>JBBBDQ010000316.1:0-32500 GCA_037127315.1 Ascarosepion bandense | reverse complement strand
ATGTAAAGATATTTCTCAGTTTTTAATACATTTTGTTTCAGAGCTACGGAATATATTGCACTGGATTGTGAAATGGTTGGTACAGGTGATAATGGAAAAGATAACATGCTAGCACGAGTTTCCCTTGTGAACCAGCTTGGCTATTGTGTGTATGACAAATTTGTTAAACCCAGAGAATCCATAACAGATTACAGAACAGCAGTCAGTGGCATTACACCAGAAAAATTAGAAAATGGTAAGACCTCTTGGAGAAGATCTAACTATTCTATTGTTTTGTGATGAAAATTCTAAATGTAGTATCTGTATCCTTTTAACAACCACGTAAGCATGAAGTACAAATAATTTTATAACTTTTCTTTTGGTGGTAAATATGTAAAATGTAAATTATGTTTTATGAATGTGATTATATGTATTCTGTGTAAATTGTACTCATTTTGTGTTACTTCAGAATGAAGACTCAATACTTGGTAGTTAGTGAGTCCTCTACAGGAGAGAGTAATGGAGATAATGGCCTTAGAAAGTTACCTTTTCTATAATTTTCTTTCCTACACTTGATTGTCAATAACTGTTGTTGGATATATTCTGTACCACAACATTGTATTATCAGATGAGATCCTTATATTGCTTTAGTGGGGACCTAATTGTCTTTTGGTGAGAGATTAGTTTTCTTAAATATTTCAGCATCTCTGCCATGCAGCCAACCCACCATAGTTGAATGTTCTGTAATATGACTTCAATGCTTGTGTCATGAAAGTCAATGTACTTCTAGAATGATACAGAAGCACTGTTAGCGGGCCTAGTTGACACCAGTATTTGACTTAAGATTTACACCAAAATGTGGGTAGCATGAAACTGATTTTTTAATTTTATTTTTTAATAAAAATTTTTTTCTCTAGCCTTAACTTTGTCAATCCAATATATTTTTGATTTGGTTGCAAGTTGGAGTTGATCTTTTTTTTTTCTTTTTTTCTTTAGAACTGAATATAACAGCCCATTTTTATCTTTTACAGCCAAACCTTGTGAGATACTGAAACAAAAATCACATGCAATACATTTTTATTGTCTGATCTTATACATTTAACAGGAATGATGTGAAAATATCATACTTTGTGTTTTGTCTATTAATAAATTTTTACCTTGTTTAGTATCCCTTGTAAACAAGTCTTTGAGATTTTACTTGTTTAAAACTTACTTCTAAATGCTACATTGGTCATATGACTAGAAAAGAAACTAGTAAATCAAGGAGTATAGATCACATTTTCATGGTTATTTCCCCTAAACCACCCACAAGGTCTATATACGAAATCTATTAACTTATCAAATTATAAGATGCATAGCACATATTTCATAAATAGATGTTCACTGGGTCATTCTGGAGATTGGCTGTGTGTGATATAAAAGTGTTCTTTAAAACAACAACAATAGTAAACGGTTTGAAGCTAGAATTACTGCTGGAAAGGCTTTGAGCAAATATAAGAACTTGTTGAATTTTTTTCTGCAAAAATTGTAAAAAGTATCACAGGTGTACAATGAATTAAAAAAGAAAAGTGTAATCACTATTTACTCAGTATCTCTGAGGAAGTTGTACTGAAATGTTAGTACTACAATATAATTATGTTCCCTTTATGGACACTGTTATGAAGTTTCCAAAACCAAAGTCTGATGAATTTACTAGAAATGAATACAAGCATTGAAGAAAGCCAGATCTAGACCTAGCATCATAACACTGGGAGTAGAACATGTAACAATTCCTTAGAAGGTCTTTGATTCAATGCAGAGTTCAAGTTTCCTCATCTGAAAATGCAACATATATGAGTCAAAAATGTAAGAGTGCATGTGGCTGAAATATGAAAAGAACAAAAATGAAGAAAAAATCAGGAAATTAGTTTCAACTCTTGTATATACAATAAAGCTTATGGTCATATGACGTTAAAACTATGGGAACCAATGTCAAGCCTGGTCAGTACCTAGATGGGTGACCGCTTCTGAATACCAGGTGGATGTGTAGGTGGTGTAACCGCTTCAGATTAGGGGTGCATGTGTGAGTAGTGTAATAAATAATGGCTGCAAATTGTTTATCAGAGAGCAATTTCAATTCCAGTTGGTTTGTTATATTCACTTTTGTGCAAATACTTTTAGGAAAGGTATGAATCTACTTCCCCCTCCAGCTATGGGTTAATTAGTAATATTTGTATCACTGAATAAATATCTCTTAAAAAAAAAAAAAAAAATTTTTTTTTTTTTTTTTTTTTTTTTTTTAAATCTAAAATTTTCTGGTTTTAAATGACCTGCAAAGGTTGCTAAGCTATAGAAAACAAATCTCTATATTGTGGGTATTTGTGTCTTCTCAGAGTGTAGTTCGTAGACGAATTAATAACCGCTCCGCCAGCTGCTACTCGTAGAACCCGGAACACTGCTTCACCAGGGACTCCGTTTCCTGCGCACCGTAAGCAAAACGTTGTCTCCCAAACACCGGTGTAGCCTTCTCGAGTCGTCGCTCGCCAAGTGACTTCGAAACAGAAGTAGGCTCTTTTTATGTGTTTTTTGGTCTCGTAATTTCTCACTCTCCGAGAGCCTCACTTTCACCAATGACGCATGCGCCGTGTCATTCGAAAAACTGCCTTGCATGAGCTCGCCTCGCGGTTCCATTACGTCTACGAACGCACGTGCAAACAAACCGCCTTCTTTTGCTTCGGCGAGGTAAGTCTCCACCACACTCCCCCCTGATCTCATCATCACAAAAAGTGCATTTGAGAGCGGGCCTCTTCTGGCGTGTGCTCCTTCGGAGGGGTACGACACAAGGTTCGTCCTCAGATGGGCTGTCACCTGAGGTTTCGTCATGCACGTCAGCATCTGCTGTTAGTGGACCATCGGAGCCATCACTTGGTTGACCTGACCCCAAGTAAATAAATCGCTCACTCTCTTCTGTGTCGGTTTCATCGCCCGACGATGCATATGGTCCTGAAAATGGCCGTAGGTCTTTGACATGGCGTGGTACCCCATCAATTCGCACTGTCAGCGGGCTGACAATTTCGGTTACCCGCCCGGTCCTGAACTTGGTTGTGCATTTGCCGTGCGGATTTTTGACCCAGACAACGTCACCTTCTTCATATCTCCCTCCGATAACCTGTGGTTCTGGTGGGGGTTTGGCTTCAATGCCTTTTACTCTGACGTGGTAATTATGCAGCACGTCAGCCGGTGCCGTGGAAGGTGAGACATCGTCCTTTGGCATGACATTATACCAATAAACGGCCTCCAACGCGGAACAACCCTTCCTTGCTGCGATGGTCTTAATGCTCCTATGGCTGCGCTCCACAATTCCATTACCAGCCGGTGAATATGCGCATCGGAATCTTAACTGCACACCCCAGCTGTTTGTAAACTCTTTAAAGTGTCTGCAAGTGAACGCAGGGTCATTGTCAGTCAATATCTCGGTTGGTGGGCCCCGTTCAAAGAAAATCATCTTCAACTGGTGAATGACACTATGTGCATCTTGTCGACTCAATGTCCGCCAAATTGCAAACCTGGAGGGACCGCAATCAATGAGCGTTAGAAAATGCTCGCCATTGTAGTGGGTTATGTCCATTGCTACTCTACTCCAGTTGTTTTCCACGCTCAATTTTCCCTTTTTCCAATGAACTGGCGCCGGATCTATAGACTGGCAGGCTTCGCAGGCTTTGATAACCGATCGCACGATTTCCTTCGACACTAGTGGGTCAATAAGTCTGGCAAAGTATAGGGTTCGTTTCACGCCCGCATGTCCACTTTCTCGGTGGATGTCGACCACCTGACTTTTATTCAGTCGGCACCTCATTGCAGCGCAACTCTCCGGGACTGGCTCTTTTCCCTCCTTATGTAGATTCAACCACTTGCGTGGCACTCTGGTGAGGCAATCTGCGCGGTTTTGACAGTATTTCACCAGCGTGACATCCATGGTCAATCCATATTCTTCCATTAATGCCCGCAGTGTTCCTAAGCGTCGTCTCACTAGCATTTCACCAGCCGCCTTAGTGTTCACACGTGCCTTCCCAGTCAAGGTGTCGGATATCCACCGATGTACGCATGCTGAATCGGTGACCAGATGCAACACTGTAGCCTGCCATTGAAGGGCCAGGTTGATGCCTTTGACTGCTGCATCTAATTCAGCCAGATTGATATGCCTGGCATCATTGATCGGGCGCAACCAACAAGCATCCTCAATGACGCTTCCATTCGCCTCTAACGCCACTCCTGTGGCCACGGAACTTGCATCCACCCAGACCTTCATCTCGTTGCCATTTATGCACCAGTCTCCTCCAACAGGGTCCATTTCACACACTCTGGTCATCGTCTCTTCCAGCATACGAAGCAGATTGGCATCTCTGATTTCCTCGTCCCATCTCTTGGTTACCGCACTTGCTCGGCGCTTGATGAATGCAGTCGCCACCCTTAGCCAGCCACACACGGGGAAGTGGCCCACGAGTTTCCCACAAATGGAAAACACACGTCGACGAGTCACCACGTCGGGAATTTCCGGGATCTGTCCACCCCGCTTCCATCGGAGAGTACCGTTCTCTCCCCACACCTGCAGACCGAGGACCCTAGTTCCGTCTCGTAGCCGTTTTGGGTCTTTACAGACTAGGCCGTAATCTGAGAGGTGCTGTCGAACGTGCGATGCAGAAATCGGGCTCTCATTGATAAAAATGTCGTCAACGTAAGCCGACGTGGCACTTTTGATTACACGATCTTGGGACATTATAGCGTCGACGACAGATTTCATGATGAGTGGTGCCACATTTAGGCCAAACCCCAATCGTGTAAGGCAGAACCGCTTGCCCTTGAAAATAACTGTTTGGAATGGCCGCAGCTTCTTGTCAATGTGAATTTGTAGGTAGGCATGTCGCAGATCCAAGAGCGACACATCAACTCCTTCCTGTCACCATTCTCTGAGCTTTTGTGCGCACACTTCGGCATCGGCAGTGAATGCTTCTACAAATCCGTTCAATTCTCGGTAGTCGAGTACCGGCTGGACCTTTTGCTTATGTTCCTGCACGACTGCCATCAAGGGAATTAGACCCTTGGGTGGACCAAGTTCCTCCTCGGGATATGGCAGCAACCATCCGTTACGTTGCCATAGCAAGAGTTCTTTCTCGTACGCATCCCGGGCATGGTCTGGCACAGTGTACTCTTGCACGTTATTTGTCAGCTCGCCGGGCGAGCGACCACTTGCCCATTTCCATGTTGCAGTCCACGCTCTTTGCCTTTCATCGAATGTCACACTGAAATCTGGCTCATCGATAGAAATGGCGGCACATCCATCCAGGTCTCCAAAGTATGCCTCACCAGATTCCGTCAGGCGAACACCTCCTAGCTGTTTGATTGCGTCGATGCCAATAAGCAGGTCAAAACCCAACAATTGTCCATCCACGACCAGGACCTCAATGTTCACGGGCTGAGACTGTTCAACTTCCAATTTTATTCTGCCGTGTCCCCGGCACTTCAAAGTCTTCCCATCGGCCGTCAGCACTCCTACTTCCTTCTGTCTCCAATGGCGACACACGGCTTTGCTCACCAGCGTCTGTGAGCAGCCGGAATCCACCAGAGCTGTGCACTCTCGCCCATCCACGAGCACTTTTACGGCGGGCAATTTCTTGATTCTCACTTGCTCAGGGAGGAGACTGGCGCTGACGTCTCCTCCCCTTGGGCGTTTCCCCTGGCATCTTGATGATGTATGTCCAAGTTTATGGCATCTGAAGCATCGGGTTTCACGGTGAGACTTCCGCACTCGACCGTCCGATCTCACTTGGCATCCCTGCATACAATCCTTCGCCATGTGGTTGGGTCCAGAACACTTGTAGCAAAAAAAAGGTCTCACTGCGCGAGTTATCAGGGAGCAACTCTGTATTCGAATGTGTTTTGCCAGTGGATGCAGCGACCGATTCCTTACAACTTCCGTTGTCGGTCATGATAGCTTGTGCTCGAGTCAAAAGCTGCTCCAATGTCATGGTCTCCATTCTGGACGAGGCACGAAGAAGCTGTCTAACGTATTGTGGCAACCCCCGAAACAAACGCACATATCATCCATCGTTCGGGCAACGATCCCTCAACTAGCCGAGCTAAACGATGTAGTTCGGCGAGAAACTCGTCCACTGTTTCTCCCGAGCGAAGTTGCCGAGTAATAAATTGATCGTATGCATCAAATGCATCTGTCACATACGCGGTCATGAGGGCCGGTTTAATTTGCTCCGCATCCGCTTTCTGCTCCTTGCTGAGCTGCCTGTATACAGCAAGAGCACCGCCTCGGAGGCGTAATGGAAGAATCCGTTCAACTTTGTCCATAGCACAGAGTTTGCAGACCAACTCTGCATTTTCGATCCACTCGACGATTGGCATATCAGTTGCAGCGCCACTGAACTCGGGAATCAACCGGACATCAAAAACTTTGCCGTCCATAATGGAAATCGTGATAGAGGCCGAAATAGCTTGTGGGTATTTGTGTCTTCTCAGAGTGTAGTTCGTAGACGAATTAATAACCGCTCCGCCAGCTGCTACTCGTAGAACCCGGAACACTGCTTCACCAGGGACTCCGTTTCCTGCGCACCGTAAGCAAAACGTTGTCTCCCAAACACCGGTGTAGCCTTCTCGAGTCGTCGCTCGCCAAGTGACTTCGAAACAGAAGTAGGCTCTTTTTATGTGTTTTTTGGTCTCGTAATTTCCCACTCTCCGAGAGCCTCACTTTCACCAATGACGCATGCGCCATGTCATTCGAAAAACTGCCTTGCATGAGCTCGCCTCGCAGTTCCATTACGTCTACGAACGCACGTGCAAACAACCGCCTTCTTTTGCTTCGGCGAGGTAAGTCTCCACCACATATATAATGATTTAAACTCTGTTTAAAAAAAAAAAAAAAAAAAAAAACTGTCAGAAAGGAACTGAAAATATCTTTTACATTTATATTTGTTTTTCTTCACTTAGGAGCCACATTTAAGATTGTTCAAAAGGAAGTGAGTGATTTAATCAATGGAAAAATTTTAGTTGGTCATGCAGTAACCAATGATTTGAAGGTAATTTTATTTTATTTTTTTTCCAATGTTGTGTTGAATGCAAAGTTAGTATACATTTTGTGATAATTTTTAAATTTTTTAATTAACAGGTCCTCTTTTTGGATCACCCACGGAAAAAAATTAGAGATACATCAAGATATAAACCATTTAGGAAACTTTTTGATGGAAGAACTCCGTCGCTAAAAAATCTTACAAGGAAGTTTTTGGGTATTGAAATTCAAGATGGTTCACATAATTCAGTAAGGCTTTCTTTTACTTTTCTTTCTGTCCAATATTGGAATTAAAATGAAAAATTTAGTTTGCTATTCTGTTTTAATGGTGAGTTGTAGAAGAGACATAATACGATTGAAAGCACCTTTTATATATATGTTATATAGTATAATCTAATGGATATATATATATTCCACAGTTTGGTAATTTTTACTTTTTATAAAGTGCTCAATACAGGTGTAGAGCATTTATAGAGATGTAATTATTAATGTTATAAGTCTCATATGTTATTATCTGATGATGGTGCACTTGGCACTGAAACCTTTTGAGCTGCAGTCCCATAATTTATTATTGTAAAACTAGTAACTCTCTCTCACCATCCTGAAGAAAGTCAGAGTATACAATGGCAAAACATCATGAATATGGCAATGAAGATGAGGATAACAGTCCAAACAATGTAAATAGGATAAATAATTACAATACCTCATCTCAGAAAGAGACAAATATTGAGTTGATAATTAATGAAATAAAGGGCAATTAGATAACCAAGATATTTTAGTGGAGACTTACCTTGATGAAGCAAGAGAAAGTGAATTTTGTACATGTGCTTGTAGACCTGTGAAGCGAACTTTGGCAAATCAATGTTGAAATGACACAGCGCATGCATTATTGGTGAGAACAAGGCTAACACAAGTGAGAGATCTGTTTCTTGTCCAAGACTGAGAAAGGATAAAAAGAGCTGACTTTTGGTTTCAAGGCAGTTGGTTTTAGGGACTTGTGAAAGTTATACTCGTGTTTCAGAGAAAACAGTGTCAGAGTACTGTTTTTCATGATATGCAGGAAACAGTTCCAAGAGAAGTGTCGTTCTGGTTTTTTGTTAGCTGTCAGCAGCAAAAGATTTCAGTGCATATTTATTTTCCTACCACCCCACTTTTCATTTAAATATTACAGATATATTGATAGTGGAAATTTTTTTTTTATTAATACTCACAAGAACATTATGGGTAGAACCAGTCAGTACCTGGTTACGAGAATTAATCAGCATTATCTTACATAAGATTTGGGTCTTGGCTCAGTTTGCCAACAGCAGACAGTCAACTATTTTGCTGTTGGTCAACAATTTTGTGTGCAAATGAATATTGAGAAAATTGATTCAATATTGATGACACAGAGTATGAAGACCTACCCTGTGTAGGCAGAAAAAAATGTAGCTGTTCCCTTCTGAATGAACACTAATTTTTTTTTCTTTTATCTGTTTTTCCATTGTTGCTTCAAGTTAGCAATTTGTTTTTATTTAAACAAATGAAATTGGTTTCTGAATTTTTTTAAAAAGATAATTTTTATCTTTTAATCATGCACCAATGTTCTACTACCCTACCCTATTAGTTCCCTCATTGTTTCTATTGTTTTGGTCAGTAGTAATAAAAAAATTTTTTACTAGCAATATTTCTGACAAATAGTTGGCTGAGAGGTTCCTTAGATACTTTTTTTTATTAATATTAAAATACAATACTTTCATTAGCATTATTTAGAGCATTGTTAAAATTTTGTGGTATCATATGTTTTATATATATATATATATATATATATATATATATATAATTTTGGTAACTAAAAATGTATTCTATCTTTTCATCAGGTAATTGATGCTCAAGCTACAATGAAAATCTTCTTGATGCACAAAAGGAAATGGGAAAAGCAATATTCTAAGTTCAAGAATAAACTCTGGAAAAAATAAACATTTTCTTGTATTTTAATATTTTTTTAAACAATAAAAAAAAGATATTTGTCATCTATTCACTCTGAACAAATATTCAACAACACTGAAATAAAAATTTTGAAGACATCTATTTAAATCATACCTGTTATCGCATTAACAAAATTTCTCATTATTCTGTTGACCTTTTGAGGAAAACAATATAAACAAATTCCACTGAAACATTTAAAAGCTACTAATATCTTTGTATACAGAAATTCTAAGTTCTTTATATAAACAAACCTTAACTCCATCAAGTGTTAGTACTGTTCAAGTATTGTCCATACCTTTTTAATGTCAGAACAGCAATACCCAGTTACAGCTCATGTTAACTGATAAACTAGCCAAATAATCTCTAAAGACTGAACATTCCACAGTAATATATATTTAGTACAGAGGACTAATCAAAGTGCAAAATTCTGATTCTACTTTAACATGTTTAAGAACAGCTATCTGGATAAATAATTCACTCAATTGCTCTAGATGAAAATAATCAACATGGCAGCTTGCATTTTGTCTCTTGTCAAGAGCACCAGGTTGTAAAAATTTTGTTAATGTGTATCAAGTATTATTTGTTAACTTACTCAACTTTCACAGATTGTACAACTCCAGTTGATACATCTACAAAAGTATTCTAGTGTCATTTCCTCACCTCCTTTGAAACATCCAATCATGGTAAATTCCTACTTTTCCAGTTGATCACTGGAAAAGTAGGAAGAAAAATACGAATTTTGCGGTTTTCTGGTTAACTTAGATTTTTGGAAAGCTTTGAGACATGAATAAAATCAGGTGAGGGAGACATGTTTTGCTAAAGAGACACTGCATCAATGAAAATGAATGTTCTTTGTCAAACTAAGTCTATTGTTGAAGTATCTTGAACTGACACCTCACACTAAATAAATCCTTTGTGCTTTTCTCTCTATTTGAAGCCTGTCTTTTGTCAAGGAGAATTTATATTGTGTGTACATTCAATTCAGTAACTGCAGTTGAAGATTGTCTCCAGGTTAGATATTTGTAGAATGCCTTCAGATGGATAGAAGCAAGAGAACTTGTGGCAATGGAACTTTGTGGCTACACAGGAGTATAAACAGTTTGGTGCATAAGATATTCAATGAAGGATGAAAAGGTAGATGTGTGACATGGACACTTTATTCCTCTCCTCATTTAAAGATTAATCTGTGACAACAGGACAACCAGACTAAATAATCTTGATCTGCCTGTCCCTCCAAATGAAGAGTTGGAAGACTGCAACCATTCTATGTCCCAGCACAGCACAATGAGTAACAGCAAAAGTGGGCATCTGTGATAATTCTGTTTAGAACAGTTTCAATTCCACCACATTGATCTCTTCCATAGCATCAATGGAAGCATGCAGCAGATAAAATCACAATAGATTTGAACTGTTGACAAGACTGCTTTTTTTTTTTTTTTTTTTTTTTTTTTGAGCTAATTAAAAGCCTTAATCCTAGCTGAGCAGTGTAACTCTTGGCTTTTATTTTGTGTATGATTGAGCATAACAAATGCAAAATGCTTGAATAGTATCTGCCTCCTTAACAGACTGCCCAGTAAAAGTTGCAGATGATTAGCCAGAAATTTAACTTTATAAAAGTTTGAAAATTCCTTGTTCTATTGCCACCATGTTTGTATTTCTTCAACAGTATTGTCAAACACCTAGTAAGGCATTGGAGAATAGATGACATGCTTCAATCAGTTGTTGATAATCACTAACAAAAGAAATAGAGGAGCCATAGTACATAATTCAGATAAGTATTGAACAGGACTCTTTAGCGAAGAAATTTCTGTCAGTCAACCCAGAATTCTTCAGACCATTGTCGTATGTGTGTTTTTTCTGAAGAAGTTTCAACAAATTGAAGCTTGTTAAAATGTCTCCAGATACAAAGGGGACAAGTTAGAAGTAAAATTAAAAGAAAAGCTATTTTTAGGGCAGAAGACCAACTCTGGCTTAACCATTCTCAATACTGTTTGGTTGCAGTTTGACTAGTTTGTAAGTTAGTAGGTGTGGGCATTATTCAAAGCATTTTAAATGCATCAATGCCCCTGATTATTGACTGATAGAATTGATCTTTAAAATCTTGTTTCTAACTTTTTTAGTCAATTGTCAGCCTAAAAATAAAACTGAGGAAGAAATCTTTCAATTGATTAACTCTTTCAAGGGTGTTGATTTTAATTTCCAATGTTTTCCCTGATAATCAGACTACAACTTCTGTAAGGGTGACAATCACATGCCTAATATGTCATTTCTAAGCTTCAAAATTGGTTTGTTCAAAAATCCACTTCCATGTTCTGTGTTCATTGACTGATAAAACATTTTTTTATTAATCTTAGGTGGAATTAATTGACAGTCATCTAATGAGATTCATTTGTTAAATTAACATTATCTGGTTAAAATGTAATTTTTTCAGTGTCTATTTCTACCATTGTAACACTAAGTGTTCCTTATGCACACACGTTAAACCAAGTATTGACAGACCTCGAAATAGATATTTGGAGAATATCTTTGTATGTATATTTTTTTTGTTGTCTTTTCCTTAGGAAGAGCTGAGAGAAAGGGGGAAGTGAGAAATAAGTGCTGAGGTGTCCGAGAGATAGAAGAAAGGTGAAACACAAGGCGTTTGTTGTATCAGTCGATGTCATTTTGCAATCAGAAATAGACCAGCTGGCTTTGGAAGGAAGGGAATTCTGTTTTTCTTCTTTGGTTATTTGTTTCTCTCCCTTTCTCTCTCTCAGAGAAGGAAATAAAGGCTTGACTGTAAAATGGAAATTATCGGTTAATTTTGGAAAAGGCCATGTAAGGATGGAATTATAATTAAAGCTGACAGGTGAATGTATAAAGTCAACAGAATCGTGTCTCCAAACTCCCAGAATTGTGAAAACGTAAGCGGATGATTTAAAGCAGGTGCACGAAGGGCACATTAGATTTTTAATGGAGAAACTTTCTGATCATTTACCACCCCATGCCAATCTGAAACAGTTTTCAACAAAAAGACAACGAATTTGAAAATCAAGGCAGAATGTAACAACAGAGAACGTCAGAGACAAGAGAATCGCATGGAGTGAAACCGTAGAAAGATTCTCTTCCTCTCCCACCACGCTAGTAATATGTACGCAGCTTATAAGCAAGACCCCAAGGAGAGGGGGGCATAAAGACTGTATTGCTTCTAACAATAACAGATATAGTAGCTGCAGTAATTTGTGGACGCTGAAAAAAGTTGAATTGTATTTTCTTTTAATTTTGTAATTTTTTTTATTCTCCCTCTTGTTGTACAAAGATATAATCATTAGTCCATATAGACTGACTTTCGCTACTGTCTTGTTATTTTTTTGTTCTTGCCTCTTTCCCTTATTATGCATTATGCACCTAACCACCATTGATTGGCAGTTGTTGAGGAAGATGGCTGCCCTTTTTTCTCAGATCTAGCTTTCTCTGAGATATCAGAAATCACAACGTGGCTGTGGAAGTGAAAGATTTCGACCTATCATGTGACATATTTGATCATCTGAGGATGGAACAGCTGCAAATTCAGGTACGACTAACTTGTGGGCAGTTAACGCACACAACATACAGCCTGAGCCCGAGAGTGGTTGGGTCATACCATTCAATCATAGATTTTTAAACTTTGGTCTATTTTTAAACTTTGGTCTCTTGAATTGCTTATCTCTCTGTCTGGGAAAATTAATCCTTGCATACACACATTCGCTATCTGCAACAACAGACTCTGAATTCATTTAACTCCCTACTACATTTTTTCTTTGAACATTTTGTGACACGATAAGTAGGCGTATATTAAGGTGGATTTGTAAAATATGTATTTTATTATAATAGATTAAGGATAGAAAATGGTTAAGAATAGAAAAATAGTTTAAAAACATGTTTCGTTTAACAAAAGCACTAAGTGAAAAAGAAAAGGAAAAATAAATGCTTTTTCTTTTATAAGTAAATTTGAGGAAGAGAAAAGGACATCGGATTACTGTTAAATCCTACCAGGCTTCCAATAAAATATTTGACTAAGTGATTTGATGTGATAAAAGATAAACGTTTAGGAAATAGATTTTTGAGTGACCAGGTCAAAAACTGTCTTTATTGTATCTTGACCACACATTAAGAAAATAAAGAAAAGATAATAGAATTTTCCCTTTCTCCAGGCAATAAAAAAACGCCTGGTTACGAGTAAAGTGTCAGGGCTATAAAAACATCCGCCGGCCTTCACACGAAGCTTTATTAAGATAAAAAATCCTGGAAAATACGTTGTTGGAGGCTGAGTCGAGGCCGTCGCTATATTACCAGGTCTATTCTATGATTAAAGTTGACTTGCTGACGTCACACTTAGTAGTGTTGTTTTACTACCCGGCGTCCGTTAGCGTTAACTTATTTTCAGAACCAAATTGCAAAGGGGAATATAAAAATACACCGAAAGTTCATTGTTTTTCGTTTCCAAAAAATAAGCATTTATTTGATAAATGGAAACATGCCATTAAAAGAGAGAATTTTACCCCAAGTCCATTGAGCAAAGTGAGTAGTTAAAATTTTATCACCATTTATTTCAACAGTCGCTAAAATCAAAATTTGCTAAAAAATTAGTTTTGCCGTAGCACAAGAAAGAAAGCACTTTGTTTATAATATATCTTTTAAATTAATATAATAAAATAAGATATTATTTTTATTTCTTTGAATAAAATTGAAATAAAAATTATCTTAAAAAATATCTGAATTAAAAAAAATAAAATTTATGGCTATTCGTTCGTAAGTTTTTTTTTTTTCGAAATGTTTTAAAACTTAAACTGAAGCCGAAAAAAGTTGTTAAACATTATATTTTCTAAGAATATTTGAATTAATATTTTATTGATATTTTATTTCAGAAAATAATGTTTTCTTTTCAATGAGATGTTTAAAAAAATTCTTAGGAATAGAAAGTAAAATCTTACTTAACTTTTCTATACTTGCAACTTTATGAATCGTTTTTAAACATAAAAAAATATTCCTGAATTAAATTTTTTTATTCTTTTTTCTATATTAACAAAAACTACAAAATTTATTTTTTAGTCAATTTTAAAAGAATTTGTTTTATTTTTAAGGTTTTTTATTTGAAAACTCCGTGAAATTATTTCTTGCAAAAGTCAAGAAATCACTATTACCGAAAATTAAAACATGAAAATGATGTTTTAAACTTTGTTTAAAACTATTATTTCTGAATAATTTTTGAATTTATTTGAAACATACAGGCCTAAATCACACCACACTTGAATTTTAAAACCTAATTTTTAAAATATTTAATTTTTAGAAAATATTTAGCACAAAATGAACACCCTTAAAAAATATTTTCTAAACATTTTTTTCCTATTTGTGATAATTTGAAGTTAATTATCGATATTAATCCATAGAAAAAATTGAAAATAAAAAAATTAGAATTTTAACTGAAGAATAAATCTTTTATAGTTGGTTTAGGGATTTTTAATCCTTAAAAAAATTAATTAATAAGTAAAACATTAACCAAAAAAGAGTTTTGCAAAAAAATGATTTTTTTTATAAACAGTTTAACATCATAAATGAAATAGAAACATTAATTTTTACTTTTTTTTTCATTTTTTACAATTAAAATATTTTAAAAATGTAATTGAATTACCAAATATCCTAGGATTTTTAGGTGTATTTTTTTTAACGGTAAAAATTTATCTTTTTATTTCATCCAGTAGGATTAACAATGGATTCAATCAAAATATTTCAAAATATTATTTTAAAATTCGAACTCCGTTGTTTTTTAGCAGAATTTCCCTAAAGACAATTTGTTGATATTAATAAATCTATTGGATTAAAAGTTCTCAAGACGTTTTTAAAAATCTATTTCAGATTTAGCTATCCTATCGTTAATTCGTTCGATTCATAATTATTTATTGCTGTTATGCCGTTAAAAAAAATGAAATGTTATAGTTGTAAAAGTTTAGTATCAGGAAGAGTTGATATGCTTCCTGATATAAACAGTTATTTTCAAGGAATTAATAGAGGTTCTCTCTCTGTTATATCCCAATGATGTAACAACAAATTTAGTACTATACAATTATATTGTTATTAATAAACTTGTAAAGAATCCTTCTTTTCTTCATTCAATGAATCAAAGAAAATTGTCTATGTACATAACATTGGATGTTTTGGCTAATGATGAACTTCTTTTTCATGTTGACTCATGTGGTGAAGGTCATAGCATTGAAAAAATAGAAAAATGATTATCTGGAGCTCTTCTAATGCATTATTAAATAATTTTTGTAGCAAGGAAAATGATAATATTATTTGTAAGAAGTTAAGTAAAAAAAGAAAACTTCAAACATTCAGCTGAATTTTGAGACATAAAAAACTTTTATAAGTTTGATTTAAAAAAAAAAACAGTAACTTAAACTTATTTAGTTTGAATTAATTTGCTTGAATTTAAATTGTTGCATTTTTAAATATTTTAATTAATTTGCTTATTTATTGTTGCTTCTTGTTTGTTCATAAATTCTAATGGTTTCTTGATTGCTATATTTGAGTGATTCTGATTTAAAAATTCTTGCAATTGAAACAAAAGTGATTGTGATTTTTCATAATTAAATTAAAAATATGAAAATTTAAGCAGTGTTTGTTAAATTTTTAGAATTTAGACTAATAAACGAAAAGTTTTGTCTTTAAAAAACTGTGTTTACAAACACGACCGACAGTCAGTAGTCAACAATGATGTTTATATTTTCTTATTGTTTTCTTAATTTTATTTAAAATTAATAAAACCAGCATAAATCAAAACATGTGTCTTTCTTTCTTTTTTTTTCTTGTTACATTTTAAAAAGTTTTAAAATCTTTATTAAAAAATAACGTCTTTGTGATTATCAACATTATCATGAAGACGGCTACGATTCATGACACTACTACCGTGACGTCACATTTCATTTGCTTAGGCCTTGTAATATATAGGAGGTCTTGGCTGAGTGCAGACGGGATGTCTGCGGGATGTTTACACATCAAAAGAAGCAAAATTTAAGTACCTTGAAATTTTGGACTTACAGTCGCCAATGCTTATCTTTTGTTTTAACCCGGTGGTCTAGTGAACTTCCGATTATTTCAATATAAATACAAGTGATTTTTCCGAGCCGATCAGTTCAGCTGGGCGTGTGCTTGAAGTAGCTACGTGTGTCAGGTACACCGAAGAAGGGAAACTCCGTTCGTCTGAGTCTGTCGGTTCGGCACTTGATCTTCATTAATTAGAGTTAGAGCTGAGTGTCACATCACCTGCCCCAACTGCAAGACCTAACTCTGAACGAAATAAAGCATCGATTTAACTCATCCAAGTTGTAGAAGTTCGTTCCTTCAATAGTTTATCTTGTGCCCCCAGCTTGAGACTACGACATTTTCAACCAACCCCCGGCAACATCACAGCGTGGAGAACGGCCGCCGGAGAAATTGTTCGGACCTCCAAATGGGGTGTTACAATTTACACATTTAATAATTTCACTTCCTACAAAATTGATATTATTCTGTGAATACATTTAAATTTAAACGTGCAAACAAAATACTTTTATTCTTCCAACCTTCAACCTTCTGATAATCTTAAATTCGGCTATGTTTGGCACAAGGCAAATTTAATATACATGCTTGAGCTCCTTACTTCAGTGTTCAAACAATTTCTGGTTTGTTTTTACATCTGTTTTTCAATGTAAATAAAGGTTTGTAAAAGGTCGAGAACCATTTCAATTTTTGAAATTCAAAGTGTTTTCAATTGATAAGTGTTTTCATGATGATTTTATACTGTTCCGAAAGATACGTTAAAAAAACAATTTCCTGAAACTTAACATTTCAAAGTTTTCGTTAAAAAGTGTAGTTGTGGGATTGCCCATATATTGATTTTACCCTCACACAATAATGGACATCTCCAACAACAAAACCATAGCCAATCATGTCCTTCGATAGTAGACTGACTGATCGCATCGGTTAATACAATGCTCCCGCCAAACGAGCCTGGAACAAACGGGATCGAGAAGAGTTCATTGTTTTTTTTTCGTATCCGTTTTGTGTTCCAACAAGTGTCGGCAGCTAATAACAAATATTCCCAGGCATAGGGGATACAAAAAAGTATTTCCAGGCAGGGGAATACTCTCAGGAAGCCTTCGCCATCATGGAAAAGGACTCAGAAAAGCAACAGTCTCTGGTTTCCTCTACACCGACATGGGGTAGAGGGAAAGAAAAGGATTGGCAGATCCCCTGTGCAGAAAGTCCAACATCGCCTGTTCCCTCCACATCGGCGTGGAATGGAGGTAAAGTAAAGAAGGGAGAGGGTTATTACGATGGACTACAGGAGCGCTATGCTGAGTTTATCTCAGGTACCGAACGTCTGTCCGTGCACGAAAGCCTGAAAGCAATTGAACCGAGGGTCATCTCCCTGCTGACGAAAGACCCCAAAACCCACAAGTTTGTGGGGGTCAGCAGGGAAACAGTGGAAGAAGCAATTAAGGCTCTACAAATAAAAGCCAAAGTAGTTGTAAGAAAAAGCCGTGCCATGTGGAACGTCCTGCTTGGCACAGCCGAAGAAGACAAGCAATTAGTAGGAACAACATTGACGACAAAGACGCTCCGGCTTCAGACGGAATACAGTGGAACCCGTAAAACGCGCGTAACTTTGCACGGGGTTCCCATGAATATCAGTAAAGATCACGTCGGAGCTTTCTTCGCAAAATATGAAAAGGTGGCGGAGATGACTTCTGTTATCTCTAAGACCGGTTTCGCATTTCAACATTACTCTGCAGGTGACGGTGTCATGAAAAGAATTCACCGACATCCCAAATATCTTCACCTGCAGAGGGCGCTCGATCTTCGTGGTGGTGGAGGGCAGGAGGATGTTTTGCTGGGTCTGCGGGGCCTCAGATCATGTCGCTAAGGCTTGCCCAACCAAGAACGCGGCCTCAAAGACCCAGCCTTCGCAGCAACTAACAGCAGAAGTGCCGAAAGAACCAGCGCCCAATAAAGATAACGAATAGCAGACGGCCAGCAAAAAGAAGTCAAAATTACTTCCACCACAAGGGAAGTTACCTCCGCCGCAAAATTCACCTCCCAAGCAAGATGTCCCACAGGGGCACCTTCCCCAATCACAACCTGCCCAGTAGAGAAGATGAATGTGGAGATGGCAGCCCCAAGATCTGCCTCACTGAAGCGGAGACAGGAAGAGGAAGAGCAGCATGAGGAGAACCCGAAAGTTCTTCGAAAGAACAGGAGCAGCGAAAAAGAAAAGCTGAAATGTTCCTCATTGCCTGTGTCTACAGAGAGACAGACTTTTATATGCGGATAAGGCAAGGAGACTTCCCTCTTCCACATAAAAAATTCTTTAGTCCCTGACCTTCCAATTAACCCCACTCTCTCCAATCAAATCTCCTACTCCAACTTCCACCCATCCCAAGAAAAAGAAAGTTGGAATCTCTTATGAAAATAGACAGGAAAGAAATTTGCAAGAAGTGGTCTGCGCAGAAGCGCAGTTTGCTGAAGTCCATCCTTAAATTATCATCTGTAGATGATAAGTCTACAGAGAATCCAACTAATTTTCCCAGGGCCCCAGAAGTATTACCCTCATCCGCAATATAGGGGTAACCTGCGGGTCTGGGACCATATTTCAGAAGTACAAAAATTCTACAATGTTCAAGAGTGGTATTCTGGAACTCAAAAAGATGTCAAAGCTTTGTGCAGGGAGGGTTCCAGTTTTACTCCATCCCTGTTTATATAGAGTGGAAAAACTATCTTACCCTACGGGCGTCGGCGGGATTGTCCTTGACGGACGAATTAGGTCCGATGTTGATAATGGTTCTCTTGGACAGCCCGTCGGGTTCCTTGCACCCAGAGATTTTTGGCCAGTATGTGACTAGAGTAATTTTTCTCTTTTTCTATTTTCAGGTTTAAAAGATGTCAATCAAGTTAGCCAGTTTGAATGCAAAGGGCCCGAGGGATCGGGGTAAGGCTGCCCGACTGCTTCGTGGCCTCTTGTCCTTCGGCGTGTATGTGGCCGCGATCCAAGAGACTGACTTTCTTTGCAACGTCGATGCCTGTGTGCTGTCTAACGACTTTGTACTCTATTCAGCATATGCCGTTCTGGACCCCAAGTGGGATAGAGGGCAGGGAGCTAGCGGGAAAGCGCGTGATCGCAGTTTGGTTGATCTGTTCGATGAATTCGGTCTCATCGATAGATACCGGGTTACCGGGTGGATCACCCGGGAGGGAAGATGTGGACGTGGGCGAATAGTTGGCCTTCTACTCAGGTGGTTAGCTACCTGGATAGAATGTTAGTGAGAGAAGCCGACATAGATCTTTTAGATTGTCCTTCGTTCCACTGGTTAGGCCAATCTGCCCGGGTAGATTTAGAAAATAGCCTGGTTACTGGAAGTTCAAATGACTGGTTACTGGAAGTTCAATCAGTCCTTACTGGACAGGCGGGACTTTCGGTGCCAGCTAATTTAGTACAGCGAGCGTTAACTGGGGTCGTCATTGGGAATAAGTGCTAATAAGTGGTGGAAGGATATTAAGAATAGGATTAGGTCTTTCGCCACCGAATATAGCCAACGGCTCAAACTAGATAAGGCGAAGAAGTTGAAAAGCTAGTTTCGTCCGGGCGGAAGCTAGGAGGATCCCCTAGAGACAGCCTTAGCTAATGAGACCCTGGAATGTTCGAATAGCGAGCGTTACATGGGTCATAAAAGTTTTAAATGTAAATTTTAAAATTTTCAAAGTTTCAGAAAATGAATTTATCCTTAAGATAAATTAATGGAAATTATTAAAACATTATGAAAACACTAGTTATCAATTTAAAGCACTTAGATTTTTTAAAATTTTACTGACTTTCGATACTTTACGAAAGTTTGATAATATATTTTACAAGGCGTTTTCGATAGTTTACGAAAATTTAATCACTTTTAAATATGTGGAAAAACTACGTCGAAATCAAGAAAAACTAGTTTTGAAGTTAAATTTTCAAATTTTTCAAGAATCAGAAAAATCCTTTTTCTATGAGAGAAATTACTGAAATGTATGGAAACATTATGAAAATAATTGGTACTAATTGAAAACACTTAGGACTATATTTGATTAGAGGTGCCTTAACTTCCAAAGCGCAGCCTTTACAGGATTTTACAATGTTTTCGATATCCTTATCCATGTTCAGCCAGTATACATAACTGAACATAAGGCTTTTCATACTTATAATCCCTGGATAGCCGGCATGGAAATCTTTCAGAAAAAAAACTTTGTAGTGTTGTGAGAATGATGACTAACTCACTTCATCAGCAGCACTTCATCCAGACCTGGAGACTTGCCACTGCCGACCTTCTTCAAAGCCGCGTAGACTTCGCCCTTTGTAATCTCTCTCTCGCAGCTAGCTACATCAGCCGAGGAAATTCAGCCAAATAGCTGCGAAACTCCGCGTCACGGAGACCAGGCTCCTTGGTAAACCGGTTCGCAAAATGCTGCCGAAACGCCTCGCACATGTCGTTGGTCGACCGAAGAGTATGCCCCTCCGGGTCACGTACCTCTCGAATGTACCGATCGCCGCCTTGACGAATCTCTTTTTTGCGCAGTTATGCGCCCATGTTCACAGCTTCTAAAGATATCTTGCTTAATTTAGCGTTTTGTTTATTTCGGAGTAGTTTTCCAACGTATGTGTAAAAATTAATAAAATTTCATATAGTATCGAAAAACCATAAAATTTGATAAAATATAAGTGCTTTCAATTGATACCAAATGTTTTTATCATGTTTTAATAATTTTCATTAATTTATCTTACGGATAAATTAATTTTCTGAAACTGAATATTTCAAAATTTACATTCAAAACAATAGCATTTTTTGATTTAGCAGTAGTTTTTGAACGTATTTGTAAAAGTTAATAAAATTTCGTAAAGTATTTTCAATTGATATAAAATGTTTTCATCTTGTTTTAATAATTTACATTAATTTATCTTAAGGATATATAATTCTCTGAAACTTTAAAAGTTTCAAAATTTACGTTCAAAATTATACCGTTTTGTTAATTTCTGAGTTGTTTTTAAATTTTCAGTTTCAGAAAAATTATATATACTTAAGATAAATTCATGAAAAATATTAAAACGTGAAGAAAACAATTGGTATCAATGGAAAACACTTAGATTTCAAAATATTGTCGGGGTTTTTGATATTTTACGGAAGTTAAAAAGCATTTACAAATACGTTGAAAAACAACACCGAAACCAACAAAAAGCTATAGATTTTAACGTAAATTTTGAAATATTCAAAGTTTCAGAAAATTAATTCATTCTTAAGATAAATTAAAGAAAATGATTAATCCAGGATGGAAACACTTGGTATCAATGGAAAACATAGATTTTTAAAATATTTAGGTGTTTACGATATGTTAAGGAAGTTTAAAAATAAAAAAGTTATAGTTTTCAACGTAAATTTTGAAATTTTCAGAGCTTCAGAAGAATGATTTATCCTTACGATAAATTAAAGAAAATATTAAAACATGATGAAAACAATTTGTATCATTGGCAAACATTTAGATTTTAAAAAGTTTTAGAAGTATTTCATATTTACGATAAATTAATGAAAATAAGTATAACATGATGAAAACATTTGGTATCAATAGAAAACACTTAGAATTTAAAATGTTAGGGGTTTTTGATACATTACGGAAGTAGAAAACTTTTACAAATACCTTGAAAAACAACGTCAAAATCAACAAAAAGTTATAGATAGTTAGAAATTTTAAAAGTCCCAGGAACTTTAGTCATGCTTAAGATAAATTGATAAAAATAACTGAATCATGATTAAACCACTTGGTAACAATGGAAAACACTTAGATTTTAAAAAATTTTCGGGGTCTTCGATGTTTTAGGGAAGTTTAAATACCAACAAAATACTACAGTTTTTAGGTAAATATTGAAGATTTCAAACTTTCAGAATATTAATTCATCCTTAAGATAAATCAGTGAAAATTAATTTTAACATGATGATAACATTTGGCATCAGTGGAAAATACTTAGAATTTAAAAAATAGGGGTTTTCGATACTTTATGGAAGTTGAAAACTTTTGCAAATAAGTTGTAAAAACAACACCGAAATCAACAAAACACTATAGTTTTTAACGAAAATTTTGAAATTTTCAAAATCTCAGTAACTTTATTCATCCTTAAGATAAAATAATGAAAATAACTGAAACATGATGAACCCACTTGGTATCAAAGAAAAACATTAAGATTTTAAAAAATTTAGGGGTCTTCGATATTTTACGGAAGATTAAATATCAAGAAAAATACTTTAGTTTTTAGCGTAAATTTTGTAAATTTCAAACTTTCAGAAAAGTTATTTATCCTTAAGGTAAAGCAATGAAAATTATTATAAAATGTTGAAAACATTTGGTATCAATGGAAAACACTTAGATTTACACGCAAATACACGCAATATATTTGAAGGTTAATTACACTACACTTATCACTTATTTTCATATATTGGAAAGTTAACTTTCTTAAAAAATTCTATATTTTCAATTATATATTTGAAAGTTAACTTTCGTCGAAAAAGTTAAGTAAAACTACAATTATCACTTATTTTATATTTGAAAGTTAACTTTCTTCTCAAATTAAGTACACGCAACTTTCTTATATTAATTACCAACAAAAAAAGGAAAAAATAAAACGCAAATACACGCAACTTTCTGTTGAAATTGAGTTCCGAAAAAAAATAAATCGCGTAGTATTTTCTTCAAAGTCATTTCAACAAAGGAAGTAAATAAGCTGAAATTAGATTCCTACACCTAAAGCCATTCAGCATGAATTAGTTAAAAAAGTGACAAAAGGAGCGATAAGAAGTTCGATTTTTTTCTGGTCAATAAGATCAATAAAGATAAGTTTCTTCAATATCCAATTGTTGATTTGAGTTCAGCATATACATTTGCACCGAAAGAAGGATATTTTGAAAAATTTGAAGGGATAAAAGTCTTCGGAACCTAAAACAAAAATTTGCCGTTTAAATATCAACAAACTTCTATAGATTTTTAACGTAAATTTTAAAAATTTCAAACATTCATAAAACTAATTTATCTTTAATATATAATAATGATAATTATTATAACATGAGGAAAACATTCAGTATCAATAGAAAACATTAAGATATTAAAAAACTCAAGATGTTTTACGGAAGTTTAAATCGTGTACACATACGCTGAAAAACAACGTCGAAATCAACTAAAAGCAATAATTTTGAAGGTAAATTTTGAAACAATCAAAGTCTCAGAAAATTAATTCATTCGCATGATAAATTAATGAAAGCAGCTGAAACAAGTTGAAACCACTTGGTATGAATGGAAAACACTTAGATTTCAAAAGAATTTAGGGGTTTCGATATTTTACGGAAGTTTAAATATCAACAGATTGCTGTAGTTTTTTAACGTAAATTTTGAAAATTTCAAACTTTCACAAGATTAATTTATCCTTAATATAAACATTCGGTATCAATGGAAAACATTTAGATTTTAAAAAATTTTGGGGTTTCCGATACTTTACGGAAGTTTAAAATCTTGGAGAAATACGTTGAAAAACAACGTCGAAATCAACTAAAAGCAATAGTTTTTAAGGTAAATTTTGAAATGACCAAAGTCTTAGAATATTAATTCATTCGCAAGATAAATTAATAAAAGCAAATGAAACAAGTTGAAAACTCATGGTATCAATGGAAAATACATAGATTTTAAAAAATGTAGGTGTCTTCGATATTTTACAGAAGTTTAAATATCAACAAATTGCTATATTTTTTTACGTAAATTTTGGTATACTCAAACTTTCATAAAATTGATTTATCCGTAATATAAATTACTGACAATTATTATAACATGAGAAAAAAATTCGGTATCAATGGAAAACACTTAAATTTAAAAAAATTCAGGGATTTTTGATACTTTACGGAAGTTTAAATCTTGTACAAATATATTGAAAAACAACATCGAAATTAACTAAAAGCAATAGATTTTAAGGTAAATTTTGAAACAAACAAAATCTCAGAAAATTAATTTATTCGCAAGATATATTAATGAAAAACAAAACAAGTTGAAACCACTTAGATTCTATGGAAAACACAGAGATTTTAAAAGATTTATGGGACTTCGATATTTTATGGAAGTTTAAATATCAACAAATTGCTATAGTTTTTTAAAAGTATATTTTGAAAATTTCAAACTTTCTTAAAGTTAATTTATCCTAAACAAATTAATGAAACTTTTTATAACATGATGAAAACATTTGGTACAATAGAAAACACTTAGATTTAAACGACATTTTAGAGGTTTTCGATAATTTACAAAAGTTTAAAGTTTATACAAATACGTTGAAAAACAACGTAGAAAACAACAAAAAGCAATAGTATTTAAGGGAAATTTTAAAATAATCGAAATTTCAGTTCGATATTTTACGGAAGTTTCAATATCAACAAATTGCTGTATTTATTTTAACGTAAATTTTGAAAATTTCAAACTTTCGTAAAATGAATTTATCCTTAACATAAATTAATGAAAATTATTATAACATAATAAAAATATTCAGTATCAATGGAAAATATTTAGATATTAGAAAATTTCAGGGGTTTTCGATATTGTTTAGAAATCTAAAGAATTGTACAAATACGTTGAAAAACAAAGTCGAAATCAACTAAAAGCAAAAGTTTTTAAGGTAAGTTTTGCAATAATCAAAGTCCCAGAAAATTAATTCATTCGCAAGATAAATTAATGAAAGCAACTGAAATAATTTGAAGCCACTTGGTATCAAGGGAAATCACATAGATTTAAAAAAATTGAAGGTGTTTTCGATATTATACGGAAATTCAAATATCAATATTTTGCTATAGATTTAACGTAAATTTTGAAAATTTTAAAGTTTCATAGAAGTATTTGTCCTTAATATAAATTAAAGTAAATTATTATAACATGATGAAAACATTCGGTATCAATAGAAAACAATAAGATTTTTAAAAGTTTCAAGGATTTTCGATACTTTACGAAAGTTTAAAAACTTGTAAAAATACGTTGAAAAACAACGTCGAAATCAACTAATACCAATAGTTTTGAAGGTAAATTTTGAAATAATCAGTCTCAGAAAATTAATTCATTCGCAAAATAAAGTAATGAAAGCAACTGAAAGAAATTGAAATCACTTGGTATCACTGGAAAACATTTAGATTTTAAAAAAAATTGGGATTTTCGGTATTTTACATCAGTTTGAATATTGTTATATATATATATATATAAGGACATTTACTGCAGGATTGTTTTCAACGACTTCCGTTTACGGCGGATGACGAACGACTTCCTGTAATGGCGTTCTGAGAAAATAAACATGTTCGCCTTTTCATATTCTCCATCTCTTTGTGTCATCTCTTTCTCTCGTCATCTTGACTCCTGCTTATGTGACTCTACTAACTAATATCAATCCCTTATGGTAAGGCGTTTCATTCTATCTTTATCCAGCTTGTAACGGTATTATCTATACTCTTTTACTACCACGTGTTTGAACACTATAACATGGTATCAGAAGTGGCCTAACGTATCCACACTATCGTCCACATACACTTACATACTACAAGCAAAATGGACTCTCACTTTATTCCACCGCCTCCGCCAAATTTCTCATCTGAAAATCTTTCTGAAGAATGGAAAGAATTCAAACAAGACTTAAAGATATACCTCACTGCAACGGAAAAGCGGGAAAAAAGTGACGAGGTAAAAACAAGCATTCTTCTTCAATGCCTCGGAAAACAGGGCCTGAAAATATATAGAAGTTTTACCTTTCAGTCCGAGGAAGACAGTCTCAATTTTTCTACAGTCTTCGAAAAATTCGAAGACTATTGCAATCCCCGAAAGAACGTAACTCTCTCCCGTTTCCAATTTCTCACGGCGCGTCAGGATGACGCAGAACCCTTTGACGAGTTCGTCACAAAAATAAAAACATTAAGCCACGAATGCGAATTTGGCGAACTCGCTGACAGCCTAATACGGGACATAATAGTAATAGGTACAAACGACTCCCGTCTGCAGGAAAAAACTACTTGCAGAATCGAACCTGACCCTGGAAAAGGCCATAAAAGCAGTTCGCACGGCCGAACTTACCAAACAAAGAATGGGGGTTCTACAAAGGGATTTAAAGTCGGTACATTTGACTAAAAAGAACCCAGCTAAAGAAAAATATATAGAACAAGCACCTAGAAGCGAGTACAACCCGGCAGACCCCAACAGAAATGACAAAATAAAAAATGTAAGTACTGCTCTTTTTCACACTTTCGTGGAAAGTGTGAAAAAGAGTGAAAGTGTGAAAGTCTGTCCGTATGCTGGGCATACGGACAGACCTGTAATAAATGCAAAAAGAAAAACCATTTTGCCAGTAGATGCATGGCCAAAAGGTCGGTCCACAAAGTCCATCAACAATATGAGGCATCTTCTACAGATGAAGATTCATCTGAAAATTATGTGGACTGTATCTCAGTCAAATCTTCAACAAAAAAGAAAAAGGTGACAAATATCCACAAGGTCAATGCCTTATCGGAAGATTGGAATGTGGTTCTGCCTGTCAATGGGACCAACATTCAATTTAAAATAGACTCAAGCAGTCAAGTCAATATTCTTCCCATAAGAGACTACAGCAGGCTATCTAATCGACCAGTAATAAAACCAACCAAAACATCACTATCAGCCTATAATAACACGGCGATACCAGTCCAGGGCAAATGTGTTGCCCAACTAACCAAACAGAACCGCAATTATCATGTCACATTTATAGTAGCGAATATAAATGCTTCTCCCATACTTGGCTTAAAGGCCTGCACTAATCTCAACCTCATAAAAAAAATCTGCGAGGTAAATACAAGCACAGTAGATTTACCTACAGAATTTAAGGACTGTTTTGGAGAACTTGGCACACTTCCTGGCACTCATCATATCACAATGGATCCAGAAGTTAAGCCAGTCATAAACCCTCCACGCAAAATTCCTTTCTTATTAAAGAAAAAATTAAAAACTGAGCTCAAAAGCATGATCGACCTGGGAGTCATAAAACCAGTATCTGAACCAACAGAATGGGTATCGTCACTGGTAGTAGTGGAAAAGCCCAACGATTCCCTTCGAGTATGCCTTGATCCAAGAAATCTTAACAAGGCTATAAAAAGAGAGCACTATAGGCTACCAACAGCATCAGACATCATTCATGAAATGGCAGGTGCCAAATTCTTCACCAAGCTCGATGCATCCAAGGCATTCTGGCAGATCAAAGTTGACGAAGAAAGCTCAAAACTACTTACTTTCAACTCACCCTGTGGCCGCTACAGATTCACACGTCTCCCATATGGGATACACAGTGCCAGCGAAATATGCCACGCAAAAATAGCAGACATCATCGAAAACATCGAAGGATGCAGAAATCCACAGGACGATATCATCATTTGGGCGGACACTCAAGAACGTCTGCAAAACAGAACGATTGAAGTCCTGAACGCCATAAGGAAATCCGGGATGAAATTAAATCAATCCAAATGTCAGTTTAACATTACAGAATTGACATTTCTAGGCCACACCATATCCAGCCGTGGAGTTGAACCGGATGAAAACAAATGCAGAGCCGTCACAAACATGCCAGATCCAACAAATAAAACCGAACTTCAGCGTTTCCTAGGGATGATCAACTACCTAGGAAAATTCATCCCCAACTTATCAAATGAAACTGCACCTCTTCGCCTCTTGCTGGAAAAAGACAACATGTGGTCTTTCGATAAACCACAAAAAGAAGCCATCCAACGACTAAAAAACTTGGTCACGCAGAGTCCAACATTAAAATACTTTGACCCAGCACTTCCAATCAGGGTCTCTTCAGACGCATCAACTCTTGGACTTGGAGCCATGTTGGAACAAAATCACAATAATAATTGGGCTCCAGTGGCATTTGCTAGCCGATCTCTCACACCTGCGGAAAAAAATTATTGCCCCCTTGAACTCGAAATGCTTTCCATAGTATTTGCCTGTGAACATTTTCACGAATTCTTATATGGACAACGCTTTTTGATTAATAACGATCATAAGCCTCTCAAAACCATTGTCACAAAGCAAATTGCTAAAACTCCACCCAGAGTACAACGCTTCTTGTTACGCCTACAGAAGTATGACTTTGAAATTGAATATACCAAAGGAAAATTAATGCATGTAGTGGACACACTCAGCCGTGCAGCACAAAAATGCAATACACCGGAAATCCCAGACAAAGAAATGAATCTGTTTGTCCACTCAATAATGTCCTCAATGCCCATCAGTGACAGACGTCGACAACAGCTGTCAACTGAGACAGCTAAAGATGAAACCTTGCAACAGCTACAACAGCAAATCATGGAAGGATGGCCAGATCATCGACACAACCTAAACAGTTGCCTCCATCCATATTTCAACTTCAGACATGAACTCACATCCCAGGAAGGACTTCTATTAAAGGGCCAACAAATTATTGTCCCGACTAATATGCGAGCAGAAATTCTGGCCCAATATGAACAAGGAAATAGAAGACATGATAAAAAACTGTGATTCATGTCAACAGTACAGCAACCGACAAAGTTCAGAGCCAGAGATACCACATGACATTCCGGCCCAACCCTGGGAAAAGGTTGGCACAGATCTCTTCAGACTGCGTGGGAAAGATTACGTCATGGTAGTGGATTACCACTCAAAATTTTTTGAATTTAGCCATCTCACTGACACAAGGGCCTCAACAGTAATAACTCGAACAAAACACATCTACTCCAAGCACGGAATACCTAAACTGGTCATCTCCGACAATGGTCCTCAATTCACATCGCATGAATACAAAAAATTTGCCACCAAATGGGACTTCTCTCATGTAACAAGCAGCCCTGAATACCCACAATCAAACGGTTTAGTGGAGAGAACGATACAAACAGTGAAGAAAATATTGCGCAAATGTTTCCAAACCGGAGACGATCCATATCTGGCTCTACTAACCTTGCGCACAACACCGGGCAAAAACAACTCTTCTTCACCAGCGACAAAACTAATGAATCGCCAAATCAGAACACTCCTACCAGTCATGACAAAACACGGTCATGAACCATGCATATGGCCCTCTAATGAGAGACAAAAGGCGAAACCGGACAACAGCACACAGCATGGTTATGCCATTTTCCATTAATACCAAATAAGACCTTGTTTGGTGGCAATTTTTTATGACCTTGCCTTTCCTGGACCAAGTTCTACCATCGTGCACTCGGATATGATCCCCTATGTCAATGTGATACCCCCCACTAAAAATAGGGGATCATATCCGAGTGCACGATGGTAGAACTTGGTCCAGGAAAGGCAAGGTCATAAAAAATTGCCACCAACCAAGGTCTTATTTGGTATTAATGGAAAATGGCATAACCATACGCCGAAACCGCAAACATCTACTGCTGATACCTCAGTCAAAGATACCAGCAACACAACCTTGTCCTGACACAATATTCAACTCACCCGAGCAGGATCATCGACCAAGAACAGAAGCAGCAAACCCAGCAACCCCAGAAGCAGGTCGTCGATCAAGATCAGGACGACCAATACATCAACCCAGATGGATGCAGGACTACACAAGTTAGAACCAGGTTTTCATCATCAAAGAACTAGGGAAGGGGGATGTTATATATATATATATATATATATATATATATATATATATATATATATAAGGACATTTACTGCAGGATTGTTTTCAACGACTTCCGTTTACGGCGGATGACGAACGACTTCCTGTAATGGCGTTCTGAGAAAATAAACATGTTCGCCTTTTCATATTCTCCATCTCTTTGTGTCATCTCTTTCTCTCGTCATCTTGACTCCTGCGTATGTGACTCTACTAACTAATATCAATCCCTTATGGTAAGGCGTTTCATTCTATCTTTATCCAGCTTGTAACGGTATTATCTATACTCTTTTACTACCACGTGTTTGAACACTATAATAAATATCAACATTTTGCTATACTTTTGAACGTAAAATTTGAACATTTTAAACTTTCATAAAATAAATTTATCCTTAGTATAAACTAAAGGAAATTATTATAACATAATAAAAACATTCGGTATCAATGGAAAACAGCGAGATTTTAAAAAATTTAAATGTTTTCGATAATTTAAGGAAGTTTAAATTCTTGGACAAATATGTTGGAAAACAACGTCGAAATCAACTAAAAGGGAATAGATATTTAGGTAAGTTTTGAAAGTCTGAAACGAGTTGAAAGCACTTGGTATCAATGTAAAACACTTAGATTTGAAAAAATTTAGGTGAAGTCGATATTTAACGGTAGTTTCAATATCAACAAATTGCTATAGTCTTATAACGGAAATTTGAAAATTTCAAAGTTTCATAAAATTAATTTATCCCTAAAATAAATTAAAGAAAGTTTTTAGAACATGATGAAAACATTCAGTATCAAAGGAAAACAGACTGATTTTAAACAATTTCAAAGGCTTTCGATATATTACGGAAGTATAAATACTTGTACATATACGTGGAAAATCAACGTCGAAATCAACTAAAAACAATAGTTTTAATATAAATTTTGAAATAATCAAAATGTCAGAAAATAAATTCATTCGCAAGATTAGTTAATGAAACAACTGAAACAAGTTCAAACCACTTGGTATTAATGGAAAAGACAGATTTTAATAAAGTATAGAGGTTTTCGATATTTTAAGGAAGATTAAATATCAACATTTGCTATAGATTTTAAAGTAAATTTTGAAAAATTTCAAACTTTCATGACAATAATTTATCTTTAATATAAATTAATGAAATTTATTGTAACATGATGAAAATCTTCGGCATCAATGGAAAACACATAGATTTTAAAATATTACTTTTAGTTGATATCGACTGAATTTATTTGTACAAGTTTTTAACCTTCCTTAAATTATCGAATACACCTGATAATTTAAGGAAGGTTAAAAACTTGTACAAATAAATTCAGTCGATATCAACTAAAAGTAATAGATTTAAGCTAAATTTTGAAATAATCAAAGTCTCAGAAAATTGATTCAATTGGGGAATAAATTTATAAAAGAAGCTGAAAAAAGTTAAAACCACGGAAGATTAAAAACATTTACAAATACGTTGACAAACTATGCGAAATCAACTAAAAAGCTATACAGTCAGTTAAGTGCCATACATAATACACGCTTGGTCGATCAAGCCTCGAAAGAGACATGACTGACTGGGCAGAAGATTATCCTGTAGTAGGTTGCCAATGCTTTCTGCGGTAGATTGGTTGACGACCAAGGCTATAGAACACAATCTGTCCTGTTATATAACCCATGCGGATTAGAACCTTTCCCAAGGGTATTTGCGCGTAAGTTAATGCAAGGAATTCGGCTGGAATTTGAACTACGGCCCGCAGATTTCTCGTTCCGAGCCGATAACGTATGTAACAAAATGCACATCCTAAACAGGTTGTGCGTTATATTAAGGTAAATTTTTAAAGTTTCAGAATCTCAGAAAATTAATTCATCCTTAGGATAAATTAATGAAAATAAATGAAACATGAAGGAAGCACGCGCTATGAAGAGAAAACACTTAGATATTAAAAAAATTTTAGGTTCTTCAATATTTTCTGGGAGTTTGAATATCTCCAAAAGGAATTATTACGTAAAATTTGAAAATTGAAATTATCAAAACATGATGAAAACAATCAGAAACGCTTAGATAGTGAAAAAGTTTTGGAGGTTTCGATACATTACAAAAATTTAAAAACATTAACAAATGCGGTAGAAATCTATGCGAAATCAGCTAACAAGCGATACTTTTTGAGGTATATTTTGAAAGATTCAGAGTCTGAGAAAATTAATTCATCCTTAGGATGAATTAAAAAAAATAAGTGAAACATGTTGAAACCACTTGGTATGAATAGAAAACACTTAGATATTAAAAAAATTTTAGGGTCTTCAATATTTTCTGTGAGTTGGAATATCTCCAAAATGCAATAGATTTATTACGTAAATTTTGAAAATTTCAAACTTTCAGAAAATTAATTTATCTCTCAGATAAATTAACAAAAATTATTATATCATGTTGATAACATTAGGTAACAATAGGAAACGCTTAGATTTTAACAAAACTTTGGATGTTTCCATACTTTACAGAAGTTTAATAACTTTGAAAAATACGTTGAAAAACTATGCGAAATCAGCTAAAAAGTGATACTTTTTGAGGTATATTTTGAAATTTTCAGAGTCTCAGAAAATTAATTCATCCTTAGGATAAATTAATGAAAATAGGTGAAACATGTTGAAACCACTTGGTATGAATAGAAAACACTTAGATATTAAAAAAATTTTAGGGTCTTCAATAATTTCTGGGAGTTTGAATATCTCGAAAATATAATAGATGTATTACGTAAATTTTGAAAATTTCAAAGTTTCAGAAAATTAATTTATC
>JBBBDQ010000315.1:2452500-2842672 GCA_037127315.1 Ascarosepion bandense | reverse complement strand
ACAATTTATCTATCGCACTATATATATATATATATATATATATATATATATATATATATATATATATAATTTTTTTAAGCACATATTGTTAAATATAACAGATAATGAATGTCTAATGTTTAATCATGAGCCGTTCTAAACATCGTATTTTGTCTTTAATTTCAGGTGAAAATAAAGACAAAAATTGTCTAATATTTGGATATTTTTTTATTATGCTGGTTCTAAGCTTTCGGCTCCCATGAGCTATCTTCAGAGAGGTTACAGGGATGTTAATGTAAAGACATCCACTATCAAAGATTATCTTGAGTTGACATAAAACATTGCTATGGGACAATAACAGTCACCAAAATAGAAGACGCATGTCGTAAATTTGTAATGCGGTTCTATGAGACCGAAATGTTAACAGAACCATACGTATAAATGCAATGTAATGAGTATATATTGGTTTTACTACAACCACACCCTTCCCTAGACTTACCTGGCACTTTTCTGATAATAGTTCAATTAAACAACATTTCTTAGAAAAACATAGCCACGTAGGTAATATTAGACAAATTTTAGTTGATAACACAATAATACGTACATATACATACAGTAAAAAGAACATTTAGATATTAGAGGCCATCTACATTAAATCAAACCAACCCACACTTAATAAAAGCACATTTCAATCTGGTCACAACACATTAAATTGTATTTAAATATATGGTCCTGTTAACATTTCGGTCTCTTACGTCATAGAACCGCAGTACAAATTTACGTCTGCTATTCGATGACTGTTATTGTCGCATAGCAATGTTTTATGTCAACTCAAGATAATATCATCATTGATGGTGGATGTCTTCACGTTAACATCCCTGTAACCTCCCTGAAGATGGCTCATATGAGCCAAAAGCTTAGAACCAGCATAATAAATATATATAATTTTCGTCTTTATTTTTACCTGAAATTAAAGCCAAAATACAATGTTTAGGACGGCTCATGATTAAACATAATAGACATTCATTGTCTGTTATATTTAACAATATACGCTTAGAAAATTATCTGCTGCCTCGACGCATCAAATTTGTATACACACTGCGTGACAAATTATTATCGAGATAACTTTTTCTAATATTTCAAAAACCGTCCAATCAATTCACACAAATTTTTCACACAATGTTGGCAACACTAGCCTGCACAATCACAGAAATTTTTGTACTGATTTGCTCAATGTAAACAAACTGGCGCCATATTTATTATCAGTATGATGATTTGAGCGGGCCAAATTATTAGAAAGGTTTGTAAAATTCCCAGAACTGAGCAAACAAAACGTTTATTAATGTTGCACGTAAATGTTTATGATCAAAAGAAGCTAATAAATAAAATAATCAAACAAATAATAACAGATACAAACAAAGGCACAATTTTAAACAAATTAATAGAGAATGTGCTTTCTCTGTTTTGAATTTAATTGAAGAAATCGACGATCCATAGAATTTGTTAATAGTAGGATGTCATCTGCTGTAATACCGCGATATATGTTAAGAATTGCTTACCACAAATCAGCGTTGCTCCTGATTTGTAGTCCGTTGGCGTACAGTCTTCGCTTCATGAAGCTCCAAAGGTTTTCAATTGGGTTCAAATCCGGAGAATTTGCTGGCCACTTCATTTTTCAAGGTCCATCGAAGCCTAACTGTTTCAAATATTCAGTAGTCTTATGAGCAGCATGTGAGGGAGCATTATCCTGCATAAAAAACAATGGCCCTTTTGAAGGCAACTTCTTGCCTTTTCATCCACGGCTCAAGATTCTCCTTCATAAACGCTATGTATGCATCAGTAGTCATTTTGACGCCATCTGGTATTCTCCATGGGCCCACTAATGTTTTTCCAATAATACCACTCCAGATCATTATGCCTCCACCGCCTTGTTGGCGTCTCAAATGCAGATGGCAACTCTGTCCGTTCATTACCCAGCCTTTGCACCATCTATTTGGCCCATCAAGTGTTGTTCGGGTTTTGTCTGTAAACAAAACTTTAGAGAAGTCAATCTTCATATTGTCCTTGACTCATTTCAATCGATTTTGAATGTGATTTCTCGTCAACGGAGGCTTCGATACAGGTTTCACTGTTGTTGCTATTTCCCTCAGATATCGACACCGATTACTTTTAGATACAGTAGGATCCCCAATAAAACTGAAAAGCTCTTGACTGGTAAGTCCAGGGTTCTTCGTGGCCTCTTGTTTAGGTCGTGACATGAGACGACGTGAAATATACCTTGTTTTGCCTTTATGTGCTTTTTTGCGTACTTGTGTAGAGCTGGTGGAGAACCTTTTCACTGTTTGATGACACCCCCCTCCTATCATTTTAGAAATTTCTAGGGTACATTCTGAGGTGATAGTTTTCTTTTCAGCATCACTTAAACTGCCTTTCACTAAATTCTTACACTTTTCTAATAATTTGGCACGCTCAAATCACCGTTCTGATAACAAAATGACGCCAGTTTGTCTACATTGCGCAGATCAGTATGAAAATTTCATTGATTTTGCAGGTCAGTGTTGCCAAAATTGTCTGAAAATTTTGTGTGAATTGATCGGGCAGTTTTTGAAATATTAGAAAAAAGTTATCTCGATAATAATTTGGCATGTAGTGCATATATATATATATATATATATATATATATAGAGAGAGAGAGAGATATATAGATAGATAGATAGATAGATAGATAGATAGATAGATAGATAGATAGATAGATAGATAACCTCTCTGGTAAGTTGGAAGTAATTTTCTTTTGCACATACACTGATTAGACATTGCCTCGGCATGTTCTTTCTTTACCTAACCCGATAACACTAACCATGGGTATATACTCAGTCATTTAAGTGCCATACGTGAAACACGTTTGGGCGATCATGTCTCTTTTGAGACATGACTGACTGGGCAGATGATTATCCCTCGGTAGGTTGCCATTGCATTTTGTCTTGCCAGCCAAGGCTATAGAACCCAATTTGTCCTGCTATTTAACCCATAACTGGGGGAAAGAGACGGATTAAAACCTTTCCCAAAGGTTATTTGTGCGTAAGTGAATGCAATAGATTCAACTGGAATTTGAACTCGGCTGCCCGATACCCAGCGCAAATGACGCCATTTTAATTACAATTTAATTCAATTTTCAGAACCTGATTTTCTTACCTAAATATTACGTTTTTCACTTCTTATTAATGTTAACTAAAAGTAAAAGATTCGAAGTGTCTGCATGTAAAATATTTCAAATAAAGATTTATAGTTAATATTTTTTTGGTATTTTCAAATTTGGGTATACATAGTGGTGTAATTTATTTGACGGTTAGTGTTTCAGAGTTAATTTCCTTAATTTTCTTCGGCAACAAGTGAATATTACAACTGCTGTAACGAATCCCACTTTTTGAATCCCGTTTATGACAAACAACACAATGCATAAACGACAATTTCAACATGATGTAGCCTCAGTTTGAAACTGGTACACCCACTGTTTCGACTATCCATCTTCATTCCTGTCTCCTTTACAATGTCCGCTGGGATTGTTTTCGCGCAAGAATTCTCTGTTGCCTTCCATAATTACTTTCTGCCATTAGTTGTTCTATATTCTACGGTTTTGGCAGACAGGCATCCACCCGGAAGTATGATTCTCGATATGTGGCTGTGGAGACAGGGAAGTGGCGGAATGATTTGATTAGAAGTTGGCAGTGGAAATAATTGGAGCACTGCGCATGCGCAAAAAATATTGAAATAGGTTAAAAAATGGGTTTGGGGTTTAATCAAGACATGCGCGGTGGAGACGATGAGCAAAGAATAAAATGAAGAGATCGTATAAGAAAGAAAAAGAGAGAGTGAAAGCCTAAAAGAAGGAAGACACCAGGATATATATATATCTATATATATATATATATATATAGAGAGAGAGAGAGAGAGAGAGAGAAAGAGAGAGAGAGCTTAATTAAAATAGAAATAGAAAGAAAAACAAAAATAAATAAATAAAAAAGAGACGGCGTAAGTGATACTGGGAGGAAGAGGAAAAGAAAGTGGGAGAAAGGAAGAAAGAGGAAGATGAAGAAAGAAAGAAAGAAAGAAAGAAAGAAGGAAAAACGAGTAAGAGAGACAGAAATGAAGAGAGAAGTGTAGTAAAGGACAGACAAAGAGAGAAAGAAAGAAAAATGATTGGTAAAAATTAAATAAGTAATGATTTATAAGAAAACAATGAAACAAATAAAAGAAAAAAAGAAAGATTGAAAAAAGGAAAGAAAGAAAGGAAAAAGAAATAAAGAATGATAGAAAGAAAAAAAAATAAGTGAATAGCAATCAACAAAATGGTGGTGTAGGTAAGACGTCACACTTATATTTGCGTTTTATTAACCGTTAAAAGAAACCAAGGTTCGAGAAATGGTCAAGCTAGTATTTTCAAAACTGTTTTTTCTCTCATCAACATTTCCTTTTCTGACATCCCTCTCCTTGTGGGGCACAAAACTTTCCTTTTCTGCTCCATATCCCCGTTGTTGCTCTAAGCAATGGTCTCTCGCTTAATATCCATCCTAGTTCCTCTTCTGTTACAAGCTTTTTAAGCAGGTTACTCGCTGCTTTTTCCCGTCCCTTTTGCTTTCAATGGATCCTAAACATGTCAAAATTTCTATCCCTCTTTCCTCATTATGTATTCCGGAAATTTCAACTCCCTCCGCCTGATTCTAAATTTAAGTAACCTTTACATTTTTCTTAAAACTTTCTCCATTATCACAAACTCACTTTATTGTATTCTCAGTATCTATTAGGTTGTTACAAAAATAATGGCAGCTCGAATTGTTGTATTTTGAAAAGCCATTTGAACATTGTATACACGGTATATATTAGGTGAATTTTGATATACATAATAATCAATGTGTGCTCTTTAATTATTTTTAACTTAATTTTCAGACAGAAATATTCTTGAGGCATCAAACCCCTTAATTATGAACAAGACAAAACATGACCTTCGTTTACTTTTCTTGTAGATCAAACTTCTACCAATATCAACAAAGCATGGCGAGATGGGTTTACAAATGATTGGACAATACAAAGGTGATTCCAGAAATTCCATACTGGTGATGAGAGCATTGAAAATGAATAGACTATTCTGAAGACCCTAAATGTTATACCAGGATTCGTCATCGGAGGTCACAATTTAAACAACAAATGATACAGTGTTGATAGCAAACACGGAAAGAAAACTACAAGACTTCTTACAGAATGTAGCTGAAGAGAGTGACAAGAAAGAACTACAAGAAAATCAAATGCATGGTCCTCAGCAGAAAGAGCAGCCTAAAATGCCAAATACAGGTGGGGGGATACAAAAATCAAACAGGTACAAAAATTTAGCATGGCAAAAGACGCGTTCCAGAAGCTGAGTAGAGTATTAAGACACAAGAAAATTTCGCTAGAAACAAAGAAAAGAGTACTGGATTGCTATGTGATGTCAGTTTTTCAATATGGCAGTGAATGCTGGACAATATCATCAAAGATGAAGGAAAAATTTGAAGCAACTGAAATGTTCTACAGAAGGATGCTGTGGATATCATGGATCGAGCATGTGAACAATGATGAGGTTTTAGAAAGGATGGAAACGAAAAAGAAATTAATACTGAGCATCTAGAAAAGACAGCTAAAGTTCTTGGGACATGTAATGAGGAAGGAGGGCTTGGAGAACCTGATACTAACAGAACAGAGAGAGGGAAAGAGACATGGGAAAGCAGCGGATAACATATTTGAAGGTCCTGAGCAGGTGGATGACAGAACGGGGGATGCGTGGTGTAACAGGAGAAAGCGTGCTAAGAGCCACCAGGGATAGGGAGACGAGGGAAGCCATGACGCCTTCGTCCTGAAAGGACAAGGCGTATAGAAGATGAAGAAGGCGGTCATGGAATCTTGACAACGAACAATTGCAAGCAGCCATTGATCAAAAACCACGTCAAAGTGTCAGAGAAATGTCTCAGACGCTTGGTGTCAGCACTGCAACAGTCTGACGTCATTTTCAGAGTACTGGAAAGGTGAAAATCTCGATAAATAGGTTCCTCATAATCTTAATGAAAATCAAAACCTTTGGTATTTTGAAGTGTGCTCGATGCCCTTTCTGCGTAACACCAATGATCTCTTTCTTGACCAAATATTCACTTTTAACGAAAGATGGAACTTTTATGATAACCGTAAACGATCAGGTCAATGGATTGAAACATTTTCCAAAGCCAAAATTGCTTCAGCAAAAATTATAACTAACAGTCTGCAATTGGTGTTATACAGCTAATCAGAGCCTTAATGCAGAAGCTTTACTGCAATCAACTTGCTGAAATGCATGCACGCCTGCAAAAAAGTGAGACCTGCGTTAATGAATCGACGTGGTCCAATTCTGCACCAAGATAATGCTCGGCCACATGTTGCAAGAATGACGTTGCAAAAACTGACAGACTTGGGATACGAGTGTTTACCACATCCTCCATATTCTCCTAATCTTTTACTCACTGATTATCATTTTTTAAGCACTTAAACACATTTTTAAATGGTAAAACTTAGATTCAAACCAGCTGTCAAACCAGCTTTCAAAGGTTCCGTTGCATCACAGCCAAGAACTTTTTTTATCAACGAGGAATAAATAATCTCGTCAATCGATGGCAGAAGTTCATAGATGACCAAGGTTCACATTTTCACTAATTTCGACATTTAATTTTTCAAGAATAAAATTATTTTTCTGAAATCGGCCAATATATTATTAACAACCTAATACATTATTTACACTCGAACTTCTGTCTCCATCTTTGCTGTTATTATCTCAACGTTTTAGTTGTTGTGTTTTCCAACCTTCATCAGATACTGGTCAGATGGTTTCGAGCCTTGCTCGGGGTGATATGATTAAAAAAAACAACTTTCTGGAATCCAATCAAAGCATAAATGCAGAAGCTTTACTGCAATCATCTTGCTGAAATGCATGCACGCCTGCAAAAAATTAAACCTGCGTTAATGAATCGCCGTGGTCCAATTCTGCACCAAGATAATGCTTGGCCACATGTTGCAAGAATGACGTTGCAAAAAGTCACAGACTTGGGATACGAGAGTTAACCACATCCTCCATATTCTCCTGATCTTTCACCCACTGATTATCATTTTTAAGCATTTAAGCACAGTTTTGAATGATGAAACTTTTAGGTCCAGTTCAGAGGTGGAATCAGCCTTCAACGATTCCGTTGCATCACAGCCAATAACATTTTATAAACAAGGCATAAATAATCTCGTCTATCGATGGCAGAGGTGCATAGATTTTCAAGGCTCGTATTTTGACTAATTTAAACATTTCTAGAACTAACTTTTTAAGAATAAAATTATGTTTCTGAAATCGGCCATTTTTTCTAACATGCTAACATTTTTTTCTTTTTACTCACTTACTCAAAATAAGAGGGAATTTTACTGAAAAATTCTTGGAGTTTTAAAAGTAATTTGCAACTTTCTGATGCTTTCTTTAAATGGGGCTTACGGCCTATCATGTTGAATACACTGGTTCTCGCTCGATCACCGAAGTTAAGCAACGTTGAGCCTGGTCAGTTTTTAGATGGGTGACCACTTGGGAATACCAGGTGCTGTAAGCGTTTAGTGACGGATGTGCGTTGTGGTGCAGTGGATATCGGCACGGAAAAAGAAATCGGTGAGCCGAGTTCGAATTCCAGTTGAATACCCTGCATTCACTTAAGCACTGGTACCCTTCGGAAAAGGTATTAATCCGTCCCTTCCCCCCAGTTATAGGTTAAATAACAGGGTAGGACTTGGGGAGCCTGCCCTTAAAAACAAATCCCAATGAATCTTGATACTCGAAAAGAAAAAAGTATTACTAAACACATAACTTATATAAAAACAACAATAAATTGTTGAAAGAAAAAGGTATTACCAGCAATAAATAAATAAAATTTAGTTGGCAATAAATGACCCGCCGAGGTTGATATGCCATAAAAACAAAACAACCAACCAACCAATCTTTAAATGGCATTCTAATTAGTTTATAACTTTTGTTTTTGCCTGCTATTTTGCAAATAGACAGAAATCAGAAAACTATGTCCCTTTTTCAACCAATACGACATAAATTTAGAAAAATGTTTTCTTAAATGACCAAAATAAATTTATTCGTTGTTCGACTTTCTTTCAGCCTATATCCGAATAAAGAAAGTAGATGTTCATAACTTTATTTTTGACCGACATTTTGTAAGCAGTCTGAAAACAGAAAACCATGTCCCTTCTTCGATCGATACGACTTAAATTTAGAAAGGCCTTTTTCTTACATGACCGAAATGAACCCATTCATTGTTCAATCATTTTCTCTTTCTTCGTCCTGTATCTGAATAACGAAAACAAAGGCTCTTAGCATTTTTAAACTAAAGTTCGCTCAATGGTCGTCTTGATGGACACCCGAGGTAATGACGTCATAAATAACAAAAATAATAACGATGAATGAAATTTGTGATCTAAATGAAACAGGAAGTGGAGTTTAGTTTAACTTCAGTTAAGCAGGACAGATAACAAGTGACCCTTGATTGACGAGGTTAAGATTGTGTGATTCAGGGAAGCATTCACAGGAGAATGTCAGAGAATGCAAAATATTTAATGTATGAAAAAACTCATTTTACAATAAGCAATAAAAGGTCATGAGAGCCACTCAAGGTAGGGGCTTGCAGTCATTAAAATGGTAAAGCTGAAGGAAGTGTGTGATAAGAAAGAATGATTATAAGGATAAGAAGGAAAGATGAAGATTGATTCATCATTTGAAGTGGTCAAAATTGAAGTGTTCAAGGAAGCAACAACGAGGGGGTCTGTTCAGCAAAGTGGTAATACTTGGAAAAACAAACGTAGCTTTGTGAGTAGAACTTTTTACTTACATTTGAAATATGAAATTTAAGTCGTGTAATATTTTTTAATATTGCTACTTACATTCTGATGTGTGTTGTGGTGCAGTGGATATCGACTCGGAACGGCAAATCGGGTGCCGAGTTCGAACTCTAGTTGAATTCCTTGCATTCGCTTACGCACAAATACCCTTGGAAAAAGGTATTAATCTGTCTCTTCCCTCCAGTTATGGGTTAAATAGCAGGACAGATTAGGTTCTATAGACTTGGCTGGCAACCAGTCTACCGCAGAAAGCAATGGCAACCTACTGCGGGATAATCTTCTGCCCAGTCAGTTATGTCTCGAAAGAGACATGATTGCCCAAAGCGTGTATCACGTATAGCACTTAACTGATTGACGGATACCATACCTACTAAATAATCCATAGTCTGGGAACGAGTCAGATTCATACTTTTCACAAAGAATTTAGGTGTAAGTGAATATAATGAACCCGACAGGAATTGGAACACGGCTCTCCGATTTGTAATTCTGAATGATTATCAATAACATTACTTGCACGTCCTAGCTTAGATCATAGCATGGCCAAGCGGTAACTCATCTAGTATTGATCACACTCGACGTTGCTTAATTTCTCTGAAGCGATGTTTCAGTATGATGTAACCGTAAGACATAAGTGTTATGTTGTGTGTATCAGAAAATAGTTGAGTAAATAATCACAAACAACGGAAATAAAGTAAATGAAATATATTACCGGAAAATAGTATGTAAGAACAGAGTTGTTAGTAGAGTACAGGAACAACGTTTTTTTTTTAATTTTTTTTTATTTTTATAAGCGTTTTACCCCGAGCAAGGCATGTCACTGCCACTACTGTGCAGGGGGCTACGTAGAGTGGAGAAAGGCTGATTAAATATAGGAAATGACAGAGGGTGGGTGATAGGCGGGTAAGGATACCGAGAATGAGGGTTGGGTAGATGAGAGTGTTGTGAGAATAGTTGGGAGTTAGTGTGATAGGAGGTGTCTATTGACCCTACATTTAAACACCTGGAGATTGTAACTGTCGGGAAAGCAGACTTGTGGAAGGGAGTTCCACAGGCGGGAAGCGCGAGAAAAGAAGCTGTTGGAGTAGAATTTACGGTTACATCTTATTTGTTTAACTGTAAAAGGGTGGGACCTAGTTGCTAATTTAGTATCTCGTGTAAATTCGTGCTTAGGCGGCACCAGTGATCTAAGCTCATCGGAGCAGAAGCCATGAAAGTACTTGTAGAAGAGGCACAGGAAAGCCACATCACGCCGGTGTGAGAGCGGCTGCAGCCGGTCTGCCAAGTCAGTATCAACCACGTTACAGATCCTCCTTTGTATTTTGTCAAGAAGCCCAAGGAGAGCAGCAGGGGCACCCGACCAGATATGGCAGCAATATTCAATACACGGGCGGATGGTAGATTTGTATATGTGAAGAATAGATTCAGGTGGGAAAAATTTCCGGGCCCTGCACAGGGAGCCCACTTTCATAGCAGCAGATTTGGCAATGGATTCAATATAATCATTCCATTTGAGGTCCGCCGAGAGTGTAAGGCCAAGGAGGCGTAGTATTTTACTCTCTGGGAGACTAGCCTGTCCCATGCTAATGGGAGGTAGATGCGATTGTCTATGGTGATTATCGTATTAAGACGTAGAGTCTGTGTATAGCACACTTCCGGTTCGCTACCGGAAATACTCGACTGACTTTGTATCGAGCTGAACAGTCAACCAGAACACTGAACAGTCAACGCTAACGCAACGCAACGCTCAACTCAACCACGAGGTATTTCCCCTACCACTTAATTTAGTGATAGGAACAGTCCATTATTAGAACAAAGGTGGCGAGCGCCCGAACAATAAGCACACCAACTCTTACAGTACTTGTTATAGCCAAGAGGTGACCTATCTAGGTACTGATCAGGCTCGACGTTGCTGAACTTTGATGATTGAACGGTAACCTATGTGTCAACATGATAAGGCCGTAAGCCCTGTTCTTTAAAAAGATTCGTATGGCTTCATATAATTCCACATGAAAACAATCACGATGCAGCGCACATGCAGGCACAACTTCACAAAAAGATATGCAAATATGAGTAGAGGTCAGCCTATGTAAAGAGGTTCTACTAGAGTTTGGGAGTTGGTTTCCGCATTACCGTCTCTTTTTATCGTTTTCTTTCACGTTCCTTTAGTCAGCCTGAAATTGATGTAAAATATTAATGTAAGCAATCGATGTTTTCAATCTATTTAACCTATACTCTCCAATACTCTCTACTTGCTTCCCCGGATCACTCTCCAATACTCTCTACTTGCTTCCCCGGATCACTCTATTCCCTCTCCACATACACAAATACATGTCTTCGCGGATCGCTCTATCCTCTCCTTACAAATCTGCTCGTGTCCATGGATTGCTACATCGTCTCTCCAAAAACGCAAATACTCGTCCCAGCGGATCACTCTATCCTCTCTCTACAAACACAAATACACGTCTCCGCAGATCGCTCCATCCTCTCCCTTCAAACAAAATGCTCGTCTCCGTGGATCGCTACATCGTCTCGCCAAAACGCAAATACTCGTCCAAGCGGATCGCTCTGTCCTCTCTTCACAAACAGAAATACTCGTCGTAGCCGATCGCTCCATCCACTCCCCACAAACACAAATATTCGTCTCTGCAGATCGTTCCATCCACTTTCTACAAACACAAATACTCGGCTCAGTGGATAGCTGTATTCTCTCTCTACAAACACAAATACACGTCACTTTTTGATTGACCCGTCCTCTCTTCACAGACACAAAGAGTGGTCTCCGCGCATCGCTCTATCCTCTCTCTACAAACACAAATACTCGTCTCCGAGGATCACACCACCCTCTCTCCAAAAACACGTATATGCGTCTCTGTGGATTGCTCCATCCTTTCTCCACAAATAAAAATACTCGTCCTAGCGGATCGCTCCATCCTCTCTCCACAAGCACAAATACTTATCTCCGTGGATCACTCTATCGTTTCTCCACAAACTGCTCGTCTCTGTGTATTGCTCCATCCTTTCGCTACAAACACAAATACTCGTCCCAACGGGTTACTCGTGGTTCGCTATATCCTCTCACTACAAACACAAATACTCATCTCCACGGATCGTTCCACTCTCTCTCTCCTCAAAAATAAACAGGCTGCTTTTTGCATCACTCACTCTGTTGCTTCTCTCCTGCCATGATTCTGATAACAATTTGCGGCAAACCCTGACTGGCTGTCTCAGAAAAATCAGCGCCATTCAAAAAAAAAAAAAAAAATTCAATGCCAAATATAAAAAAAAAAAAAAGGCCTTCAGTCTATGAATAATTAATTTCTTGCTCCTACATTTAAAAAATTTGGACTATGTCAATACCTCTAAATCCGGTAGTTTTCTAAGCGCAGTTTAGATGTTGGACAAGGGCGTGGGTTTGAGGGCACTCAGTGAGGATCGAACTTATTACTCAACTGTAATGATTCTATTGAGACAATCTTGCTAGTCATTACACCACGTCGAATTGCCCAAATGCCTCTTAAACAAAATTCATAAACTTCAACCAGCAGCGTACAATACAAGTTGTCTCGAGACAATCGATTAAATCTGTCTAATCATTTACATAACTAGGAAATATTCCTCTGAAAAAGGTGTGACAACTCGCATAGCCAATGCCTGAGCCACCTTGAATAAAATGAATGTAAACCTAGAAATCTGATCTACCAGATAACTTTTTTTTAATCATTTCACCCCGAGCAAGGCGGAAACGCCACTGATGTGCAGGGGGGCTACATAAATGTAAAAAGATTAATTAGAAAAGAGTGAGGAGTACAAAGTAGTTAGAAAGAAACAATAGAAAGCTGAGAAAGCAGGTGCGATGACAGATACATAGGTGGAGAGAAAGGGAAGGTTATACGGGGGTGGGGAGAGAGCTAGAGTCCAGTGGTTAGTAGATGAGTATTGACATTGCATTTAAATTTCTGGAGGTTGTAGCCGTCAGGAAAGCAAGAATGTGGGAGCGAGTTCCACAGGCGGGAAGTGCGAGAGAAGAAGCTGCAGGAGTAGAATTGTCGTCTGCATTTGGCTAACCTGACTGTGAATGGGTGGGACCCAGTTGCCAGTCTGGTTGCACGAGTAAACACCTGTTGAGGAGGCATCAGTGACTTAAGTTAGTCTGAGCAGAAGCTATGAAAGTATTTATAGGACAAAGGGAGGCCACATTTCGACGATGGGGAAGTGGCTGCAGTCGAGCCGCCAGATCAGTACCTATCACATTACAGACTCTCCTTTGAAAACCTGTCGAGAACACTGAGGAGAACGGCAGGGGCGCCTGACCATAAATGGCAGCAGTACTCCATGCACGGACGGATGGTTGACTTGTATATATGCAGGATGGATTCAGGTGGAAAAAACATTCTGGATCGACATAGTGACCCAACCTTCTTAGCAGTAGATTTTGCTATGGATTCAATATAGTGGTTTCATTTGAGATCTGAGGACAGGGTAAGTCCTAGGAGGCGTAGTGTATTACTCTCCGGGAGAATCGTTTGGTCCATGCTTATGGGAGGCAGGAGAGGTTGCCTGTAATGGTTGACAGACAACAGCTTGGTCTTAGATGAATTGAAGTTGACAAGCCACTTCTTGCCCCAGTTCACCACAGAGTGTAGATCCCGTTCAAGGTCAGCAGCGAGATTATGTCTGTCCGCCACGACAGGTTTCTTACTGGTGCGGGAGTATATTGTAGTGTCATCTGCGTAGATGCCTACTTGGGACTTGATCACATCTGAGAGGTCGTTGATGAAAAAAAAGGAAAAGCGTCGGGCCCAGGATAGAGCCCTGTGGGACACCAGCATTCGTGCTGTAGGACGAAGAGGCACGCCCATTCAGAACGACCTTCATCTGGGACATTAACTAAAACCATAATTCTAAGCTTGATAGAACCTACACTCGGTTGCTGGGAGTTATACTTAACTTCTCTTTGAGACAACATACAACTAAATAACAACTCTATGTACTCATTCCTGATATTTCTACAATCTTACGAAGATTAAAGAAGAATGCGTGTTGCTGAACACGGTTGGCGAGCAAAATAAGAAGTTGCAAGTGATCTACTGCTCTGGACACCCAACCAAGGCGCAAGATCAGTTCATCGCTCAGCGACAACCTATAGTGAGCAGCTATGTAATGACACAAAATGCCTCCCTAAACTTGATGCAGAACCATAACGGTTAGTGTGATAGACTTAGGCGTGTCCGAGATAACCGGAGCGAATAAAATGAATATACTCGAAGAATTAATCATTTAAAAATGGAGTATTGCTGTCGTATCTGAACAAAAGATGCACAATTCTTTCTTTCAATACTTGACAGAGTCTAGTTTGTTTCAGACATGTGGGTGATTTTCTAACATACCAGGCCTTTCCTTTACACACAGCATCGCAAGCTTCTCGTTAATCTATCGCTATTTTCATTGAAAGTCTTCTGACAATCTAGGTTTTGTACATACAACAGTTTAAGCATTTAAAGCTACGATCCTCAATGCTATGAACACATGGTCGAACCGTACTCATATGAAAGAAAATCTGTACGGACATTTTAAAAAAGGAACTATTTTGTGGCACAGAAACCCGAGAGGATGCCACCCAAAACACGAAAATCTTATTTAAGTGTAGAGCTAACAGCTACCTAACGTACCTATACTCAACATCTGCACCATTCGCTTCGTATTTAATTCGGACAGCTTCGTCTGTAGAACTATTGCTTGGGGCACAAAGAGCTGACAATATCTTTCCCAGTACACTACATTCTTAACCTGTCCAGGTTTTGGGTTAACTGCTATCTTTTAAAGCGTTATAATCTGCACTATTCCGGTCATATTGCATTCGGACAGCTTTTGATCCGTTGCATATGACGTAGACTCCTGAGAATATGCCTCCCAGAACACTGTTCAAGTTTAGGGTCAACTGCTACTAAGAATACTCATCCTCATAATTTGCACCATTCGTCTGGTATTTCCTTGAGACGACAGCTTCCTTTGGGACAGCTTCTTCCCTAGAGACGCTGTTTTGTGCATAGACTTCTGAGAATATGCTTCCCAGAACACTACAGTCTTAATCTATTCAAGGTTAGAGCTTCCTTTGGGACAGCTTCTTCCCCAGAGATGCTGCTTGGTGTATAGACTTCTGAGAATATGCTTCCCAGATCACTATTCAAGTTTAGGGTCAACTGCTACTAAGAATACTCATCCTCGTAATTTGCACCATTCGTCTGCTATTTTCTTGAGACGACAGCTTCCTTTGGGACAGCTTCTTCCCTAGAGACGCTGTTTTGTGCATAGACTTCTGAGAATATGCTTCCCAGAACACTATTCAAGTTTAGGATCAACTGCTACTAAGAATACTCATCCTCATAATTTGCACCATTTGTCTGCTATTTCCTTGAGACGACAGTTTTCTTTGGAACAGCTTCTTCCCTAGAGACGCTGCTTTGTGCATAGACTTCTGAGAATATGCTTCCCAGAACACTACAATCTTAATCTATTCAGGTTTAGAGCAACACGCTATTTTTCGTATCTTAGAAATTTACACCATTCTCTTTGTATTGCATTCGAGCAGCTTCTTACCAAGAGCCGCTGTTTTATAGCACAGACTCCTGTGAGGATGTTTCCCAAAGCACTACAACCTTAACTGTTGTGGGATCTCCCCTTTGTAGATGATAATGGACTCGACTGAGTATACATATACTTCTGCCATAGAGAGAACAGCAGATGCTGCCAGAGAGTTGAGAGTTGAGAGTTATTGGAGAGTACCGGAACTGATACGTAAGTTACCGAAAGATACCGAAGTTACCTAGAGAATACCGCATCAGAAGTTAGACTCGCTCTGAGCTCCACTCAGCTAGAATAATATACACGGATATACTATTTCTCAAGATTTGTATATATTTATTTCTTACTAAAAGTATTACTGGATTTACTAACCTGCGTTCAAGTTTTAATGTTACGTTCAATATAACCTACCATATCTGTTTATGTTGTTTATTATTTTGTGCGGTTCCTCACCCGGAATCCACAACATTAACTTATTCAAGTTTAAGTTCAACCGATACCAATCGTATGCATCCTCACAATCTGTGCCATTTTCCTTGTATTGCATAGAAACAGATTAATATCAAGAGCTGCTGCTTCATGGTACCGACTACCAAGAGCTTGTTCCCCTGATCACTTCAAGTGTAGAGTCATCCCGTTATCTATCCTACCTGTGCTCATAAAACAACTCCTTCCAGTAGCCTTCTATCTTTTATCAGGTGAACGATAGCGTAATTCACAAACAACCCTGTTTTTACTTTTGCAGTTTTAGCAGTTTAGAGATCCTTTGTGATGCAGTGGTTATCGGCTCGGAACGAGAAATCGGATAACCGAGTTCGAAATTTACTAGAATTTTTTGCATTCACTTACGCGCAAATATTCTTTGGAGGGGTATTAATCCGTTTCCTCATTACAGCTATGGATTAAATAACAGGACATATTGAGTTCTATAGCCTTGGTTGGCAACTAGTCTACAGTAGAAAACAATAGCAATCCACTGCGGAAAAATATTCTGTCAGTCTTTTCCCTTTCAAAATGTGATCGCCCAAGCGTATGTCACTTAACTGACTGAAGTTCTAGTAAAGACAATCTGTCTCCTAATAGAAATCGAACTTTTTTTTATTTAACCCGAGAAGCCAACTACAAACATGGCGGACTTTACCATATAATTGCGCGAAGGCATTGCTCGAAATGTGCATGTATCTATGTGTGTGTTAACGGAAGTGGGTGTATTTATCCGTGTCTTTCTATGTTTGTGTTTGTGAGCGTTCAATCTCTAATTCTAACAGTTCCATCCTTTGCATTTACATCCCTCCTTGCCGTGTACACAGGGGCAAACCAAACTCAACCCCTTCAGATTCCAATGGTAAGAATAAAGTTCCATTCTTATGCTCCAGCTCTGGGTAAATAGTGGACCCCCAAGCAATAACAAAACATCTTGAATATGTAAAATACACTTTTATAGTCAAAATACTAGCACTATATTTTTATATAAAATTTATCAGAGATAAATAAAAATTACTATTAATTACCATTATTTAAAAAATGACCATCAATATATTTTATAGCAAAATAATAAACAATATATTTTATAGCAAAATGACTTTGAGTTTGAGTTTGAGTTTTGCTTAGTGTCATATTAACCTCTGTTGGTTATTTAATGCTAAAAAGACAGAGTTTTAAGATTTTTTATGTCCAATTATAATGAAATGGTTGATTTAGTCAGATTTTGATGAAAAAAATTACTTTTTTACTTTTTTATTTTATGTTAGCAAGCCGAAGACGTCTTCTAGTTTTGTATTCAAGAATGTATTGCTGGTAATAATTTTCTTCCTTCAAAAATGTATTACGGCAATAATTCCATCAAAAATGTTTTGTTGGTAATATGTTTCCTTTAAAATGTATATTTTTCTATAAAAGCCTATTTTTATACTTTCATATTGTTTTGACCCCAGTTCGGAAATAAACTATTTGCCTATAATTGGGACCCTAACAGGTGCTACCTCCCCGTGTCAGGGTGGACCTGGGAACATCTGCAATTAAAAGGTGGTTCCATGCTCCTCACAACTTCCTTGCTGCTGGATGCTGTTTATTGTCATACCCAAGACCAAAGAATGACTAAGAGTACATTTTATAGCAGAATGACCAACAATACATTCCATAGCAGAACGACAAACAATACATTTTATAGTAGAATGACAAACAATACATTTTATCTGTGAATGAAGGCATAAAATTGCGTACAAAATATTCAGGTTTAGGCATTAAATAACCCATAGTGATGTTGATCTGCCGCTAAACAAATACAATCAGACTTCTTCTTCTTCTTCTTCTTCTTCTTCTTCTTCTTCTTCTTCTTCTATGTGCCCTGTCCCTTCAGGACGTAGGCGATCATGGATCTCCACGTCTCCCTATCCCTTGTGGCTCTTTAATTCCACGCTGATTCTGAATTGTTTTCATGATTTCCCTGATGTGTGGATGACTTTGCGACGCGGAGATGGAATGTACGAGTTCAAACTGAGGCTGAGACAGTTTGCTTACAGTTCGTACTAATGCCCACAAGGATGGCATAAAATCAATTTGATCTACTCCAGATGGAACCATTTAGATTTGTAAAGGCAATCCATATTCTATATAGCTAAAAACATTTTTTCTTGAAAGCAAAAAATATGTACAAAATATATGTTAAAATATTTCGATTCCGGAATTAAATAACTGGCAGAGATTGATATGTCACTAAAATAAATCAATCAACCAAACAACCAACCAACCAACCTTCCAACAACGTCATTTTCTTTTTAATCATATCACTCCGAGCAAGGCGGTAACGCCACTGATGTGCAGGGGGCTACGTAAGGTTTCTTGAAGGTTTACTTAGTAATTTCATGAGTCCGAAGTCGTCTCAGAAGTCCAATTCTTGATCCGCACGTCCGTTGTCAGGTTTTTTTTTAATCCCATCACTCCGAGGAAGGCGGTAACGCCACTGCAGGAGGCTACATAAGAGTAAAAGATTAAGTAAAAGAGAGTGAAGAGGAAGACGAATCAGTTAGAAAGGAGCAAGCGAAGGCTGGGAATACAGGTGCGATGACAGTTGCAGAGGTAGAGAGAAAGGAAAGGATATATAGGGTGGTGAAGAAAGAACTAGGGTCAAGTGGTTAAGAGATGAGTATTGATCTTGCATTTAAATTCCTGGCGCTTGTAGCCGTAAAAAAAGCAAAAATAAGGAAGCGAGTTCCACAGGCGGGAAGTGCGAGAAAAGAAGCTGAAGGAGTAGAATTGTCGTCTGCATTTGGTTGATCTAACTGTGAATGGGTGAGACCCAGTTGCCAGTTTGATTGTACGAGTAAACACCTGTTGCAGAGGCACCAGTGACTTACGTCCGTTGGAGCAGAAGCCATGGAAGTATTTATAGAACAGACAAAGGGAAGCCACATCCCGTCGGTAGGAAAGTGGCTGTAGTCGAGCATCCAAGTCGGTACCTATCACATTACTGATTCTCCTTTGGAGCCTGTCAAGAACACCGAGATGAACAGCGAGAGCACCTGACCATATATGGCAGCAGTAATCCATTCACGGACGAATTTGTATATATGCAGGATGGTTTCAGGCGGGAAAACATCCTGGCCCGACACAGTGAATTAACCTTCCTAGCAGTGGATTTAGCTATTACAGTAATATTTGTTAAAAAAAGTTTTAATCTTCCACTTTTATGGCTATCTGAGAAACGAGAAAATTTTAATGTAAACGGTAACCACGTTGTTCTTTGAATCCGAAAGATAGAGTTGGCACAAAACGAAGAAAGAAGGTTTTAGAAAATTTTATACCCAAAAGACGTATTTACAACAAAACGAAAGTGGGTTTCTAAGCGTATCTTAGATGTGGCATTAGGCAAAATATATGGGGGAACCCAGTGAGTACCTTGCTACTCAGACGTAATTAATCTAAAGATACAAGGTTGCTAACCATTACTTCACGTCAAAGTGACCCCATGTACAGAAGAAAAAAGCGAGTAACTTACTTAATGTTGTTATTGCTCAATATGCATTGGACAGGATAGTAAAAGGACAAACATTACAAGTTTAACCTCTTCAAGTCAAAGGTTAATCATTTTTATTCACATTTCCTTATACTATTCACTCCCTACAATTTCTTTCGTTATTATCACTTCTCATTCACTATTATAATTTTGACAGTTCCACTCTACACGGAATAGCCCTTGAGTTTTGTTTTGGGTGAACTTTAGTACATAAACATTTGAGCCTCAAAGGATAAGAAGTTGGGAAAAGAAATGATCCTCCACGTTCTGAAGGGACAAAACTCATAAAGAAATATAGCTGTAGTCTAATTAGAGAGACATATTTATTTAAAAATGTATTTACTTTTTTGACATCGTGTGAGAAGAAGCGATCACTGATACGCAGATGAGTGCGCGATGTACTGAGAGAAAAGTTCGGGTGGGGATCTTTGCTTTTAATTAATTCAGGTGCGTTGGGCGCACAAGTCAGTCATAGTTCACGTGGCGATGAGGAGACATGGCAGTGTTGAAGTAGCTTATTCGGGGTTGTCTGCTTTATGACTAAGATGTACTTGTTCAAATCTGCATCAAGTCTTATGGGATAAGGCTGTGATTTAACGCAACACCAGGTATTGTTTCTAGAAGTTCAGGTCGGGAGATCAGTGGCCAGCCGAAGGTCCTGGACGATGAAGCCCTGAAGGCGGCCATAGATGAAGACAACAGCCTAAACTTGTGTTAAGCTTGTCGAACGCTTCCGAGTTCCTGATGAACTAATCAGATCTCACTTGCACCTCATAGGGAAGGCGTACAAGTTGAGTAAGTGGGTACCCCATGCTCTGTCGGAAGATAACATGCAACAAGTGACATACTATTTCTAGTTGCTTTCTTGGAGCCGCGATGTTCCCATATTTTATCGAGTACTCATCAGTGACGGAAAGTAGGTTCTGTATGACACTCCCAAGCGTACCAAACATTAGTTGTCACCACGAGACCTTGTGCCTCACACAAGACCATCTATGCACTCACTCAAAATTATGCTCTGTATCTGTTGTACTTATGGAAAAGTGGTACATTATGAGCTGCTACCTACGGGCTAAAGCATCACTACGGACATGTACTGGCATCAGTTGAAACGTGTGCAACAGGCACTGAAACAAAAGGATCCAGCATTACTTAATCAGAAGCATGTATGTTTCCACTATGCAAGACCCACTTGTTGCAGGTGGCCAGGGATACCATATGGGGACTTAGCTGAGAGACACTGTCTATCTACCTTACTCCCTGAACATTATGTCAACAGATTAACACCACTTTCATTCTCTGCAGGACCATCTTTGGGGGAGATCATTCAAAAATGTGGCTTACTTAAGGCAAGCACTCAGACTTCTTTGCGTTCATGAAAATTTTTACTTCCATGGGTCTTTGTACAGCTGGAGAAACGTTGCGAAATGGTTTAGATCCCAGTGGAGCTTACTTGGAGGACTAAGTTAAAGTGCCATACGTGATACACGCTTTGGGCGATCATGTCTCGAAAGGGACATGACTGACTGGGCAGAAGATTATCCCGCAGTAGGTTGTCAACTGAAGGGAAGAGATGGATTAATACCTTTCCCAAGGGTATTTGTGCGTAAATGAATGCAAGGAATTCAACTGGAATTCGGACTCGGCTGGAGGATTAAAGGTATGCCAAATTTGCTGTGTACCTTCTTTCATAATAAAGCAAAAACGGTAAGTAATCTTTTTGGTTACCTTGTAATTCACTTGTAAATATTAATCCTAGCTGGGACAATATACAATGAAAATTTAAACTTATTTATAAATGGAACTTTGTGTGTGTGTGTGTGTGTGTGTGTGTGTGTGTGTGTTACCTATAGACTCCGAAACGACTGAACCGATTTCTTGAAAATTTACACATTTGTACTATAAGCGTCTGCGAGTGTTCTTGGCTAGATTTTGTGTCGTGGCACCCCCGATAAATATCGAAAATCGATAATCGAAAAAATCGGGTTATAGAAGAAGTGGTCCGATTTTAATCAAATTTGTTACACACATAGGCAATGACATAAGAAACGATATTCAGAAGTTTCAAGGTTGCAGTTCTTACAATAGTGTAGAAAATCGATAATATATATATATAATATATATATATATATATATATATAATATATATATATATATATATATATATATATATATATATATATATATATATATATATATATATATAAAAGGCCAGATGTTTGTGTGTGTGTCTGTTTATCTGCCTGTATGTCTGTATTTTTTTCAGCCTTTTATTTTAGTTTTTGCTTCGGGTTTGGCTCTAAGTAGGTATAATTGTAGTTCTTAGTCTCAGCCATCAAACCATTTACTCAGCGGACTTATTTAGCCTTCAAAATTCAGTTTACGACGAAAAATCTTATTTGATATTGATACCAGGAAATCAAAATTTGACTTACATCCATTCATTTTTCTTTCAGTCTACAATTTCGCTTTAGCTGGAAGCAACTATTGCTTTTTATTCTTTCGTGCCAACGTCCTAAAACTCTGAGCTCCAGGACCATGGATTAGTTTTAAAGCTTTCATTACACCCGAGCAACGCCGGGCTATACTGCTAGTATCAGATAGAAGTTCAGTTAACAGCGACATTTCAGTCTGTAGACTTATTGATCTAATTCTGGATGTTGGGTCATCCAGTGACAGTAAGAAGCTATTAATCCCGCGAGAATCGGCGAGACACGGACAAATAAAACGATGCATATTTTCTCAATGACTTTTCACGGCCCTTACGCTATTGCGCCATTTTATAATGGCGTTATTAATAGCCCATGTCAAAAGAAAAGGAGTCGACGAAGAAAGAAAATTATAATGAAACAATTACAAAACGAGCAAGACCATCTTTTTATTTGTATTTAATTTTTTTTTTGTATTTTTATTTCTATTTTTTTTTTGTATTTTTATTTTTTTTGTATTTTATTTGTATTTTATTTGTATTTTAAATACGATCTTTTTATTTGAAACAAATAAAAAAATCGTATTTAATGTTTCTCTGACAACGTTTGTCAATCAGCCGCAGATTATAATCACTGTGTTTTCGAGAGTAACTTTGGTCATAAAAGTACACACAGGGGATATGAAAAATGTCAAATTGTTTAATAAAATGTAAAATAATAACTTTGATACTTATCCAGCAGTACTCACGGGACGGATAGAGGGGAAGAGAGACAAGGGAAACTTGATGGTGGAGCAGGGATTGAGTGGAATAACAGGAGAAGAGGTATTAAGATTGACAAGGAATCGAGAGATGTGGAGGGTCATGATCGCCTACGTCCCGAAGGAATACGGCACATAGAAGAAAAAGAAGATTTATTTTTAACAGGACCGTCATAACAGACTATTCGAATATTATTAGTGATTGTTGTCAATTTTTAATTGAATCTAACAAGTTCTAAGTTAAGAACGAATCTTCTAGCATCAAATAACGTTAAATCTAAACTTATTTATAAATGGAACTTTGTCTGTGCGCGTGTGTGTGTATGTGTGTGTGTGTTCGTTACCTATAGACTCCGAAACGGCTGAACCGATTTTCTTGAAAATTTACACACTTATACTATAAGCGTCTGTGAGTGTTCTTAGCTAGGTGTTGTGTCAAGGTATCCCCGATAAATATCGAAAATCGATAATCGAAAAAATCGGGTTATAGAAGGAGTGGTCCGCTTTTAATCAAATTTGATACACTCATAGACAAAGACATAAGAAACGATATTCAGAAGTTTCAATGTTGCAGTTCTTACAATAGTGCAGAAAATCGATAATATATATATATATAAAAGGCAAAATCTTTGTGTGTGTCTATTTATCTGCCTGAATGTCTGTATTTTTTCAGCCCTTTCATTTTAGTTTTTGCTTCAGGTTTGGCTCTAAATAGGTATAATTGTAGTTCTTAGTCTCAGCCATGATACCATTTACTTAGAGGACTTATTTAGCTTTCAAAATTCAGTTTACGGCGAAAAAACTTATTTGATATCGATACCAGGAAATCAAAATTTGACTTACATCCATTCATTTTTCTTTCAGTCTAAGGTCTCGCTTTAACTGGAAACAACTATTGCTTTTTAGTCTTTCATGCCAACGTCCAAAGAGTCTGAGCTCCAGGATCATGGATTAGTTTTAAAGCTTTCATTACACCCGAGCAACGCCGGACTATACTGCTAGTATTGTCATAACTTCGTTTTTGCCTATAAGTTTTACCAACGAGTTATTTAAAGTCGAGAATCTTTTATCAGAGAGATATTCGCAGACGAGTATTTTGTACCAAAGTGAAAAGTTTTATCATTGGGATATTTACAATCCGGTGGCATTTGCCAATGGAATATTCACAAACCAGATTTTTGTTAATGATTAAATATACAGAGACAGGAATATTTTACCAATAGAATATTCACAGACGGGAGTTTTTGTTGTTTTTTGTTTTTGTTTCAACAATATTCACAGACCTGAACCTTTTAACAGTGTAATATTCGCCGACTAAGATGTTTTATAAATGGTGTATTCTCAGACATGTCATTTTGCCAATGGGATATTCAGAGATTAGAATCTTTTTACCAATATTTACAGACGATTTTTTAAAAACTGGACATTCACAGAACGGAATGATTTACCAATGAGGTATTCAAAGATTAGTATATTTTACTAATCATTCACAGACTGGACTTCTTTTTTTTTTTTTACTAATAGGCTAATCATAACCGGGCATATATTACCAATGATATCTCCATAGACTGGAATTTTAAATGAATAGAATATTCACAGACCATATTTTTTACAAATGGATTATTCACATACTAGAATCTTTTAGAAATCGAATATTCACACACCATAATTTTTACCAGTTGGATATTCACCGACCGGAATTTTATACGAACTGGATATTCACAAACTGGACTCTTTTACCAATGTAATATTCACAGACCTCTATCATTTGTCAATAGAATATTAACAGACCGAAGTTTTTACCAATGGAATATTGCTAGAACAAAATGTTTTACTCACAGAATATTCAAACACTTCAGTTTTTATCAATTTTTATCAATTAACACTCGGATATTTTTTACAAACATATTCAGAGGCCAGTATTTTAAACAAATAAGATATTTACAGACCAGAATTTTAATGAATAGGACATTCACAGACCTGAGTTTTTGCCAATATTGTATTCAGAGAATAAGAATTTTTAATAATAGAATATTCATAGATCGGAATATTTCTCAATGTGTTATTCACGGACCGGAACTTCTTTTAAAAATATAATATTTAGACACTGAAATCTTTTCGCAATAGAGTATTCAAAAATCGGAATTTAATGATAATTGGACATTCACAAACCAGAATCTTTTACTCAGGAGATATTCACCAACTGAAACCTTTTAGCAATGGTATATTCGCAGACCTCAATTTTTACCAATGGGATATTCATAGATTTGAATTTTTATCAATTGAATATTTGAAAAACGGATTTTTTACCAATTAGATATGAACAAAGCAGATTTTTTACCAACTATATATTCACAGACTGGAATATTTTACCTATGATAAATTCACAAACCGGACCTTTTACCTATGGGATCATATTTTTTGCCAATTGAATACTCGAAAACCGGATTTTTTACCAATTGGATATGATCAGACCAGAATATTTTACCAGTTGGATATTCACAGACTGGAATATTTTACAAATGATATATTCAGAAACTGAACCTTATAACAATGGGATATACAAAGACCAATTTTTTTTTTTTTTTTGCCAAATGAATATTCAAATAACGGATTTTTTGTACCAACTAGATATGCCCAGACCAGATTATTTTACCAGTTGAATATTCACAGATGGGAATATTTTACCAATTGGATATACAAAGACCAGAATGTTTTGCGAATTAGATATGCACATACCGGAAACTTTTATCAAATGTGATACTCATAGATCAGAATATTAACCAATGGAATACTCACAGATCGGAATTTTTCGAATTACATGAAGTATTGTGGGTATTTGAGATTGATACGTAAAATGCAATCCAGGTCAAAAGACCGGAGCTGGTAGTCGTAAACAAAAACTTGAAAACATGCCAGATAGCGAAGGTTGTTTTTCTGGTGGGTCAGAAAGAAACGAAAGAAAGATAACAAAGTCATACCAGTCGTTATCGGAGCATTAAGAATATCCTTGAAAAGATTAAGACAAAAGAATTTGAGGAATTTGAAACAAAGGGAAGGTTCGGGGTTGTCTAAACTACAATAATGTTGAAAAAATGCTGGGATACAACGATGAATATAAGGGAGACTTGTTCTTCTTTAGTTTTGAGTTGAAAGCCCCATTTATTACCAGCATGTAATGCAATAATATGATTAAGGCATTTTTTATCAGATAATGGATTCTTCTTTTCCAGCGGACCATAGAATAAAATCGAAGCAATGGAAAAAATTTGACAAATAACTGATACTTGTAAGAGAACAAGAAAAATGTTGAATATAAAGGTAGGAAGAGAGACTCATCATTATTGACGGACTTAGAATAGTAACGAAGAGCTTTTTCTATCTACAGAATTACTAAAACCAGCCAGAATAGTGAGAAGAGACTCTTACGTAGAATTCACTCTAAACAGTGAATACAATTACAATGTTCTTTCCGTCTGCCTGAAGTTTCCTAAAGTTTCTGCTTAATACGTCGAGACAACTCATGCTACACAATGCAACGGTAAAATAATAATAATAATAATAATAATAATAATAATAATTGATATGGCTTGTCCAGCGGATTGTAACATAGCAACCAAGGAATTTGAAAAACTGTCAAAATATAAAGCCCTGGAAATTGAAATAGAAAAAATGTGGAAATTGAAAACAAGAGTTGTGCCAGTGATAGTAGGTGCACTTGGACTGATAAAAAATGGAACAAAACAACACATTGAAAGAATCCCTGGAAAGCCCCAGCTTAAGAGATATACAAAAAATTGTCTTATTAAGTACAGCCCACACACTAAGGAAAACGTTATCTATGTAATGCTGGGGATGATAGGGAAGATAGAAAAACATGAAATGGAGTCATAACAACACGCCACTACCTGTCTTAGGTCTCCCCGCAGACTTGGTTGGTAGTGAGACCAATGCAGAAATCGAAATATGATGAAAAATGACATAATAATAATAATAATAATAATAATAATAATAATAATAATAATAATAATAAAAAATTGAAGCAAACAGGCCAGACATTACTGTTAAAAACCAGAAGGAGAAAACTTGTCTATTAATTGATATGGCTTGTCCAGCGGATTGTAACATAGCAATCAAGGAATTTGAAAAACTGTCAAAATATAAAGACCTGGAAATTGAAATAGAAAAAATGTGGAAATTGAAAACAAGAGTTGTGCCAGTGATAGTAGGTGCACTTGGAATGATAAAAAATGGAACAAAACAACACATTGAAAGAATCCCTGGAAACCCCAGCTTAAGAGATATACAAAAAATTGTCTTATTAAGTACAGCCCACACACTAAGGAAAACTTTATCTATGTAATGCTGGGGGTGATAGGGAAGATAGAAAAACATGAAATGGAGCCATAACAACACGCCACTACCTGCCTTAGGTCTCCCCGCAGACTTGGTTGGTAGTGAGACCAAAGCAGAAATCGAAATATGATGAAAAATGACATAATAATAATAAAGGCTTTATTCTTGCAGCACAAGACCAAAGTCTTTTTACTAGGAACTTTCAGGCAAATATTATACATAATAATGTGGATCAAAAATGCAGGTTATGTAATAAATACAAGGAAAGAATAGACTTTGAACAACATAAGATACGCAGATTATAAGGTGCTTATTACAGACACGGAAAAGAAACTACAAGACCCCCTACAGAAGGTAAGCAGAAGAGAGTGACAAAAAAGGAGTACAAATAAACTGCAAGAAAACTGAATGCATGGTCATCAGAAAAAAAGAGCAAATACAGGTGGGGGATACTAAAATCAAGCAGGTACAAAAATTTAAATACCTGGGAAGTGTTTCAACAGAAGACGGAAAGTGCGACACAGAGATCCAAAGTCGAATTGGCTTAACGAAGGACGCGTTCCAGAAGCTGAGTGAAGTATTAAAACACAAGAAACTTTCACTAGAAACAAAGAAGAGAGTAACAGATTGCTATGTGATGTCAGTTCTTCAACATGACAGTGAATATTGTACAATATCATCAAAAATGAAGGAAAAACTTGAAGCAGTTGAAATGTGGTTCTACAGAAGGATGCTGCGGATATCATGGACCGATCATATGAGCAATGATGAAATGTCGGAAAGAATGGAAACGAAGAGGAAATTAATATTGAGCATCAGAAAGTTACAAATGAAGTTCCTGGGATATGCAATGAGAAAGGAGGGTTTGAGGAACCTGATACTAACAGGCCAGATAGAGGGAAAAAGTGACAGAGGAAGAGTCTGAGCGGGTGGATGACGGAACGGGGGTTGCGAAATGTTACAGGAGAAAGCGTGCTAAGAGCCACCAGGGATAGGGAGACGTAAAAGACCATAATCGCCTACGCCCTGAAAAAACAAGACACAAAGAAGAAGAAGAAGAAGAAGAAGAAGAAGAAGAAGAAGAACTAAGAGACAAGAAAATTTCGTTGGAATGAACGAAACGAGTAGTGGACTGCTATATAATCTTCTACAGAGTAATGAATATTGAATAACTTCCTCAAAGAGAAAGGGGTAACCTGAAAACAAATGTGAAGAATCTCATGAAAAGCATGAGAGGAAGCTGTAAGGAAAAAAGAAAGTACAAGAAAACATATATACCCTTATATTATTTCGAACTATCTTTCTCATCTTGGTTAATATAGATATTATTATAGGCACAACATTTTGACCAAATATATTCTGGTCATTATCAGGTGCCCAGCTGATATATTATATCTGATGATTATTGTAATATTTTCCTGTAAGTTAGTGCGTACCAGATCCTAGGATTGAACTTATGATCGCTAGATGAAAGTAACACATGTATAAACAACTCCCATATCCACTGGCTTACGGCCTATCACGTTGAATACACCGGTTCTCGCTCGATCACCGAAGTCAAGCAACGTTGAGCCTGGTCAGTACTTAGATGGGTGACCGCTTGGGAATACCAGGTGCTGTCAGCGTACAGTGACAGATGTGCGTTGTGGATATCGGCTCGGAAAAAGAAATCGGTGAGCTGAGTTCGAATTCCAGTTGAATGCCCTGCATTCACTTAAGCACTGGTACCCTTTAGAAAGGTATTAATCCGTCCCTTCCCTCCAGTTATGGGTTAAATAACAACGGGTAAGACTTGGGGACCCTGCCCTTAAAAACAAATCCCAATGAATCTTGATACCCGAAAAGAAAAAATGTATTAATAAACACAAAAAACTTATATAAAAACAACAATAAATTGTTGAAAGAAAACGGTATTACCAGCAATAAATGAACTGCCGAGGTTGATTTGCCATAAAAACCAACCAACCATATCTACTACGTCAGTGTCCAGAATTAGTGTGTTTTTTAACCTTTTATATTTAGTGTCATTTGGTTTTTGACATTTTTGGTTATGATAGTGGGTTCGTAACACTTTTTATAATTTAGTATTTAATTTCTGAGATCACAGAAAAATACCACAATAATCAAAAGGTACTCCATATCAGATGAACACCTGATGATGACCAAATATTACTTGGTCGAAACTTTGTGTCTATAATAACATGTATATCAACCAAGATGACAGCAGTTGTTCAAAATAATACAAAAATATCGACAATTACTCATCTCAGAAATGAAATACTAAAAGGAAACGTATATTTATAATCAAAAATATAGAGGTAAAATTTCGGGAAAACATTATGAAGAAAGACAGCCTGGTGAACTTAACACTCACAGTACATACAGAACGCAAGAGAATCAAGAAAACATTGAGTAACCAACTTGTGAGTTTCTGTCATTTGATAGTAGAACGAAGAGGATGTAAAATGTTAAAAGTTTCTTAGTGCAAAAAAAAAAAAAAAAGACAGGATATTGTGGAGAGCCATGATTGTTAAACAAACATTTGGGATCATCTGAAAGATTTTTGCCAAAAAAAAAAAAAATACTGTTGGGATTAGAAACCGCGGAAGACTCGAAACACAAGCATTAATTTTGACCTCGACGAAAATGCTGAAACTAGTGCTATGACATTTAGAAGTCTTAATGCCGCTTGCTTCTAAGCGTGAATTACCAAAAACAGGAATAAAAGTTCAAGAAGCAAGATTAAATGAATTAGAAACTTAAGGAATACAGTTTACGGCATTGCTGGTGTCTGCAAATGCTAAGAGATTTAATAAGATTTGCTGTCGCCGAGTCTCAGATATGTGACGTGAAAGTGAAAATGCGTATTACTAATTGATTTAGCAAAAAATAAAGACCGCGTGGCTGTGAAAGCGACTACAATTTGTGTAGAGTGAGTAGCTAAAGTCAAATGCAAAATAAATAACAGAAATATCCATCAATCAGAATTGACAAAGTTTGTAATAACAAGAGAAATAAAAGAAACGAAGTAGGAATATATATATATATATATATATATATATATATATATATATATATATATATATATATCAAATAAAACAAATTCCGATGTTCAAATTCGTTGAATGGCCATTTCTACGAGAAATTTCTACGAGAAATTCCTCGTATCATCAGCAACGAATTTTTTTATTTCAAAAAGCCAAATGACAAAATGAACAAAGATATTTTACCGGTGGAAGTTAAAAAAAATGTCATCACGGAAAATTAAAGGGGTGGGATTAATGAGAAAGCAGACAGAAATCTATGTCTATTTTTATTTTTAGATTTTTTGAAAACCCTTACTCCTTAACTGAGTCGAGAATTAAAAGTTGAAATTTAGCCTTGTCTGGTGGAAGGAAATTTAGGGGGAAAGAATAAAACGAAAAAGGAAGGAAGTAAAAAGGAAGAAAATAAAAGTGGGGAAGGGGTGGTTGACAGAGAAGTAAGCTAAGAAAAGAAAAAGTAAGCTAAGAAGAAAAAAGAAAAAGAAAAAAAGAAAAATCTATTTCCATAGTAACTGCTATCAATCATGTTGAAAAATAAATCATAGCGGTTTTTGGTTTAAATAAATGGCATAAATATTTTAGAAAAAAAATTTTTTTAGGAAGATTTGACATACAATTTAAATTTAAATATAAAACTACATTTAAATAAAAAATTAAGAAGTTAATAGAAAATTAATAAATAATTATATCTCTCTCTCTCTCTCTCTCTCTGTATATATATATATATATATATATATATATATATATAAAGCAAGTGAACAAGACAACTCAACAATAGTATAGTAAAAAGTCTACAAACAAATAATTGACGTTGACACACAAGTTCGGACAAAGGAAAGTAGCGTTCTGATTTCAAGACTAGACAAATCGGGACTGAGTCAGATGAAATTGCAAATCAGTCTATTTTATGAGCCAAGAAAAAAAAATTTCAGTATGTATTTGCGTGCTTCTACCTATAAAAGGCGAGGGGCAAGTTTTTGTAGTCATTTTTACAGTTTGAAACCCAATACTTTTATTATATGCATAACCCATCCATTACATTATTTCTTCGATTATTCGTAACTCAGTTTTTAGGACTTCGATTATCCGGACATGAAATTAAAATGAAGAGTACAATTGATGTCACCCGAACATTTTTCGGTTATACGAACTAACCAAGTTTTAATATTTCATCTCAAATTCGCGTTTTGAGGATTTAGAATATCATAGCTAACGTTGAATAAAAACCTTGATAAAATCAGCTCAAGCATTTCTTATTTTAAATTTCCTCGTTGTTTTCCTACATAGAATATACATTTGAATTATAAATAAAAATCTACTATAATCCAGCTTTGGAAGTTAACGGCATATAAACGTGAGGCCAGTCGGAAATAGAAAAAAAATAGACACATGTTGAGTCACTTAGAAAGCAGAAAGAAAACAACAAAATTTTATGGAGTAATACCAACATTTGTTCTTCAAATTAAAGTCCATCATTCTCGATGATCTGCCAGCAATCATCCAGCATCCGAATCTGTCCCAGATACCAGTACGCTAGCTTTAAATAAAAAAGAAGCTATAAACAAGCTACCTTCTTCTTCTTCTTCTTCTTCTTCTTCTTCTTCTTCTTCTTCTTCTATGTGCCCTGTCCCTTCAGGACAGAGGCGATCATGGCTCTCCACGTCTCCCTACTCCTTCTGGCTCTTAGTATGTTTGCTCCTGTTGCTCCTGGCAACCCCCGTTCCGTCATCCACCTGATCAGGCCCTGCAAATATGTTATCCGCTGCCTTCCTCTGTCTCTCCTTCCTTCTATCTGTCCAGTCAGTATCAGGTTCTCCAGGCTCTCCTTCCTCATTGCATGTCCCAGGAACTTCAGTTGTCTCTTCCTGATGCTCAGCATCAATTTCCTTTTTGTTGCCATTCTTTCTAACACCTCGTCGTTGCTTGTATGCTCAGTCCACGATATCCGTAGCATCCTTCTGTAGAACCACATTTCAGCCGCTTCCAGTTTTGTCCTCATTTTCGATTATATTGTCCAGCATTCACAGCCGTATTGAAGAACTGACATCACGTAGCAGTCTAGCACTCTTTTCTTCGTTTCTATTGAGATTTTTCTGTGTGTTAGTATTTTGCTCATCTTCTGGAACGCGTCCTTTGTCATGCCAATTCGCACTTTCCATCTTCTGTTAGAACACTTCCTAGGTACTTAAATTCTTGTACTTGTTTGATTCTGTTATCCCCCACCTGTATTTGGCATTTTGGGTTGTATCTTTTGCTGATGACCATGCACTCAGTTTTCTTAAAGTTTATTTGTAGTCCCTTCTTGTCACTCTCCACTGCTACTTTCTGTATGAGGTCTTGTAGTTTCCTTTCCGTGTCCGCAATCAGCACTGTATCGTCCGCATATCTTATGTTGTTCAGGTTGTGGCCTCCAATAACAAATCCTGGCGTGTCATCTAGGGTCCTCAAAATATTCTCGCTGTATAGGTTGAACAAATCCGGTAAAAAGACACATCCTTGTCTTACGCCTTTTTCTATCTTTGTGCATCTACTGAGGACCTTACCTGTCCGTATTCAGGCCGTTTGCTGCCAGTAGAGATTCTTGATTATTCTTATGTCTTTGCCGAAAATGTCGAGGTTGCCTACCTTCACTTCATCAAAAGTGTTTAATCGCTGGCCGCTGAGGAAGTGTGCCATTTATCGTAGGTCAGTCAGTCAGTTAAGTGCCATACGTGATACACGCTTGGGCGATCATGGCTCGAAAGAGACATGACTGACTGGGCAGAAGATTATCCCGCAGTAGGTTGCCATTGCTTTCTGCGGTAGACTGGTTGCCGACCAAGGCTATAGTACCCAATCTGTCTTGCTATTTAACCCATAACTGGAAGGAATAGACGGATTAATACCTTTCCCAAGGGTATTTGCGCGTAAGTGAATACAATGGATTCAACTGGAATTCGAACTCGGCTCCCCGGCTTTTTGTTCCGAGCCTATATCCACTGTACCACAACGCACATCCCTTGGTACCCGTAGGTACCTCCGCTAAAACCCTAAAAAACAGCATAATATAAAGAAAAAAGGTCCTAAACTAAATAAAAATATACTTTAAATAAAATATTAATATTAAATATTAAATATTAATATTAAATATTAATTTTAAATAAAAATATTCTTTGATCTTTGCTCTTAAAAATAACAAACATTTTGATGGAAAAAGTTAATTTAAAAAACACTTTTAATCCTTTTTTTGCATGGTAATTTCTATGTGTACATTAAAAGGTCATGTGTTTCACTGTTTTTTCCTCTTACAGGAAAAATGTCAACAATTATGCCACTTGTGGTTGCCATACACTCATCGTATCTCTCATCTATTGAGCTGTCATCACATTCCAAATACGTGGGGAAGGTCAGAAAATTCAACTCTTTGTATAAGAAATATTTTTATTCTAAATTTCATGCTATAAATAAGTAATACTCGTGTAAATTAGATTAATTTAACATTAAATTTGCTAATTTTCCATAAATAATGTGCCAAAGATGAGTATTTTATTTTTGTAAGATTTTTAAAACCGAGAATTAACTTTTGGTTACAAATGTGTTGAACGCTCAAAAATGGCCAAACAAATTTAAAAATCTTCAAAAATCTAAAATCTTTTAATTTCAATCAATATAATTTCTGTTTAGAGTATTTTGCATACTGGAAATTGCAAAATTTAATCATTTAAATCATTTAATCATTTTAATCATTAATTTAATCATTAATTTAATCATTAAAATCATTTTAATCATTAATTTAATCATTAATTTAATCATTAAAATCATTTTAATCATTAATTTAATCATTAATTTAATCATTAAAATCATTTTAATCATTAATTTAATCATTAATTTAATCATTAAAATCATTTTAATCATTTAATCATTTAATCATTTAGCTTTCAATTAAAACTAAAATAAATGTTTCAAGAAAACTTTTTTACTTTTTAAAAAATCAATTTTAAAGTTTATTATCGAAAATGAATGGAGGCATTTAATTTTGCGGAATAGACCATAGCCCCTCAGCGCAACATCGAGACTGAATGGTGTATGTGGATGAATCTCAACACCGTCTATCTTTTTGGACATCTCCTTTGTCAACTTGGCAGTGTTTGGCCTCTCATTGTCATGCTGAAACAAAGCCAGACCTCGATTAACCAAAACAGGATACTCTTTCTTTAGTTTGTGGTACACGCGGTGTCTAGCTGATAGCAATAGAATTTAGCGTTGATGTCGTGACCGCGTGGAACAAGCTTGAAATACAGCACTCCTTAGAAATGCCACCAGACAGATATTTTCTTTACGCTTCCTAAGTGAGTCAAGACTAGCATTTTCTCAATACCTCTCCCAAGGTTTTTCAGATTATCAAAAAAGCTCTTTATTTGTCCTCTGAGTCTTCGGATTTGATATGGATATCCCAGTCTAGGTCAGAAGACCGGATTTAATGGCCGTAAACATGAGTCCCCATAGATTCATTTTTATTTGGGAATTACCATGATTTCTTGGGAAAGAGTGATAGTTTCCCTGTTCTTTTCTAGTCAGTATTGATTTCAGTTTGATTTATTAATTTGTGACCATAAGGTAAAAATGGGTAACCATAAGAGAGATGGAAAAATAAGATTGAATTAAAAGTCTTTAAGATAGTGAAAGAGACAGTTATCATCAACCAGCATAACCAACATATACAGTACTGTACAAAATTATTAGGACAAGAAATATTTTATCTTTTATGAGGCATCAAAATAAAGTTTAAAATCAAAAACAAAGTTTAAAATCACCCCTGTCCTAACACTTTTGCACAATAACAGTAGTATTAGGACAGGGGTGATTTTTCTAAAAAAAAATACAGGGTGAAAAGCCAAGTAAATATTGATTATTTAAAACTAGGTGTAAAAGAAATGTATTAAAAAGAAGTTATATTTAATTTTTCTTATTTTCTATTAAAACAAGTTATTTTGAAACTACTCTATTGAACATCTATGGGATATTTTGGATAAAAAATTGATAAATCTAATGTTACTTTGCAAGACACACTTTGGGAACATACAAGCTGCTTGGCAGGAGATACCATTAGATACATTGAAGAAGCTTGTGATGCCAATGCCTGACAGAATGAAGGCTGTGATCAAGGCAAAAGGCGATTATACTAAATATTAAATTTATTTTGTAACAATTATTTTTTTCTTGTTAAAGCACTTGTTGAGTAAATCAAGTAAAATCACTTTAATTAAATTGTTTATTTTCTGTCAATATGCCTCATAAAAGTTAAAATAGTTGTTGTCCTAATACTTTTGCACAGTACTGTACACATATTTTATTTAAGTGTTAAAAGAAGAGAGAAAGATAGATATATATATATATATATATATATATATATATATATAGAGAGAGAGAGAGAGAGAGAGAGAGAGATTTAATGAGTTTGTGTCAGTGGATAATAGAACGAAGAGGTGATGGATGAAAAACGTCAAAAGTTTAGTCGAGCCCCCCCCCCCCCCCAAAAAAAAGGCAGGATATTTTGCAGAGCATTATCGTTACACGAACGTTTGGGATCATCCGGAAGAACCTTGCAAAAAAAAAAAAAAAATAGAACAAATGACTGTTGGAACTGGAAAGACTCTAAACAGGACCATTAATTTTGTTTTTCATCTTTCTTTCTTTCTCTCTCTACCACTCTCACTCTATCTACCCCTCTCTCTCCCTATTTCTCTACCTCTCTATCTCTCTATATCTTTCTCTCTACCTCTCTCTACCCTCTATTTACCTTTCTCACTCTATATTTCTCTCTACCTCTCTCTACCCTCTATCTACCTCCCTCACTCTCTCTCTACCTGTCTCTCTACACCTCTCTCACTCTCTCTACCTCTCTCTTTCTTTACTTTTCTCATTCTCTCTCTACCTCTTTCTCTCTACCTCTATCTCTACCCCTTTTTCTCTCTCTACCTCTCTCACTCTCTCTCTACCTTTCTCTCTACACCTCTCTCACTCTCTCTACCTCTCTCTTTACTTCTCTCATTCTCTCTCTACCTCTTTCTCTCTACCTCTATCTCTACCCCTTTTTCTCTCTCTACCTCTCTCACTCTCTCTCTACCTTTCTCTCTATTCTTCTCTCTACCCCTCTCCCTCTACCTCTCCCACTCTTTCTCTACCTCTCTCTACCTTTCTCACTCTCTATTTCGGTTTGTGAACGTCGACGTGGTGCAATGGTTAGAAAGCTTGTCTCACTAGAACCTGTTACAACTGAGTAGTGAGTTCGATTCTCATTGCGTACCTTCTACATTTGGTCTTGAGGCACTTAGAAAATCATTTCTCTCTTTCCCGGATCCTTGTATTCAAAGTCAACTTTAATGTTCAAAAGTTTAAATGAAACGTCAATCGTTATCATTTGTCTTCTTAATTCCTGTTCTTTTATTGTACCCTAACCTTAATAATGTTTTCTTTTCCTCATATACTCTCATATGCGTCTTAGTCACTTCAGTGAAATGATTAAGAATATCAATTCCTACCCGTCTGAGAAGGCGCAGTGTGTTACTCTTCGGAAGATTAGCATCTGTCATGCCGAGGAAAGGTAAAAATAAAGACACAGTGAAACTTTATTGTGGCAATAAGAAAGTCGCAGAAGCCAAGATAGCTGGTCAGCGGAAAATGTCAGTCTGAGACGGTGCAATAGTCACTGTTCTGGGGGTTACCGTCTTCCATGCTGATAGAAGGTAAAAAGTGTTTCCTCAAACGACTAAAACTGGGATGTTTCGTTTCGGAGGTCTTAAAATTAACAAGCCATTCGCTGTTCCATTTAACAACAGAGGGTAGATCATTTTCAGAGCAGCTGTCAATTTGACCTTTTCAAATACTTGGGAAGTGTTCTGACAGAGGATGAAAAATGCAACACGGAGATTCAAAGACGCATTGGCATGGCCAATAAAACATTTCAGAAGTTAACCAGAGTACTGAGTGACAGGAAAATCTCATTAGAAACAAAGAAATGAGTGCTGGATTGCTATGAGATATCTGCCTTTCTGTATGAAAGTGAATGCTGGACGACCTCATCAAAGATAAAGGAGAGACTTGAGGCAGCAGAAATGTGGTTTTACAGAAGGATGCTGAGGATACCATGGACAAAGCACGTGTGCAACGATGGGGTGTTGGAAAGGATGCAAATGAGAAGGAAACAGATAATAAATATCAGGAAGAAACAAATTCCTGAAAACACGAAAATGAGGAAGGAGAGCCTGGAGAACTTGACGCTCACAGGTCGGATAAATGGAAGAAGAGACAGGGAAAGCAGCTCGAGACGTACTTATTTGGTCTGAGCAAATGGTTGGCGGAGCGGGGCTTGGAAGAAATACCAAGAGAAAAATTTCTGGGAGCGACAAGAGACAGAGCCAAGTGGAAGTCCATCATTGCCTACATCCTAAAGGGACACGGTACAAGAAGAAGAAGAAGAAGAAGAAGAAGAAGAAGAAGAAGAAGAAGAAGAAGGACCGTTTAGACTTAATATTAAGACAGGAAAAAATGTTTGCGTCATCAGCACCGATACCGAGCTGAGATCTATAAAATTAGTGATAGAATGCCGAGTAGGTATTAACGATTCGTCTATGGAATTTGGTTTGTAGGTGTCTTGGATATGGAGGTTGCGAGCATGATTCAACATTGTGGTAGGTGTACTGCGAATACATGTTGCAGAAGACTGAACAAGTGGAACTATAATATCGAAAATACTGAGGAATGTCCTGGAGTACTGAATAGATTTTCCATTCCTGATACGAACGTCGAATAAATAAATAGCAGTACAGCAAACACAACGAATAGAAAATTATAATCATAAATACATAAAATTAACGATAATGATGTTGATATCTGTGTTGAATGTCAGATTGGGAAGGCGGATAAAAATGTCGCTTCTTCTGGTGATGCTGACCGCGAGGAAACTTCATCTATAGGTGTTAGCTTGCTTGTTTACTGGTGAGTTAGCTGATGGCTCTCCTTGCATTCCACAGCTCCTTACTCTTCCTCACTTGCTTCGCAGCGTCTGTCTCCTTCCTCTCCATTCTCTTTTCCATCTTCGCATCGGTCTTCATCTCATCAGCAGCAAATCGTTGCTATGGTAACCAACGGTAGGCCAAGTCAAGTGCTGCTGTCTTTTGGATATAATATGAACACACAAGATTCAATCTAAATCTCTCTGACGGTTTTCTATTTCTTTCTTTCTTTCTTTCTTTCTTTCTTTCTTTCTTTCTTTCTCAATCTATTCATATCTATCCATCTGCTACAGGATCTATCTATTTTTTATTTTTTCTATCTATCTATCTATCTATCTATCTATCTATCTATCTATCTATCTATCTGTTTATATACATTACAATCTATCTATTTATCTATCTATCTCTGTTTATATATATTAAAATCTATCTATCTATCTATCTATCTATCTATCTATCTATCTATCTATCTATCTATCTATCTATTGATGCTTCTTCATTATCTATCTATCTATCTATCTATCTATCTATCTATCTATCTATCTATCTATCTATCTATTTTACCTCCCACTGTTACTCGCTTCTTTTCTCTGTAATTTATTTTCATATTCTCTTTCTCTTCGTCCTTCCCTCCCTGTCTTTTGATAATTCTTTTCTCTATTCATCCGTATATTTTTCTCCCTGAAGATATTTCAATTTCATTTCAATCTTATTTTTTTTTTGCTCGACGTTACTATCTAACTTTTTTGTTTAGTTATTTTATTTCATGTTTTGTTTTTATTTCAGTGTAGCGTTAATTTCTTCTTTTTTTTTCTTTTTCATTATTTTTAGTGCGAATATGAATCCCGTTGGCAGATTATTATTTTTCTTTTCTTTTCCTTTTTAAACCTTTCTTTCTTTTACTCTTGCTTCGTTTGATACTTTCTCTCTTCTTTTGTTTGTTTGTTTCTTTCTTGATCTGTTCTTCTTCCCTCATTCGACAATTCATTATGTGATAAAATTATTCATTCATTTCTTTTTCTTTTCTTTTTCTTTGTTAACTTTCATTATTTTATTTATTCATTATCATTCCTTTCTTCTTTCTTTCATTCTATTTTTCTTTTGTCAATAAGATTTTCTGTTATTTATTTATTTATTTTTCCAATTATGTATGTATGTATGTATGTATGTATGTATGTATGTATCTATCTATCTATCTATCTATCTATCTATCTATGATTCTTCATTATCTATCTATCTATCTATCTATCTATCTATCTATCTATCTATCACAAGTTATTCATTTTTCTTTTTTTCTTATTTTACCTTTTTAATTCTTTTCTTTTATCAATCTGATTTTATTTTTTATTTTTCGAATCACATCTCACCTTTTTTTTTTTTCTTTTACTATTTAACTTTTCTTTTTTGGTTATCTTCTTTACCAATCAGATCTTTCTTTCTTTCTTTCTTTCTATTGTTTTTACCAACCAACTTTTCTTTCTTTCTTTCTTTCTTTCTTTCTTTCTTTCTTTCTTTCTTTTTCTGCAGTCCATTCGTTTCCAGATTCTTTTGTTTCTTTTTAATTTCTCTTTCTTTATTATTTTTATTCATCGTTTACCTTTCTTTCTTTCATTTTTTTCCCTTTTTATGACTTCAATTTTTTTCTTGGCAATTTCTTCTTTTGCAAGATTCAGTATTTTTTAATCATTTCCTCTCTTTGTTATTTTTCTTATTTTCATCATCTGTTTTCTTTCTTTCTTTCTCGTTTTTTATATTTTGTTTCATTTCTTTGTCATTTTTCTTGCATTCATTCATTCATTGTTTCTTTTTATCATGCTTTTTCCTATAATGCACTGTCATCTTTTCATTTATTATTGATTCTTTGTTAGATGCAATAATTGTTATAAAAGCAAATATATTAAAATCAAACCTGAGCAAAGAATTACAAAAATAAATAAATAAATAAAAAAGAGAAGAAAAAAGTTATCGAAGGGATAAATAAAAAAAGACGAGCACCAAAAAATGTTTAGCCGGTTTTCATTTCTTTCGCGTCAGATCCTTATAAAGCAGTGAAAAAAATGTCAATCAGTCAGTTAAGTGCCATACGGGATACACGCACGCGCGATCATGTCCCGAAAGAGACATGACTGACTGGGTAGAAGATTTTCCCGTTGTAGGTTGCCATTACTTTCTGTGGTAGACTGTTTGCCGCCCAAGGCTATAGAACCCAAGCTGTCTTGTTATTTGACCCATAACTAGAGAGAAGAGAAATATTAATACCTTTCCCAAGGGTATTTGTGCATAAGTGAATTCAATTAGGATTCGAACTTGAACCGATATCCACTGCACCACAACGCACAATGTATACAATGACTAAAAGAGAAAGACACCTTAAGACAGGATGTGTGACACACACACACACACACACACACACACACACACACACACACACACACACACACACACATACACACACACACATATCTAAACTTATTTATGAATGGAACTTTATGTGTTTATGTGTGTGTGTGTCTGTGTGTTTCTGTGTCCTTTACATATAGACTCTGAAACGGCTGAACCAATTTTCTTGAAAATTTACACAGTTGTACTATAAGCATCTGCAAGTGTTCTTAGCTAGGTTTTGTGTCGAGGTACCCCCGATAAATATCGAAAATTGATGATAAAAAAAATCGGATTATAAAAGGAGTGGTCTGATTTTAATCAAATTTGATACACTCATAGACAAAGACATAAGAAACGATATTCAGAAATTTCAAGGTTGCAGTTCTTTCAATTGTACAGAAAATCGATTATATATATATAAAAGCTTTCATTACACCCGAGCAACGCCGGGCTATACTGTTAGTATATATATATATATTATGTTCTCGTTACGATCGAGCTCTCTAGAGAAGAAAATTTTAAAAACAGTTTCCACTTCAGCAATATAAGAAGAAATTGAGTTATTTCGGTGACTGGCGTGTATATCTTCTTTTTCTTCTATGTGCCCTGTCCTTTGAGGACGTAGGCGATCATGATTTTTTCACGTCTCCCTATCTCTGGTGGCTCTTAGTATGCTTTCTCCTGTTACACCTCGCAACCCTCGTTCCGTCATTCACCTGATCAGGCCCCTCAAATAAGTTATCCGCTGCCCTCCTCTGTCTCTTTTTCCATCTATCTGGCCTGTCAGTATCAAGTTCTCTAAGCCCTCCTTCCTCAATGTATGTCCCAGGAACTTCAGTTGTCTCTTCCTGATGCTCAGTATTAATTTTCTTTTGGTTGCCATTCTTTCCAATATACGTTGCTTATTTACAACACGTTAAAATTTCCCTTCTCTGATTCCATGCGCCTATGGCTTAGGTGGAGGGTAGCGACTCCGTCTGACACCAAATCGGTCGAGTTTTGATTCTGGCTAGAGGCGTGTGGATATGTCTAGCCAGACTGATGAACTGTGATACAGCGAAAGGTTTCTATGTGGATGACTAATATATATATTAATAAATATACCAGCACTATATTTTGTTTATATAAGCACTACGCAATGTACAACTCGAAGTTTCATGCATTACGCAACCATCAGGTGCATATTATGAACTGACCGTTTTTAGATTTGAATTTTGTTTTTTGGTACTAGCGTTGTTCAAGGAAGATATAAATCATAAACCTGGGATCTTATTTTTTTTCTTTATTAAATGTGTAATTTGATAACGAAACCTAAAAATGAAGTAAAATCATAAGTGGTATTTTCTTTTAAAGTGAATATTAAATCTTTTGGGGGAAATATTAAACGTAAGTTTTAAGGGGTTACTTTGGTTTATTTAGTTTATTTTATTTTCTGTTGACAAGGGAATTGAGAAAAATTGAGAGAAGAAAATATAAATACATATGTCTGTGTGCATATTAATAAATCACACACCACTCATATCATTAACAATGAGGCCACTACTACTACAGCCAGACAAGATAAATAGGAAACCTGTCCTGATCTAAGCCACCTCCTCCAAACACCTAACTCTAAGACTTCAATAAGGCCAACAGAATTCAAATAAGCTCCCAACCCCACTTTCACCTAAAAAAAAACAAAAAAACATATTCACCACAAATAAACCGTTTTTTCACCAGATAATTTTCATTCCAAACTTCTTCACCCAAAGAGAAGAAACCAAATAACAAGGTTAGCTTCGAAACGCGAAAATTTTTGTGTAGTGATACTAGGAATTTATAAACCATTGTAACAACTATTACAATATAACGCTCTACGTTTGTAACGAGTACTCGTTATAAAAGTAAATGCATGAACAGCAGGTTAAAAAACCTACGAGTTCCACAACTTTGTTACAATATTGTATATATATATATATATATATATATATATATATATATATATTTTCTAGACATATTCTATTAAATATAAGAGACAATGAATGTCTATTATGTTTAATCATGAGCCGTTCTAAACATTAAATATTAAACATAATAGACATTCATTGTCTCTTATATTTAATAGAATATGTCTAGAAAATTACTTGCTGCCTCGATATACTAAATATATATATATATATATATAAATAAATAAATTTTTCGTACGAGGTCAAGAGGATAGGAATGATGAAAAAGCAAACAGATAAATAAAAAGGGTGAAAAAGAAGGACACAGAGGAAATAAAAAACAAAGATGAAAACAAGAGAGAAAAAAGAAAGAAACATGAGGAAAGAGCCAATGAAAAACGGCTCAAGGAGAAATAGACCCCAAATTTAAGTAGGAAGTAAAGTATAAGCATAGACTAACTAAAGTATAATTTATAATAAATATTGAGCAATGATTTAAGTTAATGTTTAGGACGTTGCAAATTATTTTCTTCAATCCTTATTCATTTGGATATATATATATATCGTTCATTCAGCAATGAATTAAAACACTGTCAGGTGTTGGGCGTGTATAATGATAATATAGACGCTAAAAAGTGTGCCTCTTCCTACCGAGTGCCCGTAGCTCAGAGGTAGAATCGCCGACTGACACCAATTCGGTCGGGTTTCTAATCCTGAGTAAAATTGCAATCGGCTATCTAACCGTACTGATGAGCTGTGATACTGCAAAACAGATCTGTCCGCGGATGACTATATATATATAAACTACCGGCCATAATTATTAGGCCACTCCAGTGTTTTAAAAAATGATGGATATTTTTAGTATTTATTGCCAAGTGAATAATTTTAAAAGAAAATAGAATGGTTCTTTGAATTTATAAATATTTAATAATTACCTATATTGCAGTTTCATCAATGAAAGAATGAAGAAAATTTACGGTGATTCGGACGAGTTCATTGTTTTCTTACCTTGTAAAATTTTGCTAAGTAATAATAACAAAAGAACCATTATATTTTCATTTGGCAATAAATACTAAAAATAGTATAAAATACATCATATCTTTAAAATAAACTGGTGTGGCCTAATAATTATGGCCGGCAGTATATATATATATATATATATATATATATATATATATATGAAATTTATACATATATATATTTCAGTACCTAGAACAAGACTGTGTCACAAATCAATTAGCTATTCCGGACACACTACCAACACCTTTAGTGGACGCCTCACATATCACTTGTCTGATCAAAGTACTGTTAAAAACATTTAGCAACCCATAATTTGAAAGAACCCCTTAAAGAAAATTATGGTTCATAACATAAAAAAATATTTTTAAATCACATGTCGTAAACATCTTGGCATTTGAGAGGCGTTATGTATCACATATCTTTCTCCTGCCATTAACCTTACATCGTTCAGTTGTGGAGAAGTGGCGTTTTGTTGTGGCATTTTGAAGGTTTCTAAATATAGAAATGATGATAACGCCAATCCCAGTCGAACGTTGCATGTGACTGCTGGAAACAAGCTATAATCTTCAACATAATAGACATTTACTGTATTTAACAATATATGTTTTGAAAATATTCTTCATTTGTAAACAAGTTATTACGCGACATAGGTTTCTACCATGTGGTGTCTTCAGGCAATTTGCAATAACTGATTTTATCGTTGTTTTTGTTTTTTAATGGATGAAAACGTTATAATTTCTTCTAATTTTAAAAAGTGCGCGTTCAAATATTCCACGTCACGTGAACGTTCAAAAAATCCCCGTTACGTGAGCGTTCATAAAAAACAACCACCCCCGTAAAATCAATTATTGCAAATCGCCTGAAGATACCACATAGTAGAAAGGTTGCGTAATAACACGTTTACAAATGAAAAATATTCAAAAGTTCTACAATATAATTGTATTGAACGCTTTTTAATACAACGGTGTACTGGTCTAATTTTATTATGACCGACAACTAAGTAATTAAATAATCAATCAATCACTATATATATATATATATATATATATATATATATATATATATATATATATATATTATTAGTCATCCACATACAAACCTGTTTCGCAGCTCATCAGTGTGGCTAGACACATCCACTTGCTTCTGTCCGGGATCGAAACGAGACCGATTTGGTGTCAGTCGGAGTCGCTACCCACTAAACGATAGGCGTATGGAATCCTGCCAAAAAGGTAGGGTTTTAAGGTATTTTTTTAATGTTCGGTTATAGTGAGAAGGTTGATTTACTAAGATTTTGACGATTTTTTATTTTACACAACTGAAGATGGCTTCTAGTTTTGTATTCAAAAATGTATTGCTGGTAATAATTTTTTTGCCTTCAAAACCGTATGGTGGGAATAATTTTTGTTTCCTTCAAAAATGTGTTATGGTAAATTTTCCTTCAAAAATTTATTGTTGGTAATATTTTTCCTTCAAAAATGTATATTTTTCTATAAAAGTGTATTTTTATAATTTCACAGTGTTTTGATCTTAGTTTTGGGGTTTACTATTTGTCCATAGTTGGGACCCTAATGCTACCACTCCAGGTCAGGTTGGACTTGGGAACAACAGCAACTAAGAGGTAGTTCCATGTTCCTCACAACCTCCCAAACAAAGGCCTTGCTGCTGGATGCAGTTTACTGTCATACCCAGGACTACATGTGTGGGATCTTGATGCCAATCTAGTGGCACGAGCAAATTCATCTAGTCGAGGCACTATGGAAGCTCGTCAGTGCTGAAACTGTGAAAAATATTTGTAGAAAAGACAGAGGGAAGCCACAGTTATCGGTGAAAAAGTGACTGAATTCGAGATGCTAAATCAGGATCGATTACGTATTTATAATTAATATCACCCAACATAGTTTGTTGTTTTGTTGGTTTTGAAAGCCATTGATTGTTGTTTGATATTTACTAAGATTTTCAAGAATTCGAAGCGCCTAGTTGTCTTTCTCTTCTGTAAAAATGAACATTACAAAAATCTTTTCTTTAAATTTGCATATTAAGCTTTATTTTTTGTCTGAACGATCACACTGCTTAAAGGCTTTTCCGAAAACATGTTTGTCAGTGTTAGAATCCAAATGCGCATGCGTCATACTTATTTTTTTATTCCGTATTAGTGGTTGTTACACTCGTATTTGTAAGACAAGAGCGGGAAGATGAAAACTAAAAGAAAGGGAATGTTTAGATTTTGATTTTGTTTTTTTTATAAGTAGCGATGCTTAGAAATATTATTTTTACGCAACATTACAAGTATGCCTTAACCCCGAAAATATTCCGTTTTTTTTTCTTCTCCCTTTCAGAGCATTCTCTTCTTTTGTTTTCTCGTATTCCTGTTAATCCTTCTGCATCTAAATTTCTTTCTTAGTTTCATTTTTCTGTATTTTTATTTATTTTTTAAATTTCCCGCTCTGTGATTTTCCACCATCTTTTCCTTTGTCCTAAGTCTGTTTTACTTTCAACGTTTTTTAATCACCCCGAGGAAGGCCATAATATCACAAAGTTACTGGGAATTGAACAAAATAAGAAGACCTTAGTGAGAAGGAAATACAGTTGTTCAGGAAAACGGGAAATGGCGACTGACGTTGCATTAAACATTTTGAAGATCATTGATGACAGGGAAACAAGAAACTGGAAGTGAATTTCACAGGCGAGAAAAGAAATTATTAGAATAGAAGTTAAGACCTAACTGCTAATCTAGTTGTAAGCTTAAATTCAGGCATTAGTGGTAACAAGGAGAAAACAGAAAGCGTGGAAGTGACTGGAATCGAATCGCTAAATCGGAACCGATAACATTATTGATTCTTCTTTTCATTTTGTTTAGAATCTCGAGGTACGTATATAGCTGCAACAGACAGTTAAGTGCCATGCGTGATACACTCTTTGGGTGATCATGTCTTGAAAGACTCATGACTGATTGTTGGTTGCCATTGCTTTCTGCAGTAGTCTCGTTGTTAGCCAAGGCTATAGAACCCAATCTATCCTATTATTTAGCCCATAAATAGAGGGAAGAGTCGGATTAATACCTTTCCCAAGTGTATTTGTGCGTAAGTGAATGCAAGGAATTTAATTGGAGTTCGAACTCAGCTTCCTGATTCGTCATTCTGAGTCGATATCCACTGCACCACAACGCACATCCAAACCGGATAATGGCAGCAATATTCATTGGACCGACAAATTGTAAATTTATACGGGTTATACTCAAGATAGCTTTTGACGGGAGAAATTGACTGGCACGACACAGTGAAAAACTTTCCAAGCAGCAGACAAAGCAATTGATTCAAAATCTCAGTCCAAACTGTTACCGTTGAAATACTTAAATGAAACCATCGCGTCTACTAAATCAGTTTCTTTTCTCGCACTTCCCGCCTGTGGAACTCACTCCCGTTTTCTTATTTCCTTGAGAGCTGCAATCTCCAAATATTTAAAAGCAGCATGAATTACCATCTTTTATTTTCTTGAATCCTGATCATATTTTATCCTTTCCTCAATACCTTCTAAATTAACTTTTTTCTTTCACTTTAAGTCTTCCGTACTAATGGTGATCTCGACTTGATTATGTGGAAATTATTAAAAACAGGAATAAAAACAATCGTTCCAGTTAATGTGAGCAGAAAACATGAGATCAAGAAATAGCCAACAATCTCTAGTCGGTCATTCCAAACTTTCTTTCCTGATTTACTTTCAACCAAAATATCTATTCCTTATTCTTCCTACTTTCTTTTTTTTTTTTTAACGCCAGACAAGGTTAGGACGCGGATCTTATCAATTAATATTTTAATTGGTGCAAAACTGAAGACGCATTTATACAGCCTCAGTTTAATATGGCTTTCCGTTCTTTTTTGTTCTTTTTAAATAGTAACTCCTCTCATGTTGTAAGCGATTATGGACTTCTACAGATTTCTGTTATATTTTATGAACTGCCGTGACCCATCAGGACGTGGATGGTCATTTCTCTCAACGGATAACTTTTTTTTCTTCTATCTATGAATTGGTAGATCATAGCTCTACCAAAATTTATTTTCTTTGAGTTTGAGTTTTGTTTAATGGCATATCAACCTCTGTAGGTTATTTAATACAAACAAGATGGGGTTTTAAGATATTTTTTTAATGTTCGGTTATAGTGAAAAGGTTGATTTAGTCAGATTTTAATGAAAATTTTTTGTTTTTATTCTTTTTTATTTTAGAAAACTGAAAATGTCTTCTAGTTTTGTATTAAAAAATGTTTTGCTGAGAATAATTTCTTTCCTTCAAAAATGTGTTATGGTCAGAATTTTTTCTACAAAAATATATTGTTGGTAATATTTTTCCTTCAAAAATGTATATTTATTTTATAAAAGTCAATTTTTATGTATATATTTTTTATAAAAGTCTATTCTTATACTTTCATAGTGTTTTAACCTCAGTTTGGGAGTTAATTATTTTCCCATAGCTGGGACCCTAACAGGTGCTGCCACTCCGGGTCAGGGTGAACCTGAGAACAACAGTAATTAAGAGGTGGCTCCATGTTCCACACAACCGCCCAATCAGTGGCTTTACTGCCTGTTTACCGTCATGCCCAGAACCAATTTATTTTCTTTATCATCTATAAATAGTCATGTCCCTTTAGGACGTGTACGATCATGTCTCTGCACAGTTTTCTTTTCTTTTAATCGATAAAGTGCCGTTATTTTGCAAAGTGGAAACAAACCACACTGTATTCAAAGTTATTTGTACTTTTATATATTTTCCTTTTATAGTTTTTGCTGTTAAAACAAAGTTTCGTCCGATCCCTTCTTCAGCACCCACCAGATGTAATTCATGATAAATCTATTGCGAAAACCAATTAATATATTTAACATTGTCCGGACACTCAAATCTATCCTTTGTGGGAAGTAAGAGTGAAGATAAAGCTTTAAAGACAGAAACTATTGTCATCGTAAAAATTGAAGATTTGGAATTGTTCTTTTGCTACGTTTTTTCTTTCTGAACGTAGGAAAATCATGACTTTTTCTGTCCTTTGTCGCTCTTAATAAATGTTAGTGTTTTGTTATCTCTCCTAAATTTGGTTCCGCCATTCATTAATCTAAACTTATTCTTCTTCTATGTGCCGTGTCTCTGCAGGACGTTGTTGGCGATCATAATTCTCCACAATTTCCTGTGCTTTATAGCCCTTAATAGATTGTCTCTTTCTTGTTTCTTCTAAACGTTGTTTCATACAGAGAAAGAAAGAAAGAAATAGACTGAAAGCTATATACAAATATACACTGCTCAAAAAAAATAGAGGAACACTTTTTAATCAGAGTATAGCAACCTATCAGTCAAACTTTTGGGATATTGATCTGGTCAGTTAAGTAGCAGTGGGGGGTTGTTAATCAGTTTCATCTGCTTTGTTGTTAATGAAATCAACAACAGGTGCTTCAGAGAGGCAACAATGAGACACCACCCAAAACAAGAATGGTTTGATACTTATTTTCCCTTCTTATCTCTTTTGGCTGATTTTTTACTGACTGACTTTCTACTGCTGTAAGTTTTTATTTGTCTTGGATCAACGTCTCTGTTGATAGCATGGTGCGGTACCTGGACGCTACAGAGTAGTACAACTCCTCCAGGATGGCACATCAATACGTACCGTACTCCCAGCACAGTCTCATAAGCATGGAGGAGATTCCAGGAGACAGGTAGTTATTCCATGAGAGTTGGACAGGACCGTAGATGATCCTTAAACCCGCAGCAGGATCGGTATCTGCGCCTATGTGCAAGGAGGAACAGGATGAACACTACCAGAGCCCTATAAAATAAACTCTAACAGGTCACTGATGTTAATACTTCTGACCAAACAATTAGAAACAGGCTCCATGAGGGTGGCCTGAGGGCCCGACGTCCTGTCGATGTCCCTGTGCTCACTGCCCAGCACCGTAGAGCTCTATTGGCATTTGCCAATGATCACCAGAATTGGCAACTACTCCACTGGCGCCCTGTGCTCTTCACCAATGAGAGCAGGTTCAATCTGAGCACATGCGACAGACGTGAGAGCGTCTAGAGATGCCGTGGAGAACGTTATGCTGCCTGCAAGATCATGACCAGTTTAGTGGTGGGTCAGCTATGGCCTGGGAAGGCATATCCCTGGATGGACGCACAGACCTCTACAGGTTAGATAATGGCACACTGTGAGACCTGAGTTTCTCTTGGTCCACAACATTGCCCGACCTCAAAGTGGCTAGAGTATGTAGGCAATTCCTGGAGATGAAGGAATTGAAACCATTGACTGGTCCCCAAATTCACCTGACCTAGACCCAACAGAACACTTCTGGGACATTATGTTTAGGTCCATCCGGTACCGCCAGGTTGCCCCTCAGACTGTCCAGAAGCTCAGTGATACCCTGGTTTAGATCTGGTAGGAGATTCCCCAGGACTCAATTCGACGTCTCATTAGGAGCATGCCTCGACGTTGTCAGGCATGCGTACAAGCACGTGGGGTCACACAAACTACTGAGAATCATTTTGAGTTTCTAAATGAAATTTTCGCAAAATGGACCAGACTGCTGCATCATTTTTTCACTTTTATTTTTTAGGTGTCTTTGATTCCCCGCTGATCATTTTCATTTCTATCAAATTATGTGGCTTCTTTTTTGACTAATACATCACCTACTTATTATCAGGAAAAATATTCAAGATCATTTTTCCCCTGTTTAGATCTGATAGGTTTTCGAAGAGTTCCTCGAATTTTTTTGAGCAGTGTATATAAATAGGCTGGGATAGATAGATAGATAGATAGATAGATAGATAGATAGATAGATAGATAGATAGATAGATAATGAAGCATAGATAGATAGATAGATAGATAGATAGATAGATAGATAGATAGATAGATAGATAGATAATGAAGAAGCATAGATAGATAGATAGATAGATAGATAGATAGATAGATAGATAGATAGATAATGAAAGAAACATAGATAGATAGATAGATAGATAGATAGATAGATAGATAGATAGATAATGAAGAAGCATAGATAGATAGATAGATAGATAGATAGATAGATAGATAGATAGATAATGAAGAAGCATAGATAGATAGATAGATAGATAGATAGATAGATAGATAGATAGATAGATAATGAAGAAGCATAGATAGATAGATAGATAGATAGATAGATAGATAGATAATGAAAAAGCATAGATAGATAGATAGATAGATAGATAGATAGATAATGAAGCATAGATAGATAGATAGATAGATAGATAGATAGATAATGAAGAAGCATAGATAGATAGATAGATAGATAGATAGATAGATAGATAGATAGATAGATAATGAAGAAGCATAGATAGATAGATAGATAGATAGATAGATAGATAGATAGATAGATAGATAGATAATGAAGAAGCATAGATAGATAGATAGATAGATAGATAGATAGATAGATAGATAGATAGATATGAAAGAGAGAGATAGATAGATAGATAGATAGATATTGATAGATAGATAGATAGATAGATAGATAGATAGATAGATAGATAGATAATGAAGCATAGATAGATAGATAGATAATGAAGAAGCATAGATAGATAGATAGATAGATAGATAGATAATGAAGAAACATAGATAGATAGATAGATAGATAGATAGATAGATAGATAATGAAGAAACATAGATAGATAGATAGATAGATAGATAATGAAGAAGCATAGATAGATAGATAGATAGATAGATAGATAGATAGATAGATAGATAGATAGATAATGAAAGAGAAGCATAGATAGATAGATAGATAATGGAAAACATAGATAGATAGATAGATAGATAGATAGATAGATAGATAGATAGATAATAAAGAAACATAGATAGATAGATAGATAAATGAAGAAACATAGATAGATAGATAGATAGATAGATAGATAGATAGATAGATAATGAAGAAGCATAGATAGATAGATAGATAGATAGATAGATAGATAGATAGATAGATAGATAGATAATGAAAGAAGCATAGATAGATAGATAGATAGATAGATAGATAATGAAGAAGCATAGATAGATAGATAGATAGATAGATAGATAGATAGATAGATAGATAGATAGATAATGAAGAAGCATAGATAGATAGATAGATAATGAAGAAATAGATAGATAGATAGATAGATAGATAGATAGATAGATAGATAATGAAGAAGCATAGATAGATAGATAGATAGATAGATAGATAGATAGATAGATAGATAATGAAGAAACATAGATAGATAGATAGATAGATAATAAACATAGATAAATAGATAGATAGATAGATAGATAGATAGATAGATAGATAGATAGATAATGAAGAAGCATAGATAGATAGATAGATAGATACTTGGTAGGTTATACGTTGTTTCCTCTGTCCTTGGTACTTTTAATCCTTTTTGTGAGTTTAAGATTTGCCAAGCCCTCTTTTCTCATTCTGTGCTCTAGATATCCCAACTGTTTCTTCTTGATGTTATGTACACCTTTGTGCACATTAACTGAATCAAAACGAGTAATGTCTTCCTAGGATATTTCACACTTTTCCGATCACGTATATGTTGTCACTTGGCGTAGTTTTTCTCTTCAAAACCGCATATGCTTTGGACTGATAGATCCCGTTTTTTTCTTCGGCTTGATGACATGACTGACAGTTGTAGGCTGACCTCCATCAATATTCACGATTCCTCTGTAAGGTTTGTCAGTGGGTTATTACAGCGTTACAATTTTCGTACGCTTACCTGGAGTAACGTCCATCGTAGACAATGTCCGTAGAACAAATAATCGACAGTCGTGATAAAAATCTGATGCAAACGACAGAGTTTGGCATGCTGGCCTTCTACGCAAACTGCGGAGCTATGGTATAACTGGACAATTGTTTGAACTAATCCAGTCATTCCACTCTAAACGCACAATGAAGGTGGTATTAAAAGGACATGCCTCCCAGAACTATCATACAAACGCAGGTGCCCCCAAGGCTCCATCTTAGGTCCTACACTCTTTCTGATATACATTAATGATCTCCCTGATTCCATAAGATCTCAAGTAGGTGTGTACGCCGATGACACCACAGTTTACTCTCGCCTCGACCAAAAATCTGGTGTAGGCGTCATATCTGGTCGGGTGTCCCTGCTATTCTCCTCGGGCTTCTCGATAAAGTACAGAGGAGGGTCTGTAATGTGATAAATACCGACTTGGCAGACCGCCTGCAGTCTCTCTCTCACAGGCGCAACGTGGCTTCCCTGTGTCTCTTCTATAAATACTTTCACGGCTTCTGCTCCGACGAACGTAGATCACTGGTACCCACTAGATACGAATTTGCACGAGATACTAGATTAGCAACTAGATCCCACCCTTTTACAGTGAAACCGATAAAATACAACCGCAACTTCTACTCCAACAGTTTCTTTCCTCGCACTTCCCGACTGTGGAATTCCCTGCCACGACGGCTACAATCTCCAGGAGTTTAAATGTAAGGTCAATAAACACCTCCTAACACACGAACTTGCTCCCATTCTATCAAACACTCTTCCCATCTGCCCAACCCTCATCCTCGGTATCTATCCTTACCCATCTATCACCTTCCTCCTGACATTCCCTATGTCTAACCACTCCTTCTCTTTACCTTCCCCTCTGTATCCCCATGCGCAATAGTGGCAGTGGAATGCCTTGCTTGGGGTGAAATGATTAAAAAAAAATGTAATCATGGATGACGCAATATTTTTCAAGGCGAAACAAATTTCATCATACACGCTGAAAATAAATTAATATTACTGCACACCACTGTAAATGACCTAATATGAGGAAACAAATCGATTACACCCTGTCACTTAAGTGGGTCTAAACTGACCGTACGGTGAAAGAAAGGAAACTAAAGCATTCTTCTGGAGAATCAAATTTTTGTTGCTTCAAGTCTCTTCTTCATCTTTGAGGAGACTGTTCAGCATTCATTGCCATATAAAAGGACTGATACAGTTCAGTAATTTTTGCTTAGTTTCTGTTTTTTTAATCTCTTAATACCCTGCTTAGCTTTTGGAAAACATCTTTTCCTATCCTAAAGCATCTTCGGATTTCAGTGTCGCACTTTCCATCCTCTGTTAAAACACTTCCTAAATACTTAAATTTTTGTACTTGTTTGATTTTGGTATCTCGTATTTGTAATTAGCTTTTTGGGCTCTTCCTTTTGCAGACAAAAAAGTAGAATTATACATACTAAACACTTTAAATCGAAAATACTAACCATGGGTATATAGTACCCAGCGCAAATGACGCCATTTTAATTACAATTTAATCAAATTTTCAGTACCTGTTTTTCTTACCTAAATAATATGCTTTTCAGTTCTTATTAAAGTTAACTCAAAGTATAAATTTTGAAGTGCCTGCACGTAAAATATTTCAAATAAATATTTATGTTTAATATTTTTTTGATATTTTCAAAATCGGGTATGATATACTCATGGTTAGTAGTGGTGTAACTTTAATTGATGGTTAGTGTTCCAGTTTTAAATACGTCGGCGTATGGATCAGTTATAAAAAAATTTGATACTGGGAACAGAAAACGAACCATAGAATATGCTGCGCCATGGGTAGTTTTGTATAACACCACAAACTGCTACAAAACCAAAACTGAAAACTAAAAACTCGAGTCATGTTTTTAAATATACTCATGAGATCGAGGCTTTGATGTAGATGTCGGCCAAACAATTAAAAATATATCTAAACTGTCAGCTGTATGCAACCAATTTCTATTATCAATAGTTTTGAGAGTGAAGCCAGTGGTTCTAAGCAAAAGCCATCCTTTTTTTAACACTGTGGACTGGTGTTAGAGGACCATGAACAAAGAAATGAAGCAAATGACAGAAATCTCATCACTTGAGGACTACCAACAGTGGCAACAACAAAAATTGATAGCACATGTAACTCGAAGGTAGACGTCATCAGTACTTGAAAGAGAGACAACAGTTACTGAATTCAGTATTTAAATTATTCGGACTATTGGACTAATCTTTGTTGCCATTTGTACGACGTTCGGCCGTTGTACAATCCGGCCTTCTTCAGGTGCTAGGAATTTCGAACCAAACCCTTTAAGACAATCATATATCCATTGGTTCATGTGTTCTTAAGTGGATATAGATGTTGGTTAGTTCCCGTGACTTGACCTAAAAAGTTGTGAGTTCAATACCAGGCTACAGCAGTGGTGAACAAGTAACTTACAGGGTTAGAGGGAGATAACTTATGATTTTCAAAAGAGGCACTACTACGCAAGGGATGAGAATGACATACCCAGTGATTATAATTAAGAGTCGGTTCGAAATTCCTAGCACCTGAAGAAAGCCGAAGCGTACAACGGTCAAAACATCGTAAAATTGGCAACAAATATAAAGACAATAGTCCAAATAATGTAAATACTGTAAATACTACTCAGAAATGTAGACAAATACTGATGCTACTGGATCCATCATAAAATTACTAAATACTCAACACTTCAAATATCTCGGCGTATGGAACGGTTATAAAAAGATTTTTCTTTTAATCATTCACCCCGAGCAAGGCGGAAATGCCACTGATGTGCAGCGGCTACATAAGTGTAAAAAGATTAATTAGAAGAGAGTGAAGAGGGAGACGAACCATTTAGATTGAAAAAAAGAAAATTGAATATAGAATAAACAGGGCTAAAAATAGTTTTGAACGACACAACAAAATGTTACAGAGCCAAAACATTACGCTAAAACCTCCAGTCATGTTTCCTAAATAGCCTTGTCAATTTAAGACTTTCATGTGGATGTCATGCATTGCATCCAACTCGTTCAGAAATATCTAAACTGTCGACTGTATGCAATAGTTTTCTCAGACTAACTACACTGGGGAACAAAAAAATGTTTGAAATGAGAGAAAGATAGTCAGTCAGTTAAGTGCCATACGTGATACACGCTTGGGCGATCATGTCTCGAAAGAGACATGACTGTCTGGGTAGAACATTATCCCGCAGTAGGCTGCCATTGCTTTCTGCGGTGAGAAAGATAGAGACAATAGTAATACGATTGCTTGACGTTTGTCGAGGGATGTGTTAATTACGCTCCTCTCCTTTCTCTCTGGCGGCAGTCGTCTTGTCTCGTCTTTTATATCTTTTTCTGGGGCTCCAGAAGGTCATTTGAGAATTCACTCCCGGATGTGATTCAGGCCTTTCTATTTTGTTTTTAGATGCTTCTTAGTTTTCTATAGGCCGTAAAACATTTCGCATCAAGGTGTGAAATTTCACGAGTTTTGTGTGTGCTAAGCAAAGGTTTGAAAATTCGGGAAAATTCGTTTATTTTTAACAAAATCAATGAGTCAGTGATTAGCACTTGAATTTTTAAATCTAGAACTGGTTTCGTTCATTACAACTTCATCAGTACTCGAAAGAGAGTTTAACAGCTACTGGATCCAACATAAAAATTCCGGATGAGGAATTAGTAAATACTAAACATTTCGAATAGATTGGTTATAAAAAGATTTAGTATTGAAAAAACGAAAATTGAACATAGAATAAACAAGGCCAAGAACAGATTTCAAAAGACACCGCAAAATCTTACAGAGTCGAAACATTACGCTAAAACCTCCGGTCATGTTTCCTAAATAGCCTCGTCAATTTAAGACTTTCATGTGGATGTCATGCATTGCATCCCACTCGTTCAGAAATATCTAAACTGTCAACTGTTTTCCCAGACCTTTTATGGCACCTATTCTGATCTGAGCATAGAAATTCAGGATGTGGAATTAGTAAATACCAAACACTTCAAATACCTCGGTGCATCGATCTCTGTTATTAAGAATGTAGTGTGAGAGATTAAGAAGGTAAATATAGTATAGGCTGCACTGGATATAGCCCAACACCTCATGTTATTTCAACACCAGAATATTAATCAGTAAACCTGATGTTATATGGACCACAGATGAGGACAACAGTCCGAACAATGCAAATAAATAAGAACATAACTACGGACTTCGTGTACGTCATCCCATGCAGTTGTGGTAAAAAATATCAACGAGAAAAGGGCCACCCACTTAAGATAAGTTTGTAAGACTCATCTGTGGTCCATATAACATCAGGTCGTCTTGATGTTATATAGATTACGGATGAGGACAGCAGTCTGAACAACGTAAATACATGAGAACTAAGAACTGTGTGTACGCTATTCCATGCAGTTTTGGCAGGAAAAATAAAGGAGAAACAGGCCTTAAGATAAGGCTGAAACAGCACCGCATTGCCGTCACACGAAGGTAAATTAAAAAATCAGGTCTAAAGGACCGCAGTACAACGGCTGAAACGTCGTGAATATGGTAACAAAAATGAGGACAACAGTCAGAACAAAGTAAATAGTGCAAATAAAGAGTCATGGTCTTCTAAACATTAAACAGAATTTAAGAAACAAGATTTCATTAGAACCAAAGAAAAAGATCCTGAATTCCTATGTAATATCACTGTATTTACATGATAGTAAATACTGAACAATTTCCTTACAAATGAATAGGATACTGGAGGTAAACAGTTGAATTGTATTTTGGCTTTATTGTTTTCTGAAATTTTCACTCAACTTTCAGCTTATGTTCTCTGCACGGTAAGTCGGTTGGATTGTTTGTTTGTTTTTTTTCGTTATTGTTACTAACTTAAGTATTTTGCTACTTACTTTTGCAGTGCACTTGGACAAGACTGTGTAAATTATTTTGGCTTTCAAGTTTTGTTTCGACTTATACTAAGTTAAAACTTAGTAAATTTTAAAATATGTTTAGTTGTCAAAAATGCTTCTTCTATGTGCCACGTTCTTTCAGAATGTTAAAACGATTAAAACAATTCCAAGATATTTAATATCTTGGAATTGTTTTAACAGAAAATATAACACAAAACTGGAAGATGCATTGAAATATCAAAAGATGTCTTCTAAACGTTAAACAGAATTTAAGAAACAGGAAGATTTTATTAGAACCAAAGAAAAAGATCCTGAATTCCTATATAATATCAATGTATTTACATGATAGTAAATACTGAACAATTTCCTTACAAATGAATAGGATACTGGAGGTAAACAGAAATGTACTTCTACAGAAGAATGCTGAGAATACAATGGACAGAGCATTAAGGAAGTTAGCAAAAATGGGAACAAAAAGGATGTAGTTAGACTAAGAAAGAAAGCTGGATTTTTAAAAAATATAAAGAAAGAGGGTTTAGAGAATTTAATACACAGAAGACATATTGAAGACAAGAGGGACAGAGATAAATAGTGATTAACCTACTGAACAAGCACATCTAAATGGATTGCAGAATAAAGTGTGTCAGGGATAGTAAAAAATACTAACATTGCTAAGAGCTAAGCAGTTGACTCGCCTACAATATCTGAAGAGTTGAATTGTATTTTGGCATTATTGTCTTCTGAAATTTTCACTCAACTTTCAGCTTATGTTCTCTGCATGGTAAGTTGGTTGGATTGTTTTTTTTTTTTACCAAATATTACCAAATTCAAAAATAAAAAAATTAAGTTTTGTTCCTTTGACCTGTGCTAAAATAATTAGGCTTCGATGAATTAATATTGAAAAAAAAGCAAAAAAACTTCTAAACAAAGTAATAAAGGAAAGCAAGAAGAAAAGACTAACCAACAATTGTAAGAATACAATGTAAGATTGTCAGCAACAAAAACAGTCAAAGATGTTATAAATTGATGTAAAAATCAAACAAGTACATAAGTTCCTCTTCATGACAATTTGTTGAAACTATGGACTTTAAAATATGTTTAGTTGTCAAAAAATGCTTCTTCTATGTGCCACGTTCTTTCAGAATGTTAAAACGATTAAAACAATTCCAAGATATTTAATATCTTGGAATTGTTTTAACAGAAAATATAACACAAAACTGGAAGATGCATTGAAATATCAAAAGATGTCTTCTAAACGTTAAACAGAATTTAAGAAACAGGAAGATTTCATTAGAACCAAAGAAAAAGATCCTGAATTCTCATGTAATATCAATGTATTTACATGATAGTAAATACTGAACAATTTCCTTACAAATGAATAGGATACTGGAGGTAAACAGAAATGTACTTCTACAGAAGAATGCTGAGAATACAATGGACAGACTTAGAAAGAAAGCTGGATTTTTAAAAAATATAAAGATAGAAGGTTTAGAGAATTTAATACACAGAAGACATATTGAAGACAAGAGGGACAGAGGTAAATAGTGATTAACCTACTGAACAAGCACATCTAAATGGATTGCAGAATAAAGTGTGTCAGGGATAGTAAAAAAATACTAACATTGCGAAGAGCTAAGCAGTTGACTCGCCTACAATATCTGAAGAGTTGAATTGTATTTTGGCTTTATTGTTTTCTGAAATTTTCACTCAAATTTCAGCTTATACATATATGGCATCAAAATGTTTATCGTAAATCTGACTTACTAACTACATACAGGCATTTTCTTAAATTCATTAGTGGAAATGGCTTCAAGCAAATGTCACTCCAGAATAAAAACAAATGTAACAATAAAAAATACGCACAAATTTGAAGACTTCAAACAAAAGCAACAATTAAAATAGGTAGCACTGATAACTAGTATGAAAAACAATGATATAAGCAAAATGTTGATTTTGAACATTACGTTAAACAAAATTCTAGGTAGAGAAATCCCACCAGCACTACGAGAAAGAATGTGCTATAAATTATAGTAGAAAAAATTAGCTATTTCTTTTTTAGAAAAATTGTTTGAAGTAAAAGATTTTTCAATTTCATCTGAGAATATGGCTAAATGTTTGGGCAATTCGAGTCTGGAATTCTTCATCTATGGTAAGAGCTAAACCATGGCTTGTCAGGTGTAATCTGTAATAAATATATTGCCTCTAACTTTGCGAAGAATCAACATATTCAAAATGGAGGCTAACCTATATACTCGTGTATAATTGTAACCTCCCACACCAGCGCCCCCAAGTCTCAGGCTTGCGTATATGTGTATTGAGTACGTTAAGTTAGCCGCACCTGAGGCTGCAGCCGGTCGCCTGCCGTTCCGTTCCCATGTGAACGAAAGTGTTAATGATCTGTCGAAATCCCTCACTACCCCTGCCGCCTAGTTATTTCTGATTTCAAGGCGAGCTCAGTAGTCGGTAGATGGTCGTCTTCGTGCTGCACTCGGCGATCACTTCAAATGATGAGGCAAGGTGGTTGCACAATTCAGGAATAGGGGAAAACAGGCAAGAACAAAAACAATAAAGAGACAGCAGCAAAAGCCAGTCTATATTGACTAATGATTATATTTGGAACTCTTTGTACAGCAAAAGAGAGAAGAAAAGAATTAATAATAAAAAAACTACTTTACCCCAGCGTCTAAAAACTACTGCTGCTACTATGTCTAGTAGTCGTTAGAGGTAAGGCAGTCACTGACTCTTTGGGCTATCTCTTCCCTTTCTCTCTGCTTAGTGGTCGTGGACGTGTTTTTAGCCTGAGAGTGAATTTATCGTCTTAACTGTCTGGGCCGAATAGCTCTCCACAATGTATTGAGCTTGGCTCGTTATTTTCTAAATCCACTGTGCCTTTTTATTAAAAATGCTTCGATATGGCGTGGTGTTGGTTGACAATCGGAGTGTTTTTTCCCAAAAGTCTAATGTCAATTTCGTGTATCTGGCTTTAATCACCTGTTTACGATTTTGCACTGATATTTGCCGACGTGAATCTTTGGAGACAAAGATTGTTTGTTTTATACATTCACATGCAAGCGTTAATTATAATTACTCTCATCGCGTGAGTGGTCCTTTTTGAAGTTGGCAGATAATTCTATCTCGGTCGACCCCTATCTCTTCCCTGAGGAGAAAGGGAGAGAAAAGAAAAAGAAAACAAGAAAGAAAGAGAAACTGTTCTCTCTCCTTGGCAAGGCAAACTTTCACCTGGTTTGTCTTCGATTGCTATCATATAGTTCAATGTCATTTCGTGGGTGCCTTGTATTACGCCCCCTCTCTCTCTCTCTGCCAGCAACCCCAGCACCTATTCCTCTCTTTTTCTCTTTCTTAGCTCTTCTCAAGAAAAAGAAAGATGTACACAAACCGAGATATTCTTCAACTATCTATTCCCGAGTTCGAATCCTTGTTCCGTCGATACTATTTTCACATGGGAGCATAAAGAACACTTACAGTGTTACATAAGCCAGCTTCATGCGTAATGCGACTCCTGGATGCTTTTGTGAAAAACTTGATTTTTATATGGCGTTGTGATGCCATGAATGTGCGTTGTGGTGCAGTGGCTATCGGCTCGGAACGAAAAATCGGGGAGCCGAGTTCGAATTCCAGTTGAATTCATTGCATTCACTTACGCGCAAATACCCTTGGGAAAGGTATTAATCCATCTATTCCTTCCAGTTATGGATTAAATAACAGGATAGATTGTGTTCTATAGCCTTGGCTGGCAACCAGTCTACTGCAGAAAGCAATGGCAACCTACTGCGGGATAATCTTCTGCCCAGTCACTCATGTCTCTTTCGAGACATGATCGCCCAAGCGTGTTTCACGTATGGCACTTTTAACTGACTCGCAATGAGAAATAGGAGAGCTAAGTTCAAATTCCATTGAATTCGTTGCGTTCACTTACGCACAATACCATTAAAAAAGATATTATTCGATCTTTTCTTTCTCCAACTATGGGTTGAATATCAGGACAGATTATATTCTATAGCCTTCGTTAGCAATCAGTCTACCTTAGAAAGAAATGGCAGCCTACTGAGGGAAAAAAATCTTCGGCCTAATCAGTCATGTCTCGAAAGAGACATGATCGCCTAAGCATGTATCACTGGTGGCTCTTAACTAACTGTCTACAGTGCAATAACAACTTCTGAGAAGTACTACCAGTAGGATTTCGTACTCAGATATGACAGTACCGAACATCCTCATGGACATATTTTATAGCAAATAAATGGTCGTTTTTATATCTTAAATAATCTATTCCTGTTTAGCAAAGGAACAATTTTCTTCGGTGTATCTGAAATAATTTCTTTCTGTGGCATGTCGCGTAATACTTTGCTTATGATTTATATTCACCACAGGCTAAAATCTTAAAGCCAATGAAAATAAAGAAAAAATATAACTTTTGCGTTGTTCGACTCACTCACCAATTTCAGTAGAGCTTCGAAATATGAAAATAAGAAAATACAAAGAAAAATTAAAAACATTTTAGCATTTAATAAGGAAAATTTGAATACTGAGAAATTAGGTAAAGTATAGTCTAGTAAGAAATTTAAGACCATATCTATACGAATCGATACCACACACACACACACACACACACACACACACACATATATATATATAATATATTTTTTGATTATCGAGTTATGTACGTATGAAGATGTCTAGCTTGGCATATTCAGAAATCTCATTCGAGATGAACTGAATAAAAAGATACCAAGGAACATAGATAGATAGATAGATAGATAGATAGATAGATAGATAGAATCTGAAAGCCATATACAGACATATGTGAATAGACTGATATATATATATATATATATATATATATATATATATATATATGCAAAGAAAGAAAGAAAGAAAGAAAGAAAGAAAGAAATATATGAATGGACTGGGATAGACAGAAAGAAAGAAAGAAAGAAAGAAAGAAAGAATTTTACACACACACACATATATATATATATGAATGGACTGGGATTGATGGAAAAACTTCCTGGCTCTACACAGTGAACCGACCTTCTTAGCAGCGGATTTAGCTATGGATTCAATATAGTCATTCCACTTGAGGTCTGCTCTGAGAAGTAGGCCACGGAGGCGCAGTGTTTTGCTTTCAGGGAGGCTAGCTTGATCTATGCTAATGTGGTGGGGTAGAAGCGATTGCCTATGATGGTTATAGGATAGCAGCTTCGTTTTGGGAGCATTAACATTTACGAGCCATTTTTACCCCAGTCCACCACAGATCGGAATAATAATTTTCTTAAGAGTATTTGTGCGTAAGTCAAAGAAATGAATTCGTCTGGAATAGAAGTCCTAAACATGAGTAAGAGATGATTATCAATGCATCTCAGTAATGATTTGCACGACAATCATTATGAATATCGTAAAAAATTCGCGTTGGCATGGTCGGTATAAGCGTGTACAGAAGACAGGCTGGAATGTTATACCAAGTAGTGAAGATAGCTTCACGAAGATCGTGCACTGCTTGGATTTGATTACCATTTCTATAGCCTTTATTTGTCATATGTCCCTAACATTTTTAGTGGAGGGCCAACACTCTAGATGAACCAAAAGAATCACGTTATACTCAATGAAAAGTCCGTTATCAAGCGGGCATTATAAACTGCAGCGTTGTCCCGAGTGTCTTCAGTTAATGAGTATGATCTCTCAAACTTGCCAATATAAACAACCGCGGTCTGATGTTAATGTATTCCATTGTATTTTGGAAGGAATATAGAACCCCAAATCATAATGGAACCTCATCCATTGTGTTGTGCAGAAAATGTTTCCGGTGGTATATCCTTATCGTGCTAGTAACGTTGGAAGTGACATGGACCATCCAGTTTAAATGTTTTCTCACCAGAGAACAAAACCTGTTATTTTTCTATGTTCCTTACTTGGCGCTTCTCACCATGTTTGATGTTTCTCTGCTCAAATAAGCGGTTGAGTCTAACAACGCATAAATCATGTTGTTTCTTTATTTTCATTTGCTTTAAGGTTTTGGTCAGCGGAGCATGAATAGTAAGTTATGCTTTTCCGAGTTGGTCCGTGCTCTCAAAAACGACGGCAAAATATTAAGATCGATATGCTGTCCATATTGACGTAACTACTCTTGATCATTCTACATTAAGATATAAGGAAAAATAATCCAAACTCTCTGAGCGTGACAGGAGAGAAATATATATTTTTATCAGTGATTGTTTATTGCGGAATTTTTTTATAATAAACAGTCGCTAACGAAGCGAATTTACTTCACCGAAATGTTCATACGACAACGTGATTTTCGAAGTATTATTATTATTATTACTATTATTTACTATTATATATATATATATATATATATATATATATATATATATATATATATCAGCAGACAGATCTGTTTCTCTGTATCACAACTCATCAGTACAGTTAGACAGCCGATTGCTTCTAGTCAGGTTTGAAACCCGACCGAATTGACATTGTCGGCGAGTCTACCTCTGAGCTATAGGCGCTCGCTCGAAGAAGGTAGACTTTTAGCGTGTTATATACAATGTAAACACACGCCAGTAAACGAGAGTGTTCAAATTCAATGTTGAATGAACAATACGTAGAGGCTTGAGTAGCTACTGTTTTTTTAAAGTCTATTTTCCTCCATAGTGCTCAATCAGGGTGTGAGAGCGTAGATAGCATATATATATATATATATATATATATATATATATATATATATATATATACATTTGTTTGTAATTAAAAATACATTGCGACACGGAAATTTCTATGTTTCGGGATTTTTATCTCATCATCAAGCAATGTTAGATCATAGTAGTGAATATATATATATATATATATATATATATATATATATATAAGTACACAACGGTCTTTATTATAATCGAGTGGATAATTGTCTTCAATTTTGTTGATTTCTATTGATAATATTGATAATATACGCAAATAAAGCTATTAGAAATAAAATTCATTTAGTATTTCACTATGGGAAATTAACATTTACCGTATATTGCAGTTTTTCTTGTCAAAATATTTTCAAAATTTGTAACGGAGAATTATAAGATAAAACAATACCAGTAAATACAAAGACTATAATCAATAAAGAATAAGCAGGAACCCAACTGAAATATATGTGGTATAGATAGGTATCAAACCAAAATGGATGCCACTGGAAAAGCAATACCACGGCGTCTCCACCTTCTCACTTATTATTCTCGTTCGAACATGTTTACATGCACGTGTGAACGAAGCTGAACGCGCATTGGAGAAAGGAAAAAAAAAACAAAATGTTAATTCTTCGTTTTTTTTTTCTTTTTAATCATTTCACACCGAGCAAGGCGGAAACGCCACTGATGTGCAGGGGGTTACATAAATGTAAAAAGATTAATTAGAAAAGAGTGAGGAGTACAAACTAGTTAGAAAGGAACAATAGAAAGCAGGTGCGATGACAGATACATAGGTGGAGAGAAAGGGAAGGTTATACAGGGGTGGGGAGAGAGCTAGGTTAGTAGATGAGTATTGACTTTGCATTTAAATTTCTGGAGGTTGTAGCCGTCAGGAAAGCAAGAATACGGGAGCGAGTTCCACAGGCGGGAAGTGCGAGAGAAGAAGCTGCAGGAGTAGAATTGTCGTCTGCATTTGGCTAACCTGACTGTGAATGGGTGGGACCCAGTTGCCAGTCTGGTTGCACGAGCAAACACCTGTTGAGGAGGCATCAGTGACTTAAGCGCGTCCGAGCAGAAGCCATGAAAGTATTTATAGAACAGACAAAGGGAGGCCACATTTCGACGATGGGGAAGTGGCTGCAGTCGAGTCGCCAGATCAGTGCCTATCACATTACAGACTCTCCTTTGGAGCTTGTCAAGAACACTGAGGTGAACGGCAGGGGCATCTGACCATGAATGGCAGCAGTACTCCATGCACGGACGGATGGTTGACTTGTATCCGTTTATATCTAAACTTATTTATAAATGGAACTTTGTCTATGTGTGTGTATGTGTGTGTGTGTGTGTGTATGTGTGTGTGTGTGTGCGTGTGCGTCCGTTACTTATAGACACCAAAACGGCTGAACCGATTTTCTTGAAAATTTCCACAGTTGTACTATAAGCGTCTGCGAGTGTTCTTAGCTAGATTTTGTATCGAGGTACCCCCCGATAAATATCGAAAATCGATAATCGAAAAAATCGGGTTATAGAAGGAGTGGTCCAATTTTAATCAAATTTGATACACTCATAAACAAAGACATAAGAAACGATATTCAGAAGTTTCAAGGTTGCAGTTCTTACAATAGTGCAAAAAATCGATAATATATATATATATATATATATATATATATATATATATATATATATATAAGACAAGATGTTTGTGTGTGTGTCTGTTTATCTGCCTGTATGTCTGTATTTTTTTCAGCCCTTTTATTTTAGTTTTTGCTTCGGGTTTGGCTCTAAGTAGGCATAATTGTAGTTCCTAGTCTCTGCCACGATACCATTTACTCAGACGACTTAATTAGCCTTCAAAATTCAGTTTACGACGAAAAAAACTTATTTGATATCGATACCAGGAAATGAAAATTTCACTTACATCCATTCATTTTCTTTCAGTCTACGGTTTCGCTTTAACTGGAAACAACCATTGCTTTTTAATCTTTCGTGCTCAGACTCTTTGGACGTTCAAAGAGTCTGAGCTCCAGGACCATGGATTAATTTTAAAGCACCGTGAGGCAGGCTAAAGGAGCGTACCGTTAAAGTTATCTTAAGAGAATATTGGCCTTCCAAATTGGTTTCGATCATCAGAAATCGTGCAAAAAAAAGGACCTCTATATAGAGCAACCAATCACTGAAAAAATGCTTTATGTCTAACGTCTTCAAAAAACTACCTGTGTATAATACATTTTTTTTTTTACCAAAAAATAATAAAATCTCTCACTGAACTATATACGGTGCATAGATAGATAGATAGATAGATAGATAGATAGATAGATAGATAGATAGATAGACAATGAAGAAGCATAGATAGATAGATAGATAGATAGATAGATAGATAGATAGATAGATAGATAGATAGATAGATAGATAGATTAGAACGGGCTTAGATAGTTGATTTACTAAGCGTGGCTTACATGTGGCACAAGGTCGAAGGTATGGGGTACCCAATGAGCATCGAAGTCACTACTCAGTTGTAATTGGTTCTAGGAAGATAAGCTTGCTAACCATTACACCACGTTGGGGTACCCCGGGCTTAGATAGATAAATAGATAGATAGATTAGAATGGGCTAAGATAGATAGATAGATAGATAGATAGATAGATAGATAGATTTTCTAAGCACCAAAAGCATGGGCTACTCAGTGGGGATCGAACTCACTAATTAGTTGTAATAGATTCTAGCATGACAAGCTTGCTGATCATTATACCACGTCGAAGTGCCCCGGGCTTAGATAGATAGATAGATAGATAGATAGATAGATAGATAGATAGATAGATAGATCATGAAGAAGCATAGATAGATAGATAGATAGATAGATAGATAGATAGATAGATAGATAGATAGATAGTGCGACCCTTGCATTTTTTCATGAATTTTAACTTCCAGAAAAAACCTACGTGCATATAGTCCGAAAATGCATCATTTTTTACTTCTTCAAATAATTACCTGTGTATAGTGCAACCCCCTATTTTCTGCGTGAAAAAGCTGATCCGAAAATTTCGCATTATACTCGAGTATATATGGCAAGTTTCTTTCGACCCCATCGAGAGTAATTTGCGATAAAGAGGAAACCCTTAACCTTTGGGAATTCTTCTTGTTCTTTTTTTTTCTTTCCGATTACAACCGAAGAGGGATGGAGAACTGATCGGGCGAAACTTTGTATTTGCAATAGTAAATATAGAAAAAAGAAATTTGAACGTGCACATAATGTTAGACATAGCGTGACATGGTTTGAGCTTTACAAAGTAAACGGACATAGGCTTTTATATTGAGAAACATAACCTAGATACATCAATGTATCAATTTGTAAACGTTTGCTATATTATATCACATTCATGCATATATGCAAACTAAACTTTTATCCTCTTAAACGCTCCAGATTTTTAATTAATAAATCTAGGTGTAATGTTTTCCACTGACCTGAAGTGGAATGGTTATTTTGAACCAAATTCTAGTAAAAATGCTTAGAAAATAGGTTAACTGTGTTGTGATAGATAGTTTATCCCACCAGAATATATTTTGCATTTTTGTAAATCTACCATTTGTTCGTGGCTAAAATTTTGCTGTCACATCTAATTCCACTATGGATCAAGAAATTCTTGACGTAAACCCAAAAAAATATCGGCAACCTTATTGGTCCTGACCTGGTATTGCGGCTTCGGCTACTTTCCCGTTCCCATAATGTAGCTTTCTGTGTGTTTCCTATAAAAGTTTTCACGTGTATATCTACTGTAAATGTTTTCACGGCAATCCTTTTGATGAACTTTCGTCTTTGTTACCTTGACTTTAACAATTTAAGAACAGTACTTGATTGGCAGATAGGTCTCATAATTTAACGCTTGGGATTGCTAGATGCAACCGAAAGTTCTCTGCTAATAGTTATTTCTTCCACATTTCTCGCGTGTGGAACTACCTTTCGGCTTATTAATTTCCTGTAAACTAGATTCCTCAAAAATGTACATAGAACGTCAATCATAATTTTTTGTCTTCCTGGACACTGTTTTTTTTTTATATAGTCATCTATGTTGCTTTCATTTTCAGTAAAGCTTTGAGTCTTGGTGGGCTTTATGGCCTTGCTTGGCTTGTATTAAAGTTAATAAAAACAATATTTTCTGTACTAAAATTGTAAAAAATTGTATTTCCTTTTCAAATTTTCTGTTTCCTTTTCTGAAATATTTTTAACTGGACTTCATAATGCCACTTCTTCTTCTACGTACCGTGTCCTTTTAGAACATTGGCGATCATGATCCTCCACATCCCTAGTATGTTACGCACTGCTGGATTCTCCAAGCCCTCCTTCTTCATTACATGTCCAGGAACTTTTGCTGACTTTTCCTGATGTTAAGTATTAGCTTCCTTTTCGTTTCTATCCGCTCTAAAACCTCATCGTTGTCCAAATGCTTGGTATCCGCAGCATCCTTCCGTAGAAGCACATTTAGGTTGCTTCAAGTCTCTCCTTCATCTGTAATGAGATTGTCCAGCGTTCACTGAACAGATATCACATAGCAATCCAGTACTCTCTTCTTTGTTTCTAGCGAAAATTTCCGGCCTCTACTCGGCTTCTGGAATGCATTCTTGGCCATCCCAATTTGCCTTCGGATCTCCGTATCACACTTTTCATCTTCTGTTAGAATACTTCCCAGTCGTTTTAAAAATACTTCCTTTCCCCGATTGTTCAGACTTTCTCACACGTATAATGTTATGCAAATACTTTCTAGACTTGATTTCTTTTTTTTTCTGCAACAGGGTATCGTCTCCGATTTGTTTTTGTTTCATTTTTCTAAGTTCCACCTACTTTTCTTTTTCTTTTATTACTTCTCTCTGTTTCTTTCTATAATTTCATTCCTCTTTTATTTTCTCATTTACGTTTTCCTTTTTTTTTCTTTTTTCTTTTTCTCCTGCTGTTACTTCTCTCCGGTGTGTCCTTCGAACTCAATGCTGACAACCTGACATCTTCCAGTACCGAAAATGCTCATATTTTCTATTCAATTATTTCGCTAACGAGTCAACAAAAAAAGGGTTGTGTGAAACAAGAAGAAAGTAAGAGGAAATAAATAAAAAATAGGAGGTAAAATTGGAAAAGAGGCAGAATTGAAAAATGGTACCGGTAAACAGCGGCCATCTTTTTACGTTATCATGTTGGCGCTAAAAATGCAACGGTCTGTTCATGTGTGTGTGTGTGTGTGTGTGTGTGTGTGTGTGTGTGTGTGTGTGTGTGTGTGCTTAAACAAATATACCAGGGAAGTAAATGAATTTTGGTGTGTGTCATATATATATATATATATACACGTGTGTGTGTGTTTAAAAATTAACATATAAATAATATATATTTACGCTCTCAAACCCTGATTGAGCACTCTGGAAGAATGGTAGACTTTGAAAAACAGTAGCTATTCTGGCATGTACGCATCGCTCATTCAGTAATGAATTAGAGCACTCTGGCTATTGGGCGTGTATAATGATAATATACACGCTAAAAAGTCTGCCTTCTTCTACCGAACGCCCATAGCCCAGAGATAGAATCGCCGACTGATGCCAATTCGGTCGAGTTTCAATCCTGGGTTAAAAGCAATCGGAGTCTAACCGTACTGATGATCTGTGATGCAGGGAAACAGATCTGTCTGCGGATGACTATATATATATATACACATATATATATATATATATATATACACACATATATATATATATATATATATATATATATATATATATATATATAGGCATTATAAATAAACAAAAATAACAGCATTTCTTTACCAACTTGTTTCACTCTCTGAGAATCATCATCAAGTTAAATTTTACCCTGATAAAAACCAACTGGGGACGAAACGCATTGGTAAACAAACCTTTTCCTTTTCTCTTTATTCATATATATATATATATATATATATATATATATATATATATATATATAAACGACATTATATTTATACTCGTCTCGAAAACCTTCCTCGAAAACTATCGAACGAAGGAAACAATGGTTGTAAAAAAAGAAAGAGCTTAGGGCATGAAAAGTCAAAAGTGTTCGGACCGAAATCAGCACGAAGCCCAAAGAAAAACCCGACAGGAGTAATCATCTAACAGAAGGCGCTCAATACAAAGGTAGAGCAAACTAAATAAATAGCACTAATGAGCCACACAAACCTACCTAGGTTTCACCTAAACGGATCGTCAGGGAAAGCTGGCTTTCCCTGACGATCCGTTTAAGTGAAACTTAGGTAGGTCTGTATGATTCATTAGGTGGCATATATATATATATATATATATATATATATAGAGGCAGAGATTTTTATTGCTATACACGTCATTATAATCGATACTTAGTATTTAAAATAGATGTCATAAAATAGCAATGCATGCTTGATCCCTGCCAAGAAACGCGTTTTATTTACTAAAATTTCTAAATTGCGCAATAAATTTGGCATAATACACAATATTTAATAAAAAAAATCTATTTCAAATACAACGTATCCTCGATAATAACATTTGAAATAATATTATTTTCTAATTGATGTTTCCGTATTTGAGTGCTTAAATTTTGTTAAAAAATTCTCATTGTTTATTTTTTCTTTCTTTGATTTTGTATATATATATATATATATATATATATATATATAGCGCCCATAGCCCAGAGGTAGAATCGCCTACTGACGCAAAATTCGGTTCGGTCGGGTTTCAATCCTGGGTTAAAAGCAATCGGAGTCTAACCGTACTGATGAGCTGTGATACAGAGTAACAGATCTGTCTGCGGATGACTATATATATATATATATATATATATATATATATATATATATATATATATATAATAACTAAATAGAACAATAACGAAACATTCAATACTCCGCAGTAAAGAAAAAAAAAACCCAAACGGAACCAACCACAAGAAAAAGTGCTCGATACAAAGTACAAAAGAAGATATACAAAAGTAGAGCAAAGACACACAAAAATCTAAAGTGAGCCAAAACCTACCGCGGTTTCACACTACGGATCGTCAGGGCAATTGTGAAACCGCGGTAGGTTTTGGCTCGCTTTAGATTTTTTTCGTATATATATATATATATATATATATATATATATATATATATATATATATATACTAGCTGGACATTCATGTTTTCTTTTTTAGAATTGACCTGTGTCCCCTTACCGCCTTGCTTAACTTGCTTAACATATTAGAACGTTAGTTAAACATCGCATAGATAAATGTGATATAAATGTGATATAAATTCACCTGTTATTGAACGGGAGAATTTATATCACATTATAATTTCTTATGGACAAAATGTGAGGGATCAGTTTATATACTGATTATAATAGATAATTGATACCCAATTTATATCCACTTTATAATTTCTTATTTGTTTATCAAATTCTGATTAGGTATGAATTCACCTCTTCTCATTACTGATTAGCTACACAGGTATGTCATTTAGTTTAATTTCTTTTTCTTCATGTACCGTGTCTTTTCAGGACGTAGCCGATTCAACCGCCCAAATAAGTTATTCTTTTTGTGCTTTTTTGGAAGGTCTTTTCTGTAATGGATATCGCGACTTAAAACTTTATAACTTTTATTTTCTAATAGAAATAAATAGACTTTTCTATCGACCAGTCCATAAATCTCTCCACTTTCTTAAACAGTAGAGGCTCATCACTTGTTTCCTATTTAGGAAAGGGTTCACGGTTTCTTTCGCCTCTTCAGTCGTTAATACTAGTAGTGTCACGAATTGTCTTATGTGTGGTTGGTAGCAACGTCTCTTCATACTGAGTGTACAGGGTTGGCAGTTCTCTGGTTGCTACTTCGCGAATGATAGAAGCCCGAAGCGGTCTAGAGAGGCTACTTGGGTCAACAGTCGAATAATACCGATATTCTTGCTGCACATGGGTGGGTGTCTCTGCAAGCACATCCGGTGAGCAACCCTGAGGCAGTCTGCGCTAGTTCCCTTCATGCACATGTTCTTCTTCTTCTTTATGTGCCGTGTTCCTTCAGGACGTAGGCGATCAAGGACTTCCACTTGGCTCTGTCTCTTGTCGCTCTCAATATTTTTCTTTTTGGTATCTCTCACAAACCCCGCTCCGCCATCCATTTACTCATGCCCATAAATCTAGAATATAAATGAATAGACACTAGTATGGACAAAATGTGAGGGATCAGTTTATATACTGATTATAATAGAGAATTGATCCCCAATTTATATCCACTTTATAATTTCTTATTTGTTTATCAAATTCTGATTAGGTATGAATTCACCTCTTCTCATTACTGATTAGCTACACAGGCATGTCATTTAGTCTAATTTCTTTTTTTTTTTTCATGTACCGTGTCTTTTCAGGACGTAGGCGATCATGGACTTACACTTGGCTCTGTCTCTTGTCGCTGTCGAGCTGCTTTTCCCAGTCTGTCATTCCATTTATCCGACTTCCAGGCCCTCCAGGCCCTCCTTCTTCATTACGTATCCCAGGAGTAGATAGACTAAACTATCGCCCGGTTCACACTCCACCCACATCTATTGAACAGGTGAAGAGGCTCATCCCTTGTTTCCTGTTTAGGATGCGGTTTCCGGTTTTCTCTTTTCCAATCTTTTCACTCTTTTCTTTTTTTCTTTTTTTTCAATTGGAGTGGATGGACTAGGCTGTCGCCCGGTTCACACTCCACCAACGTTTATTGAACGGGTGAAGAGGCTCATCCCTTGTTCCCTGTTTGGGATGTGGTTTCTGGCTTTCTCTTTTCCATTCTTTTTACCCTTACGTAGCCGCCTGCGCATCAGTGGCTTTATCGCCTTGCTTGGGGTGATATGATTAAAAAAAAAAAAAGGAACCTCATTTTTCTCTTTCTGACTGCTACGACTACCATAGGCTTTTCCTTACCAAAATCATTCATAATGACTATATGCAATTTAAGATATATAACTAAACCAGCAGCCATCAAAATTTATTTCTACAACATCCTTGGTATTCATGCTAACATTTTTCTTCAAAAAGTCCAAAAACGTTAAAAAAAATATTCTAGCTCTCTGTGAAACTAATTTTTATAACAGCAATTCCCCACTCTGATTTCTCGATTTCTGGTTTTAGGAAGGACTCTAATGTCCACATGCATTGCCTGAGAGTTTATACCCGTGAACATCTCCCACTAGCTAGGGAACTTTCTCTTAAATCTCCAGAATATTCTTACATGTATCTCTGTGTCTCTCTCTACTAAAGTCAGTCGGCTATATCTTCTTTCTCTACCGATCCTCTTTCTCTTATGACTGCTGTGTACTAGATAGTGTTGAAATAGTTAAATGTAAACCTCACGTCTATTCCAATAGTTTCTTTTCTCGCAGTTCCCGCCTGTGGAACTCCTTTCCGTTTATTTTGTTCCTTGATAGCTACAATATCTAAAAAGTTAAATGCAAAATCAATTGCCACCGTTCACATTCCCCCTACCCAGTCTTTTATCTCACTGTAAACCTCAAGGTACTCATTGGGGTGAATTGATTAAATAAAAATATACGAATCTATAGATATATGTGTGTGTTTGTACTTTATTGTGCGTATATATATAATTTTCCCAGTATGTAAGCAGAAATGTACCGTTAAGCTTAAATTACACTGGCACAAGGACACAAGTGTGGGGCACCCAGTGGGGGTCGAACTCACAACATAGTATTAACAGCTAACAAAATTAGATCGCTAAACACGATTCCCCATCGAGGATCCCTTGCCATTTACAATGCTCAGATTAGACAAAAGATCACGTATATCAACACCCAGTGAGGTTCGAAAATATATGTTTATTTTGATTAGAAAATAACCTGAAAGTGAATCTCAACCCGCTCCCTTTTTTAATTAGAAAGATAAAAAATAGCGTCTAGGAAAAAACAGAGATTGTAATTGCAAAAAAAAAAAAAAAAATATTAATCAATATTGATTTTATCTCTCACTTCAGATATTTTAATCCCGAACTTATCATCAGTTTAAGTTTCTGTGATGAGCAATTATCCTTTAGTATTTGTCTATATTTCTGAGATGAGGTAGTGTATAAAGTATTTACATTATTTGGACTATTGTCCTCATCTTCGTTGCCATTTGTACGACGTTTTGGCTGTTGTACTCTCCGGCCTTCTTCAGGTGCTAGGAATTTCGAACAGAACCCTTTATTACACATGGCCCAGTGGATATAGACCTTGGTTAAGTCCTGTGACCTGACCCAAAGAGTCGTGAGTTCAATACCAGGCCACAGCAGTGGTGAACAAGTAACTTACATGGTTAGAGGAAGATAACTCAGGACTTCTAAAAGAGGCACTACTACGCAAGGAATGGAGTTCATATACCCCAGTGATTGTAATAAAGGGTTCTGTTCGAAATTTCTAGCACCTGAAGAAGGCTGGAGCGTACAACGGTCGAAACGTCGTACAAATGGCAACAAAGATGAGGGCAATAGTCCAAATAACGTAAATACTGGAATCATCCTTGTTATTTACGCTATTTATGAGGACTATTGTCCTCATCTCAGTTGCTGTCACATCCTTTAGTCGTGGAAACGGATCAAATTATAACAAAGCTATACTTCTGAGATGAGTTAGTATTTACATTATTTACATTGTTCGGGCGGTTGACCTCATCTTCATTGGCATATGGTATATGACACGCTAAAAGTCTGCCTTCTTCTCCCGAGCGCCCATAGCTCAAAGGTAACATTGCCGACCGATGTCAATTCGGTCGGGTTTCAATCCTGGCTAAAAGCAATCGGATGTCTGACCCTACTGATGATTTGTGATACAGCGAAACAGATCTGTCTGCGAATGACTAATATATGTATATATTTGGCTATATAATTCTCATTTCGTGTGCGATGCCACTCCAGTGTATGAATTTCTGGGGCTTATAAACCTAATCTCTCAGTAACATTTTTTACCAGAGCTTATATTGCAATCATTGATGTTAATGATTTTCTCTTTGTTCCCATAGTTCATTCATTTCTAAGATTGGAGAGTATTCATTTCCGTCTTAGGAGATTATCTCCCTTTAACCCAACTCTCTAAGTTATTTGTTCACCACTTCTGTAGCCAGGTATTGAACTCACAACTCTTTGGGTCAAGTCACTGGAACCAGCTAACGCATATATCCATCGGGTCATGTATGAAATTTTTGGACTTATAAATCTAATGTCTCACAACCTTTTTTTACCAGAGCTCATATTGCAATTTGAAGCTAATGATTTTCTCTAGTAATTTGTTTTTCCCATATTGTATTCATTTCTATGCTTGGCCAGCTTAAGAGATTATTGCTGCCTAGCATAGGCGCTGAATCCTTAAGTTTACGTAGTTTCCCATAGTGGTCCCTAGCAATTATTTTAATTTCATCACACAGGGGACAGTGATCCCCTTCGTCCTTCCGTATATGGTCAGCTACGCCTGATTTTTTGATCTCTCCTCGTGTTACGGTCTTGCGATGCTGTTGCAGCCTTACCTTAATGGAGTGTCCGTTTCTCCCTTATATTTCTTTTCACAGCCACATGGAATGGTCTACACACAATCCTTAGTCATATTCTTCTCTATTGAAGGTCTTACTCGGGAGAAGTATCTGCGAAGTGTACAGCCATTTTTAAAGTCGTGCTGGTGTTATATGGATCTCAGAACTTTAATGTTTTCTCCGATAACTCCTTCACATAGTCTATGACAACAGTTACAACGAACATGGAAAGGAGCTTCGGTATTCCTACCTGGTATTGAAGGTATCTGCAAAGTGTCCAACCACTTTTGAAAGTCGTCCTGATGCTATATGGACCATAGATCTTTTGTGTTTTCCTCAATAACCCCTTCACATAGTACATAACAACATTGCCTACGAACATGGAAAAAAGGATGTATGAGCATAACAACTCCCTGAAAACAGCTTCGGTATTCCTACCCGGAGCGTACAACGGCTGAAACGTCGTAAGCATAGTAATAAAGATGAACACAACAGTCCGGACAATGTAAATAACAGAGCAGTATTAAGTATAAGAACAAGAGGAGATATTCCTATAGATGGGCAGTGGAACAAGAACAAACTACTCGTTAGATTAAATAAAGTGTTCAATTCGAAATTCGCTTTAGCTTACCAGGATCGACATACACCTGATGAAATGTTGTGATAACAACTGTGACTCTATATAGAAAGGGGATAAAAATCGGTTTTATCAAATGTTTCTGCTTGATGGACCAGAAGATAATTTCTTTTGAAGATATTTCTTATAAGCGGCATCTACTTTGACTGAAATTTTTAGTTTGAGTTTAAGTTTTTTTTTTTTTTTTTTTTACAGCATATCAACCTCTGTGGGTTATTTAATGCCAAAAAGGTAGGGTTTATATATATATATATATTTTTTTTTTAATGTTTGGTCATAGTAAGAAGGTTGATTTAGTTAGATTTTAATGATTTTTTATTATTATTGTTTTTTTTTTATTTTAGAAAACTGAAGGTGTCTTCCAGTTTTGTATTAAAAATGTATTGCTGGTAATAATTTTTTTCTTCAAAAATGTATTGTTGGTAATATTTTTCTTTCAAAAATGTATATATTTCTATAAGTCTATTTTTATATATATATTTCTATAAAAGTCTATTTTTTATACTTTCATAGGGTGTTGATCCCAGTTTCAGGGTTAAATATTTGCCCATAGCGGGGACCCTAACAGATGCTACTACTCCGGGTCTGAATGGACCTGGAAAGTAGAGCAACCACAACCTCCTAAACAGAGGCCTTGCTGCCGGATGTAATTTATTGTCATACCTAGGACCATTGACTGAAAGGAAATTGGAAGTAAAGGAGTGCTTTTTTTTTTTTTTAAATCAAGTGGAAATAAAACCGAAACTTTGGTATATCCGGGTGTTGGTCTATATTAAAAATCAAGTTTGTGATCGGGGAAAAGTTCTGGTCCGCCCTTGCAGACGGGCGTATCTTTCGCGCGGTTCCGGAACAGCCATTCGTATTAGCAGCCACCACGTCGGGATGATTAGATGGGTAACGAGTTGATAAGAGAAAGAGCTGACATAGCAGAAGTTGTCCCCCAGTATCACTTACCTACCCACGCACCCAGACGAACAGGAGAAACCCTGAATAAAACAACTATGTAAAACTAATATGAAAAACAGGATTCGCTCTCTTATTTCATGGCGTGACGATCGTCTGTCATCGTGTAACCTTGTGAGCATGCGTAGCTCCCTTTCCTAGTTTTCGGTGCACACTGACGAGATGGAGGATCGGAACACAACGTGAGGTAATCATTGGCTGGTCGCTGGAAAGCTTGGCTGAGGGTGGAGTTGTATATCTACACAATAACAAAGACGAGAATGATAGTCGACAGTCTGGAATGCTCGCATTATGGGGGTGAGGGAAACGCCTTTAAAATTCACAAACGATTTAAGCGTTCAGCATCATCGAAATTAAATAACATGAATAGAAATTGAATTGGCGATGTAAAATATGTTGTAGGTATTCTCATGGCATCAAAGTTTATATAAAACATAGCAAAGTATTATTTATTTGAAAAAAAAATGACTTCCAAACATTTTAAACAAGTTGTGCTTTTTCATATTTCTTAATAACACATTCCTCCCTGAAATCAAAGAAGCAGACTTTAGTGTAAGACCAAAAATAAACCATAATAAACCCACCAAGATTACATAAAACATTGAATGAAACGAATAAACGTCTTCGTATCGTAAGAATCCTTATTATTTGTAAAAAACAGAATTTCATTTCTGCTATATAAGACTTCAGTGGAATACTTTTTCACCAATTTAAGAAACTGAATCAACCTGAACAAATGGCCTGTCTGTCTGTCTGTATGTTTGTTTGTATGTCTGTCTGTCTAACTTGTTAGTATGCTTGTATCTATCTCATTGTATTTTCACCTACCTACCTACCTACCTACCTACCTACCTACCTATGTTAGAATCTTTTCTGTTTTAGTGTGCTTCTACCTACCTACCTACCTACCTACCTACATACCTACCTACCTACCTACCTATGTTAGAATCTTTTCTGTTTTAGTGTGCTTCTACCTACCTACCTACCTACCTACGTTAGAATCTTTTCTGTTTTAGTGTGCTTCTACCTACCTACCTACCTACCTACCTACCTACATACCTACCTACCTACCTACCTACCTATGTTAGAATCTTTTCTGTTTTAGTGTGCTTCTACCTACCTACCTACCTACCTACCTACCTATGTTAGAATCTTTTCTGTTTTAGTGTGCTTCTACCTACCTACCTACCTACCTACCTACCTATGTTAGAATCTTTTCTGTTTTAGTGTGCTTCTACCTACCTACCTACCTACCTACCTACCTACCTATGTTAGAGTCTTTTCTGTTTTAGTGTGCTTCTACCTACCTACCTACCTACCTACCTACCTACCTATACCTATGTTAGAGTCTTTTCTGTTTTAGTGTGCTTCTACCTACCTACCTACCTACCTACCTACCTATCCTATGTTAGAGTCTTTTCTGTTTTAGTGTGCTTCTACCTACCTACCTACCTACCTACCTACCTACCTACCTACCTACCTATATGTTAGAGTCTTTTCTGTTTTAGTGTGCTTCTACCTACCTACCTACCTACCTACCTATGTTAGAATGTTCGTTTCTGTCTTAGCACGGTCCTATCTATCTATCTATCTATCTTAGGATGCTCGCAGTTAGAAAGTCATCTCCCAAGTGAACCTGGAGATGCATCTGATGGACACTGCGTGCAAAGTCAGTTTTGCATCATCTCAAATTAATACATAATACAGATCTATACTATCTATTTATCAGGAAGAGGTAAATGAGATACCTGGGACACGTAATGAGGAAGGAGGGTCTGGAAAATTTAATACTCACGGGTCGGATAAAGGGAAGGAAAGACAGGGTAAGATCTACTTGTTAGGTCTTAGCAAATGGATGCTGGAGCGGGGTATAGAAGAGATACCAAGAGAGACAGGACCAAGCGGACGTCCATGATCGCCTACGACCTGAGAAGACACGGCACATTAAGAAGATACTATTCATTTCACTTGATTCATATCTGTCTATCTTACTCTATTTATATTAAACTATCTCTGTTCATTAGCTATCTTTCTGTTTATCGATGCTAGAATGTTCGTACCAGTCTATCTATCTATCTATCTATCTATCTATCTATCTATCTATCTATCTATCTAACGATGTTCGTATCTATATCAGAGGGTTCTTATCTATCTATCTTAGTAACTTATTTTAAACTTTTACCATTGAGATATTAATTTGATAATTATAAATTTGATTTATGGTATCTTCAATAAATCAAAATTCAAGAATCAAGTGATATTAATAACGTATATAGTAAAACCGTTTTAACAGTTTTAGAAATTAGAAAATATTATGGAAATGGTTTTGCCATTAATAACAAATGGGAGAACAACAACAAAAACATTGAGCGAACAACTATAGTATACACATTGAGAAGGCTTGCGTGCTCCAATGATCAAAAGAGCGAAGACATCTGGAGTTCCAAATTCTGCAGGACAACCCATGGAAGTAAGGTTGAGGAGGCGGAACCAGACTGAACGCGACCACAATGGCGCAATAAGAACAGATATATACTAAATCAACAGCCATACCGACGGAAGGAGCAGCGCCTGTCGATTTGGCGTAACCAACGCTAACCGGGACAGACCAAGCATACAACAGCCCAACGCAGTCAGACTTGTCAGATCTTCGAGCCGCGATTAAGGAGCTTCTGGCCAAGTGTATAGCCTTCTCTGTTGCGCAGAGTTGTTAACCCAAATTATATTCACGCGAATGGCGTTGTCAAACTTTTTCGATTTCGCTTTCTACCAGCTACCAACCGTCAACATATCTTTCGTATTATTTACTCATTTCACCCCCAAGCAAGGCGGAACCGCTGCTAGTGCGCAGAGAGTTACAGTGGGAGAAAGAACTGTGTACAGTGAAGGGCGGAGTAAAAAGATGAAAGATGGATGGGATTCGAGGAGATAGAGGGTTCAGAGGGTTCCCCAGATTTCGCAAGAACTTGGAGTAGGGTAACAAGTTTAATCACTGCCCACCACATAACATTGCATACTTACTTACCAATACAGATCCGCATATTAAGGCTATCACTATTGGCACATTCTCGTCTAGAGAAAAATAGATAACCCGATCTCGCGTATACGATGCCTTTTCTATCTATCTATCTATCTATCTATCTATCTATCTATCTATCTATCTATCTAACGATGTTCGTATCTATATCAGAGGGTTCTTATCTATCTATCTTAGTAATTATTTTAAACTTTTACCATTGAGATATCAATTTGATAATTATAAATTTGATTTATGGTATCTTCAATAAATCAAAATTCAAGAATCAAGTGATATTAATAACGTATATAGTAAAACCGTTTTAATAGTTTTAGAAATTAGAAAATATTATGGAAATGGTTTTGCCATTAATAACAACAAAATCAACAGCCATACTGACGGAAGGAGCAGCGCCTGTCGATTTGGCGTAACCAACGCTAACCGGGACAGACCAAGCATACAACAGCCCAACGCAGTCAGGCTTGTCAGATCTTCGAGCCGCGATTAAGGAGCTTCTGGCCAAGTGTATAGCCTTCTCTGTTGCGCAGAGTTGTTAACCCAAATTATATTCACGAGAATGGCGTTGTCAAACTTTTTCGATTTCGCTTTCTACCAGCTACCAACCGTCAACATATCTTTCGTATTATTTACTCATTTTACCCCCAAGCAAGGCGGAACCGCTGCTAGTGCGCAGAGAGTTACAGTGGGAGAAAGAACCTACCTACCTACCTACCTACCTACCTACCTACCTACCTATGTTAGAATCTTTTCTGTTTTAGTGTGCTTCTATCTACCTACCTACCTACCTACCTACCTACCTACCTACCTACCTACCTATGTTAGAATCTTTTCTGTTTTAGTGTGCTTCTACCTACCTACCTATGTTAGAATCCTTTCTGTTTTAGTGTGCTTCTACCTACCTACCTATGTTTACTTCGCCGTTGCGCCTCGGCCTTTTGGCTGGGGAGCGACAATGACCAAAATAAGACCAGTTTAGACTAGTTCTGAACCTATCCAGTGCGGTGGATAGGTAATATTTGACCAGTACCTGGGCGTACGCGCTCAGGTTCCCCACATTAAAAAAGACCTTGTGTCACATCTCTCTCAAGTGGGGGAGAAGAGTAAATAATAGATGAAAATACAATGAGATAGATACAAGCATACTAACAAGTTAGACAGACAGCTATACAAACAAACATACAGACAGACAGACAGACCATTTGTTCAGGCCATTTGTTCAGTGAAGGGCGGGGTTAAAAAATGAAAGATGGATGGGATTCGAGGAGATAGAGGGTTCAGAGGGTTCCCCAGATTTCGCAAGAACTTGGAGTGGGGTAACAAGTTTAATCACTGCCCACCCCATAACATTGCATACTTACTACCAATACAGATCCGCATATTAAGGCTATCACTATTGGCACATTCTCGTCTAGAGAAAAATAGATAACCCGATTTCGCGTATACGATGCCTTTTCTATCTATCTATCTATCTATCTATCTATCTATCTATCTATCTTCCTGTGTGTTAGTATTTTGCTCATCTTCTGGAACGCGTCCTTTGCCATGCCAATTCGCCTTCGGATCTCCGTGTCGCACTTTCTATCTCCTGTTAGAACACTTAGAAACGAAGAAAAGAGTGCTAGACTGCTACGTGATGTCAGTTCTTCAATACGACTGTGAATGCTGGACAATATCATCGAAAATGAAGACAAAACTGGAAGCGGCCGAAATGTGGTTCTACAGAAGGATGCTACGGATATCGTGGACTGAGCATACAAGCAACGACGAAGTGTTAGAAAGAATGGCAACAAAAAGGAAATTGATGCTGAGCATCAGGAAGAGACAACTGAAGTTCCTGGGACATGCAATGAGGAAGGAGAGCCTGGAGAACCTGATACTGACTGGACAGATAGAAGGAAGGAGAGACAGAGGAAGGCAGCGGATAACATATTTGCAGGGTCTGATCAGGTGGATGACGGAACGGGGGTTGCCAGGAGCAACAGGAGCAAACATACTAAGAGCCACAAGGGATAGGGAGACGTGGAGATCCATGATCGCCTACGTCCTGAAGGGACAGGGCACATAGAAGAAGAAGAAGATCTATCTATCTATCTATCTATCTATCTATCTATTGTAGAGTAGCTGACACCCTTCCGACTCTCTCAAAAATGGAAAGGTCTGTGACTCGAAATAGCTATATAAAGATTAATAGCAGTCAGGAATTCCGAGTGTTATTGAAATTCTGAGAAGATCGACTGCGTGCGTCGGCCGTTCACTTTGTCGGACTTTCTGCTTTCGGGTCGGAGAAGAACCCAGACAAGGCTCCGCCGAAGTGTGGAGTGACATTTAAGGAAAAGCAAACAAGAACTATTGTTCGGGCTTAAGGACCCAGTGTGTCAACTTAAATGGCCTGGTGCCGCAGCTTCCTCGGGTATTCGCCCATGTGGTGGGGGGTGGTTGATACCTTCGGAGTGTTATTGACGATTATTATAAGACTGCGCTCTTTGCGACTCTAACAACTTTACCCCCCCCCCATTCTCTCTAATTATTGTTATTTTGATTTATATGCGTTTAACTTATTTGTATTTAATATCCATTAGCGCAGATATTGTGCTTTAGACACTTCAGCACACATAATCTGGTATCGTACTGCCACCTCGGCGATACAACAATATCTATCTATCTATCTATCTATCTATCTATCTATCTATCTATCTATCTATATCTACCTATAATTATCTGCCAAGCTGTTCACTATCTATCTATCTATCTATCTATCTCAGTCACTTAATATGTACCTTTCTCAACCTGTTCAAATCAGCATTGCATCTATCTATCTATCTATCTATCTATCTATCTATCTATCTATCTATCTATCTATCTATCTATCTATCTACCAAGCTGTTCATAGATAGATGCATGCAATCTATCCCTGTTCATATATATCTACCTGTACATATCCTCCAAGTCAGTCATGTCTCTTTCGAGACATGATCGCCCAAGCGTGTATCACGTATGGCACTTAACTGACTGACTGATCCTATTTGAGCTCAGCATAAAGGCGACATCGTGTTAGCGAATGGTAATCTACGTACATATATTAGACTGTTCATAATTACCCGGTGAATTTCTCTAAAATTCTCCTCGAAAAAAATCTAATTCAGTGGTTCTTGCACACAGTACACAGTTTTTCCCATTAGTCATTTCGGGGTCTTTATCGAAACGAATGTTGTTGCACGTGCGTCTTTAACAGAATCATATGACTTCACACGATACAAAGTTTGTCACTCACCAGTTACCCACGATTTCTTTTCTGAAAGATATTTTATTCAACAAAACAAGGTGGCTCCTCCATTGAAGGGTACAACTCTCCAATTGCCTATATTCGTCAGATGGATATTGTACTCTGGTTGGCCTTTTAAAAAAGAACTTTTGTGGTACAGATGAATTGAAAAGAACATGGTGCCCCACTCGGTGCAGAAATTGATACAGACGATTTCGACACACTCTTTTGGAATTGTTTCGGGGCCTTTTTAAAATGAGTGCTCTTTTACATTTTTTTTTTTAATCATTTCATCTCAAGCAAGGCGGTACCGCCACTGATGTACAGGGGACTACATAAGAGAGTCAAAGTTTCAGACAGGAAAAAGTGAAGACAAAGACGAACCAGCTACAGGAGGAGAAAGAGAAAGGGTAAGAAAAGGATGTGAACACAGGAGTGAAGACAGTTGCGAATGTAGAGAGAAAGGAAAAGAACAAGATACACGGGGTGATGTAGAAAGGGATGGAGTTAAGTGAATCAGAGATGGGAACTGACTTTGCATTTAAATTCCTGGAGGTTTTAGCCGTCAGGAAAGCAAGTATATGAAAGGGAATTTCACATGCAAGAAGCGCGAGAAAAGAAGCTGTTGGAGTGGAATTGCCGCCTGCATTTGGTTTCTCTAACTGTAAAAGGGTGGGTCCTTGTTGCCAGTATGGTTGCCCTAGTAAATACTTGTAGAGGGGGCACTAGTGACCTATGTTCCTCAGAGCAGAATCCATGAAATTATTTATAGAAGAGACTGAGGGAAGCCACATCCCGCCGATGAGAAAGGAGTTGGAGTCGAGCTGCCAGGTCGGGACCAATCACATTACAGATTCTCCTTTGGAGCCTGTCGGGAACTCTGAGACGAACAGCAGGAGCGCCTGACCAGATATGACAGCAGTATTCTATACATGGACGGATGGTTGATTTGTATGTGTGCAAGATGGATTCAGGCAGAAAAAACTTCCTGGGCCGACAAAGTGACCCAACCTTCTTAGTAGATTATTTAACTATTGATTCAATGTAATGATTCCACTAGAGATCGGGAGATAGGGTAAGGCCGAGGAGGCGCAGTGTATTACTTTCAGGGAGACTGGTTTGGTCCATGCTTATGGGTGGCAGGAGATATTGCCTGTGATGGTTGACAAATAGAAGCATGCACCACAGGCACAATCAGATGAAATCACTCGGCGAACAATTGTCAATCACCAGTTGCACATGATGGTCAACTAGAATACATGCGTCTTTCAGGGTTCTTTTTCAAAAGGACTTTTGTAATACAGGTGGGTTTAACAGGCGCAAAGAGTTTCCACATGATGGACAAATTAAAACCCGCTAGTCGCATACAGTCAGCAATTGGAATTTTTATGTTGATTCGGGATCTTTTCAAAGTGAATTCAATTTTTCAGTTAGCCGCAGTACAACGTACCTTCTCCTAGAGGAGAGCCTGTGGAACAAAGTGAGAGCCAAGATTCTCAAGAAACCATAGAATTAATTTCAAACATTTTATTCTTACTTCAAACACCTTCCTTACAACAATTTCAGGCTCACTTTCGCTTTCACGTTAGACTGAAAAAAAAAAAAAGAATTGTTTTATCAGTGTTTGTAAATTTTCTTTTCTTTTTTTAAACAAAGCATCATTTTTCATACTCCATTGCTGGTTTTCTGATGTCTCATGGGACACAAGATATCGGGGCGTTATGATTGCGAATCTGTATTTGTGTATAGACGTTGTTTTGCATAGAGAAGTCAAAAGACTATATACAAATATCTATTCGTGCGCACATTGATTTGTGTGCATACGGCTTTAGTGTGTGTTTGTGTGTATGTGTTTTTCTGTTGGTATCGCACAGTTTTTATCATTATTTGTTAATATGGCGTCTTTCTTGCGTAATCACATATTAGTATCTTTATCGCTTTGATCTCGCGACGTTTGAATTGTTTAAATGTTTACGCTTTATACTTCATCTTGTTTTTGCTTTGTGTGTTTTGTTTTCTTACTTTCTGTTTATTCTTTTGGCGCTAGTCTCCATCTTTCTAGTCTTTCTGAGTATTTAACCTCTTTTTCCATGATTCTTTCTTTTGCAATTCTATTCCTTCATTTCCCGCCACAACTTCTTGTTTTACATTTTACTTACCTTATTCCCGCTTCATTTTCCTCCAACACATATTTCATCTTTTATTCTTCTTCACTTTACATTCGCGTCTTCTAACATTTACCGACCAATCTTTGTTTTTTTTTTTTTTTTTTTTTTGCATTCACTATTACTTCCTTCCTTTTTCTCTGGTACTCTTTCCACGAGCCGACATTATCTTTTATCGATTACCTACAAAATGCTATTCTCACTGTAAATTTCTTTTTTGTTGTTGTGTTATTGTACCTGATGTTTTAAATGCCACATCCTGTTACTTTTCCCGACAACAATTTCTACTTTCACTTTCACTTTCGTCTGTCTCTGAACTGATAATTCAGACTCCGGTGTTCCACATTTACCATCAAAAAGCGTACGACTCAATTCCACTTTCCAATGTGACACATGCAAAGCTGGAATATTATCATCTTCACTTGAAGAAAACAAAACAGGGAATATATAAATTAATGAAGTTAATATTTTAGCAAAAAGAAATGACAACTAACATTGGGTAGAAAACATTCATATTGACATTTCATCGTCACATGTCACTGTATTTTATTATGTCCGAATTCCTAGCTTAGTAAAAGTTGTGAATATATCCGTTTTTTTAAATCGATGTTCACTCTGTACAACTCGAGATTGAGTTTGAGTCTGAGTTTTGCTTAACGGAATATCAATCTCTGTGGGTTATTTAATGCCAAAAAGGTGGGGTTTTAAGGTATTTTTTAAATGTTTGGTTATAGTGAGAAGATTGATTTAGTCAGATTTTAATGAACATTTTTTTATTCTTTTTATTTTAAAAAACTGAAAATGTCTTCTAGTTTTGTATTAAAAATGTTTTGCTGGGAATCATTTTTTTCTTTAAAAATGTGTTATAGTAATACTTTTTTTGTCAAAAAGGATTTGTTGATATATTTATAAAAATGTATATTTTTCTATATAAGTCTATTTTTATGCATATATTTTTACAAAAGTGCATTTTTATACTTTCATATTGTTTTGACCTCAGGTTTGGGGTGAACTATTTGTTCATAGCTGCTACCAATTCGGGTCAGAGTGGACCTGGAAACAACAGTAATTAAGAGGTGGTTCTATGCTCCTCACAACCTCCCAATCACAACCTCCCAAACATCATGCCCAGGACCTGGACAACTCAAGGTAAAGGATTACAGGGTAAAAGACAATTTATAAAGATCTGTAAGAAATCTAATAGTTATCCTTAGATTGAACAGGTTAAGATTATAGTGGTAGCCATTTTAGCAAAGTAATTGTTTGTGGGAAGAAGCTCTTCAGTAGAAATTATTTTACACCAATAGAATGCAAGGAGAATGAGAGAGGTTCGCGGCAATGTGCGTGATATGACGGGTTAGGAAAAGTAGAACAAAGGAATGTAGTTTGTCTGAGCGATTTTCGTGAAAATAGCGATAGAGAGGTGAGAGGCTGACGTTTCGCCTTTAGGAAAGGACAGAAAATAAATTGTGGAGAATAATTTGTCACCCACAAGAAACTACTCTTGGACGCTTTTGAACTCTATTGCGACTGGAAAGTAAAGACTAGACAACTCCTGTCCATATCTGGCAACAATGCACTTTTTAAAATAATTTCACCCCAAGCAAGACGGTACTGCCACTGATGCGTGAACCAGCTACAGAGGATGAAAGAGAAAGGGCAAGGGAAGGATGTGAACACAAGAGTGAAGACAGCTGCAAATGTAGAGAGAAAGGAAAAGAACAATATACAGGGGTGATGCAGAAAGGGCTGGAGTTAAGTGGATAAGAGATATCGGAATTGTCTTTGTATTTAAATTCTTGGATGATTTAGCCGCCAGGAAAGCAAATATATGGAAGGGAGTTCCACAGGCAGGAAGCGCAAGAAAAGAAGCTGTTGGAGTAGAATTGTCGCCTGCATTTGGTTGATCTAACTGGAAAAGAGTGGGACCTTGTTGCCAGTATGGTTCCCCTAGTAAATTCTTGTAGAGGGGACAATAGTGACCTAAGTTCGTCAGAGCAGAAGCCATGAAAATATTTAAAGAGACAGAGGGAAGCCACATCTCGACGATGAAAAAGTGGATAGAATAGAGTTGCCAGGTCGGGACCAATCACATTACACATTCTCCTTTGGAGCATGTCGAGAACACTGAGACGAACAGCAATGGCGCCTGACCAGATATGACAATAGTATTCTATGCACGGTAAGATGGTTGATTTGTATATATGTGACACTATCTCCCGCGGGTATATTTTCTTTTGTTTGATTTAATACAGCGGAGAGAGAGAGAAATTAATAGAAGTGGTATTATTAGTTGTGCTTTATTCGTGATGTGAGCTTAGGAAAGAAAACTATTTTAATATTATCACGTACTTGTGAAATCCGGGGAATAGAAAAAATAACTATTTTAATACTATCATATACTTGTAAAATCCGGGGAATAGAGAAATTAACTATTTTAAGACTATCATGTACTTGTAAAATCCGGGGAATAGATAAATTAGCTAACAGATGAGAAGGAGAGAGAGAAATGTAATTTTCTTTCTTTTTTCATTATAGTTTTCTTTCTTTTTCAGATACGATACGCATTATTTTGGGCTAGGTGAAAATTTGACGAAACGGTCGCAGTCATAATAAAATGTCAGGATTACTTGATGAGGTCAAGTAAGGTTATATCCCTCAACAGATGTTTCCTGAGAACAGAAATTTGTGGGAATTTAAAAATCTAAATATGATGTAATCGAAAGGAAGTATACTTCATTCGTCGAGCTACCCACTCCCGCAAATCGAGTGGGTGGAAAACAATCTCATTGGTCGAAGGCTTTGAGTCGGCCAAATCCCCCGAGAGGATTGGGGATGGTTATAAAAATCCGGACTCAGCGAGAAAAGTTTAGTTGCAGTTGAGCCGGGAGCGAGCTTTCTGAAGACAAGGAAACCAACCCCTACACCGCCGCCGCCACGTCGCTGCCATTACCCGCTTCTGATTCGGCAAATCCCGTCAAGTTCCAATAAGAACCCGAAAGAACTTTGTTATTTTCTTTTAACATTACCTAGAAAACGGACAGATCCAATTTTAGAGAATAAAAAAGACCTTAAGGAGAACTGAAGAGTTCTGTTACTTTAAAGAAACTTTCTTATTTTGAAGATTGAAAGCTCTGAGATTTTGAAAACGAGCTCTCTGTCTGTCTGTCTGTCTGTCTGTCTGTCTGTCTGTCTGTCTGTCTGTCTCTCCGTTGTAAACTGGCATTCCGACAACTGTATTATCTGCTCCTGGGACTAATATTTTTTTTATATAAATACATTCTTCGTAACTCTCCAGGTGTGTTTGACCTTATTCATTATTTAATTTTTTTTTTTTTTTTTTTTTTTTTAGTACGTGTTTATTTTTAACCACAAGTGTACACCAGTGTCCGGACTGGCTCTGATAGAAAGGCGACTACTAAAATTTCACAACGCGGCTTTCTGGGATCAATTCACAACGTGGGCAGTGACCCGTTGTTGCAACAGACCTCTTTGAAACCAGCTTTTGTGACGAGATCATCACGACCAACAACAGCGGCCCGTGAGCGTCGACACAGCGGTACCGTTTCGACATCATCGCATCAGGATCCGTTCCCGAACCAGCAACAGCGACCGAACCAACCGGCCAGCCAGGTGGCAGTGTCACAACTGGTGCCGTCACGACCGTCGACAAGAACGAGCGTCACGAGTCAGCCCCGGGCATAAGGTGTCACATATGTGCAAAATGGACTCAGGCGGAAAAATCTTCCTGGCTCAACACAGTGACCCAACCTTCTTAGCAGTGGATTTAGCTATTGCAAATTAATTGAAACAACTGTTTTAGTTTCATTTCTTTCACCATTACGGTCAGTTTTAGAGCCACTGAAGTTTCAGGGTGCAATTGATTTCTACTTTTTCCTTGGATTAGATCATTTGCAGTGGTATGTAGTAATAAGAATCTATTTCCGGAGTGTATGATAAAATTTGTTTGACCTAGAAGAATGTTGCGTCATCTGATTTTTATCACACACAGACACTGTTGTCTCGACTGTCGATTAGTTGCCCTGCAGTCATTGTCTGCGGTGGATGTTACTCCAAAGAAGACTTTGAAAACTGTAACGCTGCACGAACACACTGGCAAACCTTGCAAAGAGATCACGGATATTGTTGATGTCAGCCTTATAACTGTCAGTCGTGCCATCAAGTCGAAGAAACAAACTGAATCAATCAGTTCAAAACGTAAAGGAAAATGCGGTCGGAAGAGAAAACAAGGCCAAGAGACGACGTAACATAGTTGACCAGGGAAGCGTGAAAGATTCTAGAAAAACATTATTCGTTTTGTTTCATTTAATTTAACAGGGTGCAATCTATTTGTCACCCGATTTAACTCTAAAAGTATATCAGAAGGAGTCAGTTACTTACTAGAACAGAACAGGGAACCGATAATTTTTTCCAGCATCTTTATCAATGAATTCTACGTACAAATTCCACTTGAGGTCTGGATTAAGTTTAAGTCCCTATACGCGTTGAAGGCTCGGGGCTCGTTCATCCTGATTGGTGATAGTTCTAGGTACGAGCGGCGATGATCGAATGTCACTAAAATGGATTTCAAAATAGGATACTATAAGATTTGGGGCTTATTTTCCCCTCATTTCTAAAGAATTAATAGATTAAGCGAACGTCCTCTTTGATTTATTTATCTTATTTATTTATTTTTTTTACTTTTATTTTATTTATCTATTCTTTTATTTATTTATTTATTTTATTAATTTATTAATTTTATTTATTTATTTTATTTATTTATCTGTTGATTTTTTATTTATTTAATGATTTTATTTATTTATTTGTTTGTTTACTTATTTATTCTATTTATTTATTCTTTATTTAATTATTTTTTATTTATTTAATTATTTTTTATTTGATTATTTTATATATTTATCTATTCTTTTATCTATTTATTTATTTAATTTATTTATTCTTTTATTTATTTTTGTTTATTTATTCTTTATTCATTTTTTAATTAATTATATTATATATTTATTTATTCTTTTATTTATTTTTTCTTATTATTTATTTATTTATTTAATTTATTTATTCATTTGTTTTATTATTTTATTTATTTAATTTATTTTTTATTGTTTTATTTCTTTATTTATTCATTTATTTATTTATTTTATTCATTTATTTTATTTATTAATTCTTTTATTTATTTGTTTTATATTTATTTTATATATTTATTCTTTTATTTCTTGATTTTATTTAGTTAAACAGTACTAATTAAAGAGTACTAATTAAACACTACTAATTTAAACAGTACTAGCCTTAGGATTCGAGAAACTTATTAAAAAATATTCGGACCTGGATCTTCCGTTATTTTTTTTTTTATTCGTGTCGCCCCAAGCAAGGCATTTTACTGCTACTGTTGTGCAGGGGGTTACATAGGAAGAATGTTATGAAGAGTGAGAGGTTGCAGGGGGTGTCAGGAAGAGAATAGTAGAGAGAAGAGATTACTGATGAGAGTGGAGTGGACGAGGAGGAATGTTATGAGGAGTAAGGGGTTGGAGTTGGAGTAGGAGAAGGAAGAGACTTCTGATAAGAGTGGGGTGGATGTAGAAAAGCATGAGAGAGAGGATGTAAGTTAGTGAGACAGGAGATGGCTATTGACTTTACATTTAAATTATTGGAGATTGTAACTGTCAGAAAAGCAAGTATGCGGAAGAGAATTCCAACGGCGGGAAGTTCGAGAAAAGAAGCTGCTGGAGTAGAATTTGCGTTTACAATTTATTGTTTTCACAGTAAAAGGATGGGACCTAGTTGCTAATCTTGTGGCTCGAGACAATTCGTATATATGGGGCACCAGTGAGCTAAGTTTATCGGAGCTGAAGCCGTGAAATTATTTGTAGAAGAGACACAGGGAAGCCACACTGCGTCGGTGAGGAAGTGACTGTAACACGCAGTTTCGAACCTAATCAAAAAGTACATTCTCTTTATTAAGTTTCTCTAATGAGCATGTAGTTAGATATAATTTACACTGTTAAAACAGGGCGTCTACTAAAACACACGTACCTACAAAATTTCCGTGAGATTGCATATATATGTATGAATTATTTTGAACATTATTTTTACCGATACTCGTATTTAAGTGGATATTCTGTTTATAATTAAACAGTATTTTATATTTATATCTACCGGCCTGATTATTTTACGATAAATTTTATTGCGAAAATGTGTGCTATCCAGCAGGATTCGAACCTGCGATCCCTATTTACATAGGGAAAGCTACCATTTGATCTGGTACTGTCTTAACCACTCGACCATGAATAGCCTCTTGATCAGACGAGGTTTTTATCATGCTTATATAACACAATTTTCGATCTACCGTAAAGAAACCATATCTGCTCTGAATGTATCGTAATGTCAACAAATGTAAACATGTTACGGAAATTGACGAATGTTCGTTAATTTCCGTAACATGTTTACATATACATGTATATAAAACTAAAACAGGAAAAATATGAAAACCTGTTAAGAAGACATTTCTCTCCTTATAATCCGGAACACAACACGCTAATAAAAAAATTATTTGAATATATACTCTAGATCTGATAATACGTCATAGTGTTCAGACTAATATCATTATCTAAGTTTTTTTTTTTTTAATCATGTCACCCCAAACAGGACAATAGTGCCGCTAAAGCACAAGAGGCTACTGGGAGTGAAAGAGAATTTAAAGCTTTAGAAGAAGGAACCGTAAGCCGAACTCTAAAAAAGAAACGAGTGATAAACCTGTTCAAAGGTTCGCGTAGGAGTGTCGACTGTTCGATAGGCGAATCTATTTAATCGTTTTTTTTTATTAACACCATCTAACCTGAGGTGGTGTAATGGTTAACAAGCTTGTCTCGCCAGAACCTATTACAACTGGGTACCCCATACTTTCGGTCTTGTACCACATCTAAGCGGCGCTTAGTGAATCAACCATCTCCGTGGGTATGTTTTGTTCTTTTGAATGCCAAGCATTTTTTTTATCATTTCGCCCTAATCAAGGGAGTTTTACTATCACTGGTGCACAGGGGGTTACATTGAGGGAAGTGATGAGAAAGAGGGACAGGTTATAGGGGATGCCAGGTAGTGGTTAAGAAAAGGATGAGAATACTGGTGTGATGAGAGTGGAGTGGACGGAGAAAAGAGCATGAGAGAAAGGACTGGAGTCAGAGAGATAGGAGATGACTATTGACCTTACATTTAAATTCTTGGAGATTGTAGCTGTCGGCAAAGCAAGTATTCGAAAAGGACTTCCACAGGTGGGAAGTGCGAAAAAAGAAGCTTGTGGAGTAGAAGTTTCGGTTACATTCTATTAGTTTCAATGTAAAAGGGTGGGACCTAGTTGCTAGTCTTGTGACTCGAGTAAATTTATATACAGGAGGCACCAGTGAGCTAAGTTCATCGGAGCAGAAGACGTGAAAGTATTTGTAGAAGAGACACAGGGAAGCCACATCACGCTGATGGAAAAGTGACTGCATCTGAGCTGCTATGTCGGGATCGATCACAATACAGATTCTCCGTTGGATTTTGTCATTATCAAGAAATCTATACCAATGTAAATCTATGGGAAATGTCACAATAAGGAACGGAGAGTGCGATACCAAAATCCAAAGACTTATTGTAATAGCAAAAGATACCTTCCAAAAGCCAAGCAAAATACTAATAAACTGGAAAAAACTCGTACGAAACAAAGAAAAGAGTGCTGAACTTCTATGCAATGTCAATCCTTTGATATGGCAGTGAATGTTGAACAATTTCTTCACAAATAAAAAAGAAAATAGAGAAAACAGAAATATGGTTTTACAGAAGGACGATGAGAATACCATGGACAGAGTAAGCAAGAGGAACGTTTAAGAACAATGGAATCAAAAAGAAATTTATAGTTGCAATCAGAAAGAGAGTTGAAAAATTCCTGACGCATGATAATGAAAGCGTGTTTGGAAAATTAGACACTCACAGGATACATAGAAGACAAAAAAAAACAGGAAGGACATAATCGCCCACATAATCTGAAGGGAAAGAGGAAAACATGCTTAACAAGCTTCTGTAAATAGATAGCAGAACATGGACTGGGATAAATTGCAAGAGTGAAAAAAGTTACTTCAAGCTACAAAGGAGAAGAAGTAGTGGAGATCCATGATCGTCCGCGTTCTGAAGGGATAAAGAAATAAAGTAACTTACCTAACTTAGCTTGCTTAAATGTATGGCAGAACATAAACTGGGAAGAAAAATAAGGTGGTAAACGTTGCTTAGAGCTACAAAGAAGTTGTGGAGATCCATGATTGTTCACATCCTGAGGTGGCATAAAGAAAAAGTGAGAAAAAGTGAGTAATCTACCTAACAAGCTTGTTTAAATGGATGGTAGTAACTGGAAGGAATAGTAAGGTGAGAAACATTGCTTAGAAGAAGTAGTGGAGATCCATGATCGCCAAGGAATAAATGAAAACCTCGGATAACTTATATAAAATTCACGTGTTTAGAGTGGCATGACATGAACTGAGAAGGGTAGTAAAGGGGGTAAACTGAGGTTAAAGATAAAAAGTAAAGAAAACTGTGGAGCTTCATGATCATCAATGTCCTTCAACGTCATTACACATTTTACATTAGATTTTAGTAGAGGATAAGATAGGCAAAGGACATAGTAAAAGAAACTGGATTTTTATCGACCTATATTTTTTTAATCATTTGACCCCTAGTAATTCAATAAAGTCACTAATACTCAAGGGGCTACAGAGCGTTAGAGAATAAGAGAAAATTTCGAGAATTCGAAAATAAGAAAAAATGGGAATACACGAAGCGGAAAGAGAGTTCCACAAGCGAGAAGAGCGAGGGAAGAAACTCTTAGCATAAAACTTACGGTTACATGTAGTCATTTCAACTGCAAAAATAAAAAAGAAGAGAGGGCAATAAAAGCATAATAATCAAGAAAACAAAGGATAACGATAGACATTGCATTTAAATTTTTAAAGATCACACTTGACTGAAAAAGCCAGAAGCCGAAAGAGAGTTCCACAAGCGAGAAGAGCGTGGGAAGAAACTCTTAGCATAAAACTTACGGTTACATGTTTCAACTGCAAAAATATGATACCTTACCGCCAGTTTAGTCAGTCAGTTAAGAGCCATACGTGATACACGCTTGGGCGATCATGTTTCGAAAGTGACATGACTGATTGTGTAGAAGATTTTTCCGCAGTAGGCTGCCATTGCTGTCTGTGGTAGACCGGTTGCCAACCAAGGCTATAAAACCCAATCTGTTCTGCTATTTAACCCAAAACTGGAGATAGAAGTGACAGATTAATACTTTTCCCAGGGATTTTTGCACACAAGTGAATGCAACAAATTCAACTAGAATTTGGACTCAACTCTCCGATTTCTCGTTCCAAGACGATATCCGCGTACAAAATCTCGCACTGAGCTTAAATTTCTAACGTATAGGTTCTATGGTGGAAAGTGCCTCGGAACAGTTACCATGAAAATATAGAAAAGGCACTGAAAAGCTAGGTTGGGAAAATGACTGAAGACGAGGTGCCAAGTCATGACCAATAATATACCAAATTATTCTTCTGATTTCGTGAAGAATCTTCAAATAAATAGCAGCACGAGACCAGGTGTAGCAGCAATATTCACAGTATGGGCGAATCAATGGCGAGAAAATTGTCTAACACAGTATAGTGAATCAACTTTCTTGTCTGCAGACGTAGCAATTGTTTCAATATATAATTCATTATATAAGTTATTTTCAACTAAATTAGAACGCACATTAACAAAACTTAACATTCAATTCTCGTCTGAATTCAAATAGCCAAGCATTTTAATTCTAGATGTTTGGTATTCAAATATAAGAAGCAAAAGAAATTTAAGTGTTTTTGACAACATTTCAAAATTCTACGCATGTCGTCAGCTAAGCAACAAAATGTGAGTTCAATCAGTAAAGAATTGTTTTTTCATATTCACTACAAATATATTTCGTCGGTAATTCGTTTTAGGAGAGACGACTTAAGTCGAATTTACTTGTCTCCGAATTTACTTGTCACTCGGCTAAACCACAAATAACCATTCACAGTTCTGTATTTTTTTTTATAAATGCATTTTTAATAATATAGAGTCAATAAGAATCTATTTTAAGCTTACAAACAAATTTTATATTTTTCATGTACGTACCAAAATAACTGTTCAATCGTAGCCTCGTATATTTAGTGTACGAAAATTTTCGAGATTTTGGAAATGAACGCAAAGTAAACAATACAGAAAATGAAATATTGGGATGTCCGGAAAGTTCATGCCGATTTTTAAGGGAAATTAAACACAAAACTAAATTATGCCATTAAATATTTATTCAGCTAAATATGAACCATTCTGTTGCATAAACTTTCTCCATTTTTCCTTCAACTTAAAGATTCCGTCTTCCCAGAATTTCGGTGGTTTGGCAATTACTGATTCACGTGCTTTTTTTTTTTGCTTTTTTTATGTCACCGAGAGAATTAAAATGGTAAATTTTCGTTTTAGGTCTCGAAGGCTTTTCCCTCTTCAAATTTATCCAAAATAGCATTATTTCTGTGCAAATGTATATGCCGAACTCAAATCAACAATTAGTTTTGAAAAACGCCTACATTTTTTTTATCTGAATGTCCATAAAAAAAAAACAACTTAATTTCGCACTTTTTTCTCCCGTAACTCTCACGAAGTCATGTAATTAACTGCAGAATGACCTTCTGCGTAAGTAACAAATTTCGGCCGATTTACTTCCATTACTGAAACTTCCGCCTATTTAATTCCTGTAATGAAAGTAATACGCGTAAAAATACAATCGCGTATTACTTTCATTACAAGAATTAAATAGGCGGAAGTTGCAGTAAAGGAAGTAAATCGGCCAAAAATAGACCGAAAATTGTTGTCCTATGCGGAAAGTCATTCAGCAGTTAATTACATGACTGCGTTAGAGTTACGGGAGACAAAATGTAGTTCGATTTTTTTGAAATAATGCTATTTTAGATAAATTTGAATTGGTGGGGGGAGCCTTCGGGACCTAAAACGAAAATTTACCATTAAAATTTATACTAATTAGATTATTTTGCAAGGACCTGAATAAATAAAAATATGTCTGGTGAATATGGCTGGTGGAGTAATCCATCCAAGCAATCTGCAACTATTTTTGCCTGGTCGCCAAAAGACGTGATGTCTGGCATTATCCTAATGAGAAACAACACCTTTCAAGTTCGCCAGTTCTGGTCGTTCAATTCTGCCAGCAGTACTTTTCAGAATCAATTGACTGGTTACTTGGTAGAATCTCCAAGTAAAGTATCCCTTTTCAGTGCCGCCGGATGAACAACATGACTTTCTTAGGATGATGGCTTACTTTTGGGGTGGCTAGAGTTGGCTTTTGTCACTTACCTCACTATATTTTTCGCTGAATATTGTTGTAAACGATCCATTTCTCTTCACTCATCAAAATTTGTTTAAAAAAGGTGCATTTTCATTGCCTTTGTACAGTAAATCACAGATATAAATTAGATGCAAGACGTTCTTTTCCCTTAACTCATGTGGTACTCTAACATCGTAAGAATTTGAGTACCCATGTTTTATTAAGTGCTTATAGACGGTAGATTATGATAAATTAAATATTTCTAACGATTCTCGCGTTGTATAATCAGAGTTATTCTCAATCAATGTCTTGATTTGGTTATCATCTCTATAGTGCGCGTGTGTGAGGGGGTCTGCCTGGGCATTCTTCATCAATACGGCTACACTCACCAACTTTAAACTTAGTGAACCACTCCTATATAGTTCCGTCGGCTAAAGCAATTTTACTGGACACAGCACATTTTTTTTTGTTGGTTGCGATGAATTTTTACCTTTACAGTAAAAAAAAATCAAGTGTCTAAAATGCACCTTATCTCTCTGTGCAGAGTCCGGAAATTCTTTCCGTCTGAATCTATCCTACACATATATAAATCTACCATCCGCCCGTGTATTGAATACTGCTGCCACATCTGGTCGGGTGCCCCTGCTATTCTCCTCGGGATTCTTGACAAAATAAAACGGAGAATCTGTAATGTGATCGATACCGACTTGGTTGACCGCCTGCAGTCACTCTCTCACCGGCGTCACGTGGCTTCCCTGTGCTCTTTTATAAATACTTTCACGGCTTCTGCTCCGAGGAACTTAGATCACTGGTGCACCCTAGGTAAGAATTTGCACGAGATACGAGATTAGCAACTACGACCCACCCTTTTACAGTGAAACCGATAAAATGTAACCGCAATTTCTACTTCAACAGCTTCTTTTCTCGCACTTCCCACCTGTGGAATTCCTTTCCGCATACTTGCTTCCCCGACAGCTACAATCTCCAGGAGTTTAAATGTAAGGTCAATAGACACATCCTAACACACTAACTCGCACCCATTCTCTCAAACACTCTTCTTATGTACCTCCTTACTCGTCTATCCCCCTCCTTCAGACATTTCCTATATCTAATCACTCTCTCAGTACCTTCCCCTATGTAACACCCTGCGCTATAGTGGCAGAGGAATGCCTTGCTTGGGGTGAAATGATTAAAAAAAAAGATCCTTGATTAGTCAGTTATGTGCCATACGTGATACACGCTTTGGGCGATCATGTCTCGAAAGAGACATGACTGATTGGGCAGAAGATTATTCCGCAGTAATTTGCTATTGCTTTCTGCGGTAGACTGGTTTCCAGTCAAGGCTATAGAACCCAATCTGTCCTGTTATTTAACCCATAACTGGAGAAAAGAGACGGATTAATACCTTTCCCAAGGGTATTCGTGCGTAAGTGAATGCAACGAATTCAGCTGGTATTCGAACTCGGCTCCCCGATTTGTCGTTCCGAGTCGATATTCACTGCACCACAACGCACATCCTTGATAGGGACGCAAAATTGAGCTGAATTAAGTTATTTTAAACTTTCTTTTTCAAAAGATAGTTTTAAATGTGATTTAATTGAAAATGTAATCATATAACTGTTGATAGATTTGACGTATTCTAACGTGTTGGAACATGAATGACTAAAAATCAGCATGAACTTTACGAACAACTCAATAGTTTGTAGATGTTTAAAATGTCGAATTTTTAAACCTAAAAAAAAAAAAATCAAAAACTAGTGATTAACTTGTATGTCGTGTATAAAATGCCAACTTTTACCACTGTGTTTTAAACAAGTGTTAGCACTCCTAACAATTGCTATACTTCACTTACCGTACTTTTAGCAGACCACAAGTCTATCCCACTAAAACTTGTGTTTGGTGAACATATTTCGCACATTAACACAGAAATTAATATCGAATTGTAAAATAGTAACACAAATTCAATATTGTATTAACGCCATAGTACAAATAGCGTCCAACCGCTGATTCACTAAGTGTAAACATTGACCGAAGCGCCGTTTAACTCGGGCGGCCATTCAGACATGCGTCTGTAATCTATAGGATTAGTCAGTCAGTTAAGTGCCATATTTGATACACGCTTGGGCGATCATGTCTTTTTACAGACATGACTAACTGGACAGAAGATTATCCTGCAGTAGGTTGCTATTACTTTCTGCGGTAGACCGGTTGCTAACCTAGGCTATAGAACCCATTCTGTCCTGTTATTTAACTCATAACTGGAGGGTATTTGCGCGTAAGTGAATGCAATTAATTCATCTGGAATTCGAACTCGGCTCTCCGATTTCTCGTTCCGAGCCGATATCAATAGCACCACAACGCACATCATCCAACAATTCACCGAAACGCAGAAGTAAAATTGCACACCCGCAAAATTGGATCAGAACGACTGAAAATAATTTTAGTAAAACCAGACGAAAGCAAATTCCACAAACCGATTTGGAAATTTAAAAAATTGGACAGAAAATAGCAAATTGAACTATAACCCCGCTACAAATTTTCTTAACACCTAGAAAATGGTTATGCGGTTCAAGCCGAGTACGTGACTTGATCTAAGTACTTATCAACGTCTTCTGACCGGCCAAAGACGGTCCGATGGGAGCAGGGATTTGATATGGACCTAGTCACAACGTAACGGAAAAATTTCAAGACGCCGAACCTGTCATGCTTTGTCGACATACATTCGTTCTTCCTCTCCTTCCAATTTTTCTTTCTTCGTCTTCACTCACTCACTCGCTGTCAAAGAAACAACAACAACAACAATAAAACATCTTCAACTGAGTCCTAAAAACTAACGCCCGATAAGTACAATTTTCCCTGTATTGCTTCACCTTCCGTTTCACTTTCTCGTCGGCCATAAAAAGGAAAGGAACATTAACTTTATTATTTTTATTTATTTTTTTTAATCATATCACCCCAAGCAAGGCGGTAACGCCACTGATGCGCTACGCAGGGGGCTACGTAAGAGTGAAAAGATTGGAAAAGAGAAAGCCGGAAACCACATCCTAAACAGGGAACAAGGGATGAGCCTCTTAACCTGTTCAATAGACGTGGGTAGAGTGTGAACCGGGCGATAGTTTAGTCTATCTACTCCAATTAAAAAAAAGGAAAAAGAAAAGAGTAAAAAGATTGGAAAAGAGAAAGTCGGAAACCACATCCTAAACAGGGAACAAGGGATGAGCCTCTTAAACTGTTCAATAGACGTGGGTGGAGTGTGAACCGGGCGATAGTTTAGTCTATCTACTCCAATTAAAAAAAAGGGAAAAGAAAAGAGTAAAAAGATTGGAAAAGAGAAAGCCGGAAACCACATCCTAAACAGGGAACAAAGAATGAGCCTCTTAACCTGTTCAATAGACGTGGGTGGAGTGTGAACCGGGCGATAATCTGTTAATCTTTTTACATACACACATTCTGCTATTTCTCTGGAATGTTTAACTATATATATTTTCTCTTTGAACAAAATTTTCTTCTCACAAATTTGTTATTCTGTTCAGTTAATAACATTTTACTTATTTAACAAACCAAACACTTTTATTCTTCCAATCTTCAATCGACCTTCTGATATTATAAAATGGGGGGACTTTGGTTGTATTTGGCACAAGGCCAATATGATAAACATCACTGAGGCCCCTACAAATCCTCGGTACTTATATTTTATAGGAGTTGATATTGATTTTAATTTGTTTATTAATAAACTTGACGAATTTTAAATGTTCACTAAGTTATAGCGACGTAGAATACGGTACCTACTGGTGTGTTTTGTAGGTTTTCTGCTATAAAAAGCATATAGAAAGGTATTAGGTTTAGTGTATCAAGATACAGGTAAGTGGTGTAACCTTACATAGTTTTAGCACAATATATTGTATACTGTAGTCTAACTTCATCTACCGGTAAGCATAAATTTTGGGTCACTGGTAGCCAAATATTTGGGGTCTATCTATACGGTAGTTATACAACCAGCTCCAATTTGTCGACTTGTACGACGCAATTTACGGTATTATTTTCTTTAAACGTTAACAAAATAGAGTGGTATAAATACAAAACAACGAATGAAGACATGAAATGTCAAAACCAAATGCGCATCAGGTTACAGTGAGAGAAAAGACTGGGTACAGTGGGTATTGATAAAGGACAAAAAGATGAACGGGATTCAAGAAGAAAGAAGATGGCAGTTGATATCGCATTTAAATTTTTTATTTGTATGCGTATGTGAAATGCAACTTTGTAGAACAGACTTCAGCGGGGATGCTTTTGTCAAAACTACATGGAAAATTGCTGCATTACGTTGAAATATCAGTTTCCGTACGATCATTGAAGTTAAGCAACTTTTAACGTGTTCTGTACCTTCATGGGTGACCGCTTTGGAATACCAGGTTCTATAGAGCCCTGATGTTCAGGTGGTGTAAAGGATAATGCCCTGCAATTGTTAATGGGAGAGTGTCTAATTCTAGTTACACACACACACACACACACACACACACACACATACACACACACATACACACACACACACACACACTCACATATATATATATATATATATATATATATTATCCATATTATCCTACGTCTATGGCACGACTCGAAGTTTCATGCGTTATGCAATTATTAGGTGTATTTTTCAAACTGACGGTTTAATAGATTTCAATTTAAGTTCACTCGATATTCATGGGAATTTAGTTTTGTAAATTTATGTTACTGCTTTTTCAATTACAAGATTAAAAATTTTAATATACTAAGATTACCTGTAGATAAAAAAATTTAAAATCAATATTGAAATTTAAAAATAAAAAATATTAAAATGCAGGGAGAAAAAAATCAAAGGGGCGTAATTCATAAAACGCAAAAATTCAAATATTCTAAGATTACATGTAGATAAAAAAATTGAAATATAAAGGCTAAATTACAATAAAACAAATTAAAAATAAAATTTGAAAATAAAAAATATTAGAATGTAGGAAGCATTCTTATATATATATATATATATATATATATATATATATATATATATATATACAAGTATAGGGTATGTATGGATGGAATCAATTTCCGTATCCAAAGATCACTTGATAAGACACAGATCGTGTCGAAACAAAATTTATGTCATATATATATATATATATATATATATATATATATGTGTGTGTGTGTGTGTGTGTGTGTGTGTGTGTGTGTGTGTGTGTGTGTGCATAGCTTACTCTGACGTAGAGAACTGTCTATTTGTTGTTTTTTTTTATAAAATTTATAAAAAATGAATTTCTCAATCTTTCTGAAGAATATACGCAATGCCAACAAAAGGGATTATTTCGTAAAATTTGTTATATAAAAAGAGGATTTAATTCGAAGAATGAGATAGAAATCTCATTTCTTCCTTCTTAAGGAAAATATGCCCAAAGAAGTTGATATGGTTTTAAAAGTAAAATTAAAAAAGAAAATAAACAGCCCCGTGTATCAAAAAGTTGTTTAGGTTCGAGAAGGATTTACTTGATGTAGTCAGTAATATCACCTTTCATAAAAGAAATTACTTCCAAACATGTTGAAAAGGTAGTCAAAGAAATCAACAAATTGGATAAAGTGTTTATAAAATCGGATAAAACGGCAAATTTCTATAAATTAACAACAAAGGAATGTAATATTTGATAAAGAAAATTTAACAAAGAACTATAAAAATGTAGATAATAACATAAAATTTGGTTATAATTATGAATACTTCTAGTAAATAAATCACTGATAATCTAAATATAAGTGATAGAATCGCAACACTCAGCACAAAAGTGTAACATCACCATCAAGGATCATAAACAAAACTTTGATACAAATCCTAACACTAGGATCATAAATCCTGCAAAGCCTAAGATTGGAAAAATAAGTAAAAATATACTCAAAAGAGTAAATAAAGAAATTAAGGAGTATCTTGAATGTTTTTTTTTTAATCATTTCACCCCGAGCAAGGCGGAAACGCCACTGATGTGCAGGGGGTTACATAAATGTAAAAAGATTAATTAGAAAAGAGTGAGGAGTACAAACTAGTTAGAAAGGAACAATAGAAAGCAGGTGCGATGACAGATACATAGGTGGAGAGAAAGGGAAGGTTATACAGGGGTGGGGAGAGAGCTAGAGTCCAGTGGTTAGTAGATGAGTATTGACTTTGCATTTAAATTTCTGGAGGTTGTAGCCGTCAGGAAAGCAAGAATACGGGAGCGAGTTCCACAGGCGGGAAGTGCGAAAGAAGCTGCAGGAGTAGAATTGTCGTCTGCATTTGGCTAACCTGGCTGTGAATGGGTGGGACCCAGTTGCCAGTCTGGTTGCACAAGTAAACACCTGTTGAGGAGGCATCAGTGACTTAAGCTCGTCCGAGCAGAAACCATGAAAGTATTTATAGAACAGACAAAGGGAGGCCACATTTCGACGATGGGGAAGTGGCTGCAGTCGAGTCGCCAGATCAGTACCTATCACATTACAGACTCTCCTTTGGAGCTAGTCAAGAACACTGAGGAGAACGGCAGGGGCACCTGACCATAAATGGCAGCAGTGCTCCATGCACGGACGGATGGTTGACTTGTATATATGCAAGATGGATTCAGGTGGAAAAAACATCCTGGATCGACATAGTGACCCAATCTTCTTAGCAGTAGATTTTGCTATGGATTCAATATAGTGGTTCCATTTGAGGTCTGAGGACAGGGTAAGTCCGAGGAGGTGTAGTGTATTACTCTCCGGGAGAATCGCTTGGTCCATGCTTATGGGAGGCAGGAGAGGTTGCCTGTAATGGTTGACAGACAACAGCTTGGTCTTAGATGAATTGAAGTTGAATGGATCGATATCAACAATGTAACAAATTGGTTCTGTAACATAAAGAAAAAACAATTGTGTTCTAATCCAATTTGATATTGAGGAATATTACCCGTCAATATCAAGGGAACTGTTTATAAATATATTAAAATTTGTCACTGTTTACTCAGATCTTTCGAAGAAGGAAAGAAACATCATTATTAATGCAAAAAAAAAAAAAACAGTTTTCATTCATAATAAAGAACAGTAAATAAAAAGTAATTCAAGGGAAAACTTTGATATCACAATGGGATTACTAGACTCCGCTAGTCTTCCAGTCTTGTTGGATTATTTATTCTGTATAATCTTACGATCCATAATGGTATAAATATAGAAGATATTGGATTATACAATAAGGATGATGGCCTTCTGTTTGTGAGGAATTCCAGAAATATAAACATAAAATTAGAAAGTTAATATATAAAGAGTTTAAAAATTTAAATTTAAAGATTACATAATACAAATATAAAAAGTAAATGTCCTCGACGTGACTTTACGTTTAAGAAATAATACATACCAACCATATAAAAAACAAAATCCTTTATATATCTACCAAAAATGTAACCATCACCCATTATAAAGGATGCACCCTAGCCAATAGTATATAAAATTAGTAGAAATTCCGCAAATTAAGATGTATTTAAAAAAAACAATACTTTTTTATAATAATGCTTAAAAAATAGTGGCTGCAAATGCCTAATATTAAGTCTGTTGAAGACAAGATCTACACTCGAAGAAAAAATAGAAAAAAAATTATTTGGCATATACCCACTTTTAGGTTAACAGTAAATTAGACCAAATATTTCTCGCTTTGATTGAGAAACATTTTCTGAACAAGTTGCATTAAGCAAAATTTTCAATAAAAATGCATTAAAATATAGTTGTACTGATAACCTAGAAAAGTTATAAAAACATAATAATAACATTTTGGATAAAAATTTAAACCTAAATGAAAATGAAAATAATTCCAAAGTTGAAATCAATAATTTAAACAATGAAATATGTAATTGTAGAAATCCTATAGAATGTCCATTGGAAAATAAATGCCTTACGAAATGTATTGTTTATCAATATACTATTTATTATACTGAAAATCCTGGTAATAAAGAATTTTATGTGGGAAGTACTAGAACCTCGTTTAAGCGAAGATTTTATCAGCATATTTCTTCCTTTAATAAGAAGTACCATAATCGAACATCCCCATCCAAATATTTTAAAGTTAAAGAAAACTAATAAAACTATCACAATAAAATAGAAAATTTATAAGGCTTTAAATAGCCCATGCCCCTTGTCTATATGAAAAACTATGTATTATTAAATTTCTTAAAAATAAGGATCTATTAAAAAAACGCAATGAAAATTGTCATATGCAAACATTGCAAAATGCTCACCTTAGAGTATAGTCAATAATTCTTCACATAAGCATATTGGTTAACTGACATATATCCATCACTTTATTTTGTTTTATGATATAAATAATAGTAATTTAATGAATTTTAGGATTGATATAAGTTAAGAATATATAAGAAATCGAAAAAGAAATGTACTCTGGACGAAAAGTATTTTTAATCATACAAAAATTCCCTTTTAAGTCTAAAATAAAGTATTTTTTATGAAAGCTAAGAGCAGGGATACATATAACTCTAAAAGTATTTCTTCGTAACTAAAATGTACACGTTTTGCCGGAAGTAATCAGTGTAGCCGTTAATATGACAGTTTTCCTTAGATATGCATGAATGCCTCACACCCCCTAACATCTAACCTATGTCTTAAATTTTCATAGTCAACTTTCATTCTGATTAGTTAAATTAAACTCACCCATATGATCTAAATTTTCTGTTTCCCCCTCTTCAAATTAACTCTTTAATAAACAAACATATTGTTTTCTATTTTCAAATGCAAATCATTTTCATCAAAGTTAATGAACATTGCCTGATGACGAGATAAAAGCTTTAAATTTCGAAACATAGACATTTCCGTGTCGCAAAGTAAATTAAAATAAATTTAAATAAAAAAAGAAATTTGAATATACTACGCTCTGCGACCTACGTTGTTTGAACACGTTTTTAAAAAGTAAATCCCGGAGAACTTTGGATTCTAAAACTATCGGTTTTCTTCATCTGGATATTCAATTCTGGGTAAGAAAGCAATCGGAGTCTAACCGTACTGATGAGCTGTGATAGGGCGAAACAGATCTGTCTGCGGATAACAATATATATATATATATATATATATATATATATATATATTACTAATGGGATAACAAGAGGAAAACCTATTTTTATAACGTATTCATTTCGTTCATTCAAAGTCAAATGTAGAGATGTATTTGGAAAAAGAAACGTCATGCATTCAAATTAAAATTTATTTAAGGAAAGGTTTATTTGAAAATATCTCGTTATAGAAATGGAGGAAACTATGAGAGACGATAACATATCTAATTTTGACATGTTTCTAAACGAAAATGTTTTCTTTTAACTTTATAAAAGTTTTATGGTTGGACTTAAATATGCTGGCTTCGGCAAGGAGCATTTCTCTTTGGAATAGCAATATATATGTTTGCCTGTTGTTCGGTTCACACGCATCCGGGTCTTTTGAGCATGAGTAGAGATTTATCCCTTGTTTCCTGTTTAAGATTGGGTTTCCAGTTCCTTCTAACGTTTACTTTCAGTCTATACTTCTAACGTCTCCACCTAAACTCTGAAATTTTATTTACTAATTATTTTTCTCTTTATTTAATTATTTCTTTTTGTTCAGTAGTAGTAGATAAGTTCGCCTATCGTCCGGTTTGGACACCTCCTCATTCTTTTGAACAGAAATAGAGGTTTATGTCTTGCTTACTGTTGAGGATTAGGTTTCCGGTTCTTTTTAAAGTCTACTTCAACTCTATAATTCTTACGTCTCTTTCTAAACTCTGAAATTTCATTTACTATTTAGGTATTTATAACTTCAAAAAGAAGGTGACAGGTCTCTGAAACAGGAGCAGAGATTTATTCCTTGTTTAGGATTGGGTTTCCATTTCCTTCTAAAGTCTACTTCAATTCTATACTTTTGACGTCTCCGCCTAAATTCTGAAATTATATTTACTATCTATGTATTTTTTTCTTTATTAATCGATTCTTAAATCAATATTGATAGTAACAGACATCCCCAGATTCTTGAGCTGGAGTAAAGGTTTATCTCTTGTTTTTTGTTTAGAATTGTGTTTCTGGTTCCTTTTATATTTTAATTTAACTCTATAGTTCTTACGTCTTCTCCTAAACTCGGAAATATTATTTACTATTTATTTATTTTGAAACCAGGTAAGAAAGCATTCCTTTCCAGATAAACATGAACGCAACACGGTATTAATCCAAGAACACTAACCATGGGTATATAGTCAGTCAGTTAAGTGCCATACGTGATACACGCTTGGGCGATCATGTCTCAAAAGAGACATGACTGACTGGGCAGAAGATTATCCCGCAGTAGGTTGCCATTGCTTTCTGCGGTAGACTGGTTGCCGACCAAGGCTATAGAACCCAGTCTGTCCTGCTATTTAACCCATAACTGGAAGGAAGAGACGGATTAATACCTTTCCCAAGGGTATTTGCACGTTAGTGAATACAATGGATTCAGCTGGAATTTGAATCCATTGTATTCACTAACGTGAACGTAACGTATATAGTACTCAGCGCAAATGACGCCATTTTAATTACAATTTTCAATTCCTGATTTTCTTACCTAAATAATATGTTTTTCGGTTTCTATTAATGTTAACTCCAAATACAAAGTTTGAAGTGCCTGCATGTAAAATATTTCAAATAAAGATTTATATCTAATATTTTTTGATATTTTTAAAATCGGGTATGATATACCCATGGTTAGTAGTGGTGTAACTTTAATTGATGGTTAGTGTTCCAGGGTTAAAAAATCTTTTTGGGTAACTGGCACAAAGTTTGATAACTCGCAGTTCAGTTCAGACTAATATACTTAACTTAGTTTTTAAAAATCCTATCACCCCAAGCAAGGCGATTGTTTGTTTGTTTAGCGGTACATCGACTCCTTATGGGTCATTTAATGCCGAAATCTAATTTTCTTGGAACATTAGTAATTTCTTTGACAAAAAGGGTATTACTGGATTTTTTTCCACAAAAATCTGTTACTGGTAATTTTTTTTCCTTACAGAAATATGTTGCTGGATTTTTACAATAATTTTTTATACTTTCTTGGTGTTTTCATCCAAGTTTGCGGGTTCACTTTCGCCATAGATGAGACCCCCTAACAGGTACTACTATCGTAGGAGAGAGTGGATCCGGAAACAACAGCAATTACGAAGCGTTCTACGCACTAAAACCCTCCCGATCAGGAGCTTAGCTACCGAATTTAGTCCATCGCCATACCCAGTCTGAAAGCATTTCACTGAGACGCAGGAGAATGAAAAAAAAACTTTAGAAGGAACCAGAAACCAAATCCTAAACAGGACAAAAGATATAAAACTTCTACTTCTTCTCAAGAGACCGAGAAGGATACTGATGTGGTTCTGAAAAATCAAACCTATGAGGGCACTGTGATAATCGTGGGAAGCAAAGTTCGGCGCCCACGAACATCACAACGTCCGTCTTTATATTCATGTGGAAGATATCTTGTAATAGCGCGACCAGCGGCTGCGGGAACTGAGAAACTTTTGTGCCTTGCCCGGTCGTACGTGTTCGAGCTCTCCACATTAAACCGTGACCTTGTGTTGCATCCACTTTCAAGTGGCGGAGGAGGGGAGGGGAGGAGAGGGGAGGGGAGGGGAGAGGTAAATAGCTATACAAAATAACCACTTTCAGGTTCATAATTAATTCTATTCAATAACCCGTTAGAATACTTTGGCATAAGCGTTTGCGCCTAAGCAGAAAAAATAAATAACGTAATTAATTAACAGAGTTAATTAACGTGATCAATTAGCGTAATTAATCGAAAATAACTGACCTTGCTATTCATGATTACCCAATGACTGGTGAGTTTCTAAGCGCAGCTTATATGTGGCACAAGGCCGAAAGTATTAAGCACCCACTGAGAATCAAACTTACTAATCAATTGTAATAATTCTAATACCCTTATGACTGACATATAACTAGTCGATTTACTATCCAACAGACATTCTTCAATCCGAGCTTAATACTTTTGCAAGAATTAAATTAGGACGAGGATTAAGTATTCTTGCTATATCTGGGTTGGAGCTACTCAGTCTTCACTTTCTAACAATAACAGAACACAAAATCGGTTAGACGGTCTTTTTTTTTCTTTTTTTTTTTTTTATAAGCGTTTCACCCCGAGCAAGGCATGTCACTGCCACTACTGTGCAGGGGGCTACGTAGAGTGGAGAAAGGCTGGTTAAATATAGGAAATAACAGAGGGTGGGTGATAGGCGGGTGAGGATACCGAGAATGAGGGTTGGGTAGATGAGAGTGTTGTGAGAATATTTGGGAGTTAGTGTGATAGGAAGTGTCTATTGACCCTACATTTAAACACCTGGAGATTGTAACTGTCGGGAAAGCAGACTTGTGGAAGGGAGTTCCACAGGCGGGAAGCGCGAGAAAAGAAGCTGTTGGAGTAGAATTTACGGTTACATCTTATTTGTTTAACTGTAAAAGGGTGGGACCTAGTTGCTAATTTAGTATCTCGTGTAAATTCGTGCTTAGGCGGCACCAGTGATCTAAGCTCATCGGAGCAGAAGCCATGAAAGTACTTGTAGAAGAGGCTTGAGAGGAAGAAGTTATTCTCTACTCTGCAACCTCTTTTCAACAGATGCAACCTTGAAGTCTGTTGCTACTCCGTTTCCATTTTCTTGACAAATGTTCAGATGGGCGTTCCATTCTTTAGTTCTACCAGTTCAGATCTTTCCGGCTAGAACACGCCATATCACTTACACGGAATCAAATAATCCCCATTTCCCCCATATTCTGAATATTAGGAGAAAGCTACAACGAAAGTGATTTTTCCCCGAAGTTGCTACTCCTTGAAAGTCGGTCTATTCATGCTGAGGGCTGATCCCTAATTATCTTCCCGAACCTCTTAATCTCCACTTCCGACCAAGTTCTCTTCTATTCATATCACACTTGTCATTTATCAGTAACATGTCGACAGTAACACGCTGCCTTGAACTGGTTATTGTACTCGGTGGAATTTCGTCAGAAATAACAATGACAACAGATATGCAGATTCCCAATAATTGCCTGCAGACAAAAACTTAGTTAAATGTTAACTGATCAGCCTTGTAGAAAAACATGTTCTTTGGGTTGTGTTTTTTTTTTTTTTTTTTTTTTAGTTCAGTCTAAAGTTTTCTTTAGGAACAAAACGAATTAAGCAAGTGCAAAAAAAAAAAAAAGGAAGTGTAAGACAAGTACGTATTTTTTAAAAGGATTTATTTAATTTATACTGCGATACGAGTGTCAGAGAACGAGAAGACATTCTCAGGCTTATTATCTGGAGCTATAATCTTAACAACCGGAGAAACGCGGATGACTTTGCTCTCTGATAGCAGATCCAAGAGGAAAACTACAAAAACTACAGAAGGTAAAGAAGGAAAAAGAAAGTGAATGGACTATAAATAAGAGGAAGAAGGCATATGCTCCCCACCACTTTTCTTGACGAGAGAGACGAAATTTTTATTATTATTGTTATTATTACATACGGGCTCGTGCCGTCAAAATACTTATCTCGATATGCTGTCTAATATGACAGCAATATATATATTGATGTACCTGCTATTAAATACCTTACATTACGACGTAAGAAAAACAAAATATTCCAAAGGACACGAGTGAAATATTATATATATATATATTGTGTGTATTTTGGCAGTATTTTTTCATTAATGCAGGTTTCATTGAATAATATAGACAAGTTCTGTCTATTAATTTTGTGTAGGCTGGCTTCGAAACATGAGAAATTTTTTGTGTAGTGATCCTATGAATTTAAAAACATTGTAACAACCATTACAGTATAACGCTCTCCATTTGTATCAAGCACTCTTTATAAAAGTAAATGCATGAACAAAAAGGTAAATAAACCTACGAGTTCAACAACTTAGTTACAATATATATATATATATATATATATATATATATATTAGTCATCCACATGCAAATTGGATTCGCTGTGTGATACAGTTCATAAGTGTGGCTAGAAATCAGGTTACTTACCGCCGGGATTAAAACTTAACCGATTTGGCATTAGTCAGAGAGCCTACCCACTAAGCTATCAGTGCATGATTGCGATAGCCGGAGATTTTAATGGGGTATATATACGCAGTGTTTCACGAGCAAATACCATTGGGAAAGACATTAATCCGTCTTTTTTCCCTCTAGTTATGGGTAAAATAACAGGACAGATTGGGTTCTATAGCCTTGGCTGGCAACAAGTTTACCGCAGAAAGTAATGGCAATCTACTGCGGGATAATCAAATGCCCAGTCTTCCGAGACATGATCGCCCAAGCGTGTATCACGTATGCCACTTAACTGACTGACTGATATACACGTGAGCAACTGACAAATAAATAAATAACGGTCTTTATTATAATAGAGAGGATATATATATATATATATATATATATATATATATATATATATATCCTTCACTACTTGACGACATAATTATTTAAAATTAATATAAGACACTGTTAAAGAACAAAATGCAGTAAGAGATTTCATTAGTGGTCGTAAAGTTTAATAACTGGTAGTAAAGAGAATAAACTGATTCGAAGCTGCCTAGATAATGTCTCTCTCTCCATGAGCGTGACAAATAGGAAAAATATACAACAGTCTTTATTATAATGGACATCATTATTATTATTATTATTATTAATTCTTTTAATTTCTGTTGTCTACCGATTTCATTCCGAGTCCTTCAGAGACATAAGGTAAGAAATAGCTTCATGGCGTCTTCCACTGATCATTTTTGTAAAAAAAAACAAAAAAAACAAAGATCACAGACATTTTACATCGATAATGCACTTCTTAATGAGTAAGCTGTATTTGTGAGTATATGTTTTTGTATTTCTTTAAGTTAAGGCGTAGGCCACCAGGAATCCTTTCAATAAGTCTATCGGAATTTGTTGAAATCAATCCAAATACTCCAACTACAACTCGGATTATTGATCTCCTTATGTGGCACATTTTTGAGATTTCCATTTCAAGTTCCTTTCATTTTGATAGTTCTTTCAGTAACTTCCAAATTACTTTACTCTCATTCCGGTCAGAAATATCAGTCTAGTCTAACTGTCATTCTAATCAGAAATGTTTGTCCCATCAGACCTTTCGGTCCAGTCAGACCTGTCAGTCTCTAGTCAAACCTGTCAGTCCAGTCAAACCTGTCAGTCTCTAGTCAAACCTGTCAGTCCAGTCAGACCTGTCAGTCCAGTCAGACCTGTCAGTCTAGTCAGACCTGTCAGTACAGTCAGACCTCAGTCCAGCCAGACTTGTCAGTCTAGTCAGACCTGTCAGTACAGTCAGACTTGTCAGTCTAGTCAGACCTGTCAGTACAGTCAGACCTCAGTCCAGCCAGACTTGTCAGTCTAGTCAGACCTGTCAGTACAGTCAGACTTGTCAGTCTAGTCAGACCTGTCAGTCCAGTCAGACCTCAGTCCAGCCAGACTTGTCAGTCTAGTCAGACCTGTCAGTCTAGTCAGAACTGTCAGTACAGTCAGACTTGTCAGTCTAGTCAGACCTGTCAGTCCAGTCAGACCTCAGTCCAGCCAGACTTGTCAGTCTAGTCAGACCTGTCAGTCTAGTCAGAACTGTCAGTACAGTCAGACTTGTCAGTCTAGTCAGACCTGTCAGTCCAGTCAGACCTCAGTCCAGCCAGACTTGTCAGTCTAGTCAGACCTGTCAGTCTAGTCAGAACTGTCAGTACAGTCAGACTTGTCAGTCTAGTCAGACCTGTCAGTCCAGTCAGACCTCAGTCCAGCCAGACTTGTCAGTCTAGGCAGACCTGTCAGTCTAGTCAGAACTGTCAGTACAGTCAGACTTGTCAGTCTAGTCAGACCTGTCAGTCCAGTCAGACCTCAGTCCAGCCAGACTTGTCAGTCTAGTCAGACCTGTCAGTACCATCAATCTTGTAAGTCCGATCAGACCTATCAGTCCAGTCAGACCTCAGTCCAGCCAGACTTGTCAGTCTAGTCAGACCTGTCAGTCTAGTCAGAACTGTCAGTACAGTCAGACTTGTCAGTCTAGTCAGACCTGTCAGTCCAGTCAGACCTCAGTCCAGCCAGACTTGTCAGTCTAGTCAGACCTGTCAGTCTAGTCAGACCTGTCAGTATAGTCAGACTTGTCAGTCTAGTCAGACCTGTCAGTCTAGTCAGACCTGTCAGTCCAGCCAGACTTGTCAGTCTAGTCAGACCTGTCAGTCCAGTCAGACCTCAGTCCAGCCAGACTTGTCAGTCTAGTCAGACCTGTCAGTCCAGCCAGACTTGTCAGTCTAGTCAGACCTGTCGGTCCAGTCAGACCTCAGTCCAGCCAGACTTGTCAGTCTAGTCAGACCTGTCAGTCTAGTCAGACCTGTCAGTCTAGTCAGACCTGTCAGTCCAGCCAGACTTGTCAGTCTAGTCAGACCTGTCAGTACCATCAATCTTGTAAGTCCGATCAGACCTATCAGTCCAGTCAGACTATTCAGTACAGTTAGACCTGACAGACCTGTCAGTGTAGCAGCGCCCTGTATACGAAATCTTCTGCTTCTATAAATAGTGAGATTGTATTTGTAACCACCTCGTGTGGTGTGCTTAGCGTACCTTAGCGACACCTCATCTTAATACTGACCAGCCCCAACACTGCTTAACTTCACTATTCGAACGAGAACCGTTAATTTCAGTGAGATTTCACTGTAAGCTTGAAAAACAGTTCAAAATGAGAAAGAGTCAGTTGAAGGTTTCTGAGGCCCATGAGGAAAGAGAGCTTTGAGAATTTAACACTCATATTGAAGGAAGGAGAGTTAAATGGAAAGAGCGAGTAATTGATTTTAAGTGAATGAATCTCAGAGTGAGTAAAATAGAAGTGGGAACGAGTCAAATGTTGCTGATAGCAAGAAGAGAAAGAACGTTGTGAGACATTATCGTGTACGCCCTAAAGAGACATAACGTATCAATGAAGAAGAGGTAAGAGAATATAGGCAGAGGTTGCAATGTACATTAGAAATTATGACTGATGAAAGTATTTTGTATTCAATCTTAATTTTTCATAAACTGGAAATTTGTACGTACATATGTCTATCCTGTGCATCTGCATACGTCTGACAGTAAAAAGATAAATGAGTATGTGTTGTGTATGTCTGTGTGTCTGGGAAATTTCTTGCCCGTTGCCAAGGTGTGATCAAAAAGCCCACGCCATCCTGCTGTTCATGTGTTTTCACTGGGTAGAATAATGGTCAGCCCAGACATTTACGTCCATGACACACAGAGCAATCGCACTTGGGATTAAAAAAAGCCCTCACTCCTGAATGGTAGGAAAGGTCAGGTGTCTATATCACATACACAACGTTGGAAATTTTTACACACACACACACATTTACATATATGAAAGGATACACACACACACACACACACACACACACACACACACACACACACAAACGCAAACGCAAACACATTACAACTTTTTTTTAAACAATTTCACAGAAAAAAAAACAAGCTACAGAGGTGTCGAAGAAATGATAAAAGATGGATGGGATTCAAGGAGATAGAAGATGGCAACTGACATTGCATTTAAACATTTGGAAATTTTAGCTATCAGGGAGGCAAGTAAACGGAAGTGAGTTCTAAATGCGAGAAAAGAAACTATTAGAAGAGAAGTGGAGGTTACATTTAGTTATTTTAACGGTAAAAGTGTGAAATCTTGATGTTAATCGAGTAACACGCATAAATTCATTTGGCCGGGAAACATAGAAAGGATGTAATGTTGCCGTGAAAATGTTTGTAGAAGAGACATAGGGACGCCACATCAAGTCGATGAGAAATTGACTGAGGCGAGCTGCCAAGTCATGATCAATTACATTGCAGATCGTTGTTTGGAATTTTCTCAAGAACCTCAATCGTAGGAGCACCAGTTGCATCATGAAGGATTGTCTTCTTTATGTCCAAGACGACCAATTCTTTTGAAGCCATTTTTAAATATTGATTTGAATAAATGGTTGCATATAGCTGATACTGTAGATATTTCTGGACGAGTTTGGCGCCAGGCATTACGTACATAGAAGAGTTTTTTTTTTTTTCTGACGAGGCTATTTAAGAACATAGTTTAGCTTCCACAACAAGATTTAGGCATTGTAGCGTTTTAATGTCTAAGAAAAAATAACACCAGCGAAGACTATACTCTACACAATCTTTTTTTAACTTCGATGTAATTTTTTTCTATAACTTTTCCATACCAAAATATATTAGACTGTTACATATATTCGTTCAATTTTATCTGAGGTTCTGCATATGATATGGCAACAGTATTATTTTCACGGACGAATGATATATTTATAAATATGCAAGATGGAGACTGACGAGAAAAACTTTCTGATCCGACACAGTGACCCAACCTTCCTAGCAGTATGCAGCTATAGATTTGATGTAGTTGTTCTACTTCAGGTCGCTTGAAAAAGTGATGCCAAATAGGCGCACAGTGTAGCTTTCTAGACAAATTATTATCAACAAAATTATACCTCACGTTTTAGAAAAAAAAGGATGCTGGATAACGATGCTGACAATGAAGATCATATCTATTTTAATAGTACTTTTTTGGGGGTTACTACGATAATTTTGTGAAAACGACCGTTTCCATTCAAGAAATCTATCTAAACTTATTTATAAATGGAACTTTGTCTGTGCGTGTGTGTTTGTGTGTGTGTGTGTCTGTTACCTATAGACTCTGAAACGGCTGAACCGATTTTCATGAAAATTTACACAGTCGCATTATAAGTGTCTGCGAGTCTTCTTAGCTAGGTTTTGTGTTGAAGTACGCCCGATAAATATCGAAAATCAATAATGGAAAAAATCGGGTTATAGAAGAATTGGTCCGAGTTTAATCAAATTTGATACACTCATAGACAAAGACATAAGAAACGATATTCAGAAGTTTCAAGGTTGCAGTTCTTACAATTGTGCAAAAAATCGATATATATATATATATATATATATATATATATATATAAGGCAAGATGTTTGTGTGTGTGTGTGTGTTTATCTGCCTGTATGTCTGTATTTTTTCAGCCCTTTTATCTTAGTTTTTGCTTCGGTTTTGGCTCTAAGTAGGTATAATTGTAGTTCTTAGTCTCAGCCATGATGCCATTTGCTTAGAGGACTTATTTAGCCTTCAAAATTCAGTTTACGACGAAAAAAACTTATTTGACATCGATACCAGGAAATCAAAATTTGACTTACATCCATTCATTTTTCTTTCAGTTTACGGTTTCGCTTTAATTGGAAAAAAAACTATTGCTTTTTAGTCTTTCGTGCCAACGTTCAAAGAGTCTGAGCTCCAGGACCATGGATTAGTTTTAAAGCTTTCATTACACCCGAGCAACGCCGGGCTATACTGCTAGTATTCAATATTCCTTGACCGAGCAGTTAAAATTTATAGAATCGTTTTCTGAAAACAGTTTTTTTTAACTGACTTTCCAGTACCATTAACTGTTATCGCTCTGTGTTTCTAATATTAATGTGAGTTTCCTTCCAAACCTCTTGTTTACAGTTGTGCGGAAAGTCAACATTTTGTGTATGTCATTATTTTTCTTTTATGAACAAGGACACAACCATTTACAGTTAGATCAACTAAATGCAGCCGACAATTCTACTCAATCAGCTTCTTTTCTCGCACTTCCCGTCTGTAGAACTTTTTTCCATATACTTGCTTTCCTGACGGCTGAAACCTTCAGAAATTTAAATGCAATGTCAATTCCCATCTTTTATCCACTTGACTCTAGTCCTTCCCTCGTCTTTTTCTACATCACACCGTATATCTTGTTCTTTTCTTTTCTCACTCTACTTTCGCAACTGTCATCACACATGTATTCCCATACCTCTCTTGCTCTTTCTCTGACACCACCTGTAACTGCTTTGTCTTTCTTTTCGCTCTACTTCTGCTTAAACTTTTACTCTTTTTTGTAGTCCCTTTGCACATCAGTGGCGGTACTATCTTGCTTGGAGTGGAACGATTAAAAAAATAAAAATAAATAAAATATCTCAGGTGGTTTACTTACATTATTGTATCCTGACACTTCACAGTATTTTAATAATTTCACCCTCAGTAAGGCAGGAATTCCACTTGTACGCCGGTGGTTACGAGGAGTGAGAGTAAAAGAGAAAACTGAGAACTAGGAAAGACAAAAGAGGAACGGGATTTAAGAAGACAAAAGATAGCGATTGATGTTGCATTTAAATTTTGGGAAATTGTAATTATCAGGGAAGCAAGTTAACGGAAGCGTGTTCGTTCCACAGGCAGGAAGTGAGAGAAAACTGCTGGGGTAGATTTGACAGTTGCATCATGAAGGATTGTCTTCTTTATGTCCAAGACGACCAATTCTTTTGAAGCCATTTTTAAATATTGATTTGAACAAATGGTTGCATATAGCTGATACTGTAGATATTTCTGGACGAGTTTGGCGCCAGGCATTACGTACATAGAAGAGTTTTTTTTTCTCTGACGAGGCTATTTAAGAACATAGTTTAGCTTCCACAACAAGATTTAGGCATTGTAGCGTTTTAATGTCTAAGAAAAAATAACACCAGCGAAGACTATACTCTACACAATCTTTTTTTAACTTCGATGTAATTTTTTTCTATAACTTTTCCATACCAAAATATATTAGACTGTTACATATATTCGTTCAATTTTATCTGAGGTTCTGCGTATGATCTCGAAGAATAATATTTCGCTGCAGTTTTTGGTTTTTAGTAACACGGTCATTCTATGAAATTTGTCTAGCGTTATCAAAATTGTATTTCAGAGCACGTTCGAATCCATATATATATATATATATATATATATATATATATATATATATATATATATATATAACGTAGAATACTTGGTAAACTATCCAGGTAAATTTCGATAGAGACGAACTCAAAAGAACTCAATGTTAAATTCCTTTATTTAATTTAACAGAGTTATATATATTAGACAATTTTTTATTTACTACAATTTCAATGGGTAATACATATTTCATCGCAGCAAATATCTATTCTAAATATGGACATGTGAGCGTCTGTGTGAAAAAAGATTTTTGGTGGGGGGATATTTTGAAGATCAACTGTTGTATCATTTGGGTTTGATGAGCCCCAATACCATCATTATGCGATGAAATATGTATTACCCATTGAAATTTTAGTAAATCAAAAATTGTCTAAATTATATATATATATATATATATATATATATATATATATATATATATATATATATACGGGTATGATGATAGGTACGTGTCCTGCGTCCCTGACGCATAAAAATATAAAAGGACGCAGAAAATCTTATCCATTCGTCCCAGGCACGCACCTCAATTTTTCCATAATAAAAAACGACATATGAAAGTGGTGAATAACATATTTGAAGGATTTGATAAGGTGGATGACGGAACGAGGGTTGCGTGGTGTAACAGGAGAAAGAGTGCTAAGAGCCACCAGAGATAGGGAGATGTGGAAAGCCATGATCGCTTACTTCCTGAAAGAACAGGGTACATAAAAGAAGAAGGTTCTCAGCTAAGTGGCAGAAAGTAGCTTTGTTTTATTTTGAATGGAAAATTTCCACCGAAAATAACATCAGAAAATTTAGCTCCAGTTTTTTGTTTTCTTTTTTCTTCCCCCACAATTTTAAGCTAACTGTTCTTTGCTTTTTTGGAAACTGAACAATTTAATTTTGTGAGAAGTTCGGTGTGATGAAATGAATTAATTCGTATGGGGGTACAAGTTGTGGTGGGCTATTTTTTTTTCAAAGAAAGCTGTCCCCGTCCACTTTCCCAGTTCATAATCAGAAATCAGAGTTGTTTGTGAAATAAAAGTTACTTTGAACAAATTCCCAACTTAAATAAAATCATTTTCTTTAAAATAATTTGGGACCATCGAAAATTAACCTTACCAATACTATTATTGGGGATGAATTAAAGTAGGTACCTCCACTTCAATTTTCGATACCTAACTTTTAAATTTAATTTTTCAAAATAAAAACCTTTTTCTTGAAACTTTTATTTTAGCTTAATTAAAAGCTAAATAATTAAATTTACTATTTCCACTAAGCAGAATACTCGTGTGTATTTCAAACAAAAATTATATTAATTGGAATATAAAATTTTGAAATTTTAAAAATCTTCATTTTTTTCGGCCATTCTTTGAGCGATCGACACATTTGGAATCAAAAAATAAATTCTCGGTTTTAAAAATCTTGCAAAAATATAATATACGTCTCTCACTCATTAGTTTTAGAGGATTATCAAATTTAAAATTAAATTAATCTGATTTAAAGCAAATATTATTTGTTTATGCATGAAATTTAGAATAAAAGTACTTCTTCATCATTCGTTGACCTATCAGTGGGCGATGACAGCATCTATCAATCAGTCTGGATTTATGGTGTCTCAAAGTTGACATAACCCAGTCTAACATTTCGTAAGGGGAACAACGCGTAAAACATGTCACCTTTTAATGATAAGTGTCTTGTAAGTTTCCATAGTAAATGAACAAAGGTGTAGTTTAACATAATAAAAAAAATTAGAAATAATTTAAAAATCTTAATTTCAAAAGATTTGTATTAAGCTTTTGAACTTTCGATTTGTAAATAAAGTCAATTTTTAATGAATCAATAACCGAAGACACTGTGTAACTATAAGAAATTTTAAAAGATGTTTGAAAAATTTATTATTCATCGAAATTTTTTTCGTCTTCAGAATATGATATCCTAAAATTATATTACTTATAAAATCAATTAAAACATTATCTTTATCAAAAACAGCGTAGTTTTAATGCACTTTTGATTTTACTATTTGGACACGATTTTCGGAAAAAATGGTCCCGTAAGTAAAATAAAAAAAATGAATGATTTATATACCCCGATGAGTCCTGCATTTAACTAATAAATAAAAAATTGGTATAGATAATGTATTTCTCGAAGATTTATGCAATTAATTGAAGTTGGGTGTAACAGATGTACGAAAAACATTTTACTACGATTTTCTAAAAATAATAATTTCATAAATAATTTCATTTGTTTGTGAATAAGTTCTGAAAGTTTCATTAAAATTAGTTGAATTTTGCAAGAATTTTCAAATTAATGTGTCTTTCAACGCCAAAAAACGACTTGTGTAATATTAAGTTTTGTTTTAATAGTCACATTACGTAAATATAACGTGAATCACTGACGGAAAACAAAAAAAGAAATTTTAACTGAAATTTTGAATGTGTTAGAAAAGATTTTAAAAAATATAGAAATAATTACAACAATATTTCATCTTTCTTCTTAATAATAGCGTAACATTTTGATGATAAAATTTTGTTTTTATTAAGTTTGAGCTCTTTTAACATCATGCTATGCTGATTTTTTATTTTTTTATTTTTTTATTTTTTTGGGGCAATTGAGTGGAGGTCAGTCATTTAAGTGCCATGCGTGATACACGCTTGGGTGATCATGTCTTGGGTCCTTTTACATCATGTAATGCTGTTTTTTTTTGTTTTTGTTTTTGGCAATTGAGTGGAGCTACCTAGATTAAACTCATGAGTACCAACAACTCCTTCAAATAATCACATGTGCAAAAAAGCCTTATGCAGTTGTTTTTAAGCGCCTAGAAGAAACATTAAAAAATTAATAAAACTGACCTTTTCTGTTAATTCAACCCAAAGTAAAAAAGCCTGATAGCCGGTAATAATAAAGTTACAGGAAAAGAATCACAGAAAAAGTCACAAATAATCTAAAGTGGTCTGTAATATTTGATTCTAATGTATTTTAGTTTTATTTTACTTTTAACTTTTCTACAGAAGTTTTAAATTTAGCTTCGTACGGAACAAATTCAAATGAAAGTTAACAATTTTTATGAAATATTTTTGTATTAAAACTTTAAATTAAATTATTGCTTAAAAAGTTTTGAAGTAGTTCTAAAAAAAACTATTGTTAATATAAAAATAATAACTTTATAAAAGTAATGTCTAAATTTCATTTTTGAGGAATTAAAATTTTTTTGGAATATTATCGATTAAGCCGTAAATTATCTGATTTAAAAATAAATATAAAAACACTAACAGATTTAATTCTAAGAGAAGGGCAGTTTCATACATTAATTTAGTGTAGATCGAACCCTCCTCGGTTATTTTTTAAAACGGTGTATAATTATAATTTACCATTAGTAGTATTATTGAAAGATGTCAGAAATGAGCTGTAACTGTGACAGATGTTATTATCATTCATTTCTCAATTTTCCCAAGTACTATCAATCTCCTTCCGAGATCATCTGTAGGGGTGTGAGTTATGGTAACAAAAAATAGCCGCAAAACTGTGTTGCTAAAAATTACTGTAAATTCTTTTCTGCTTAAAATATAACGGTTGACAAATTACTTAGCGCTTACTAGAATGTGAAAATTATCCAGAATGGAAGTTTCTTTTTATGTTGCAATGTCATGGTCATGCATGCATGAAAAAACTGTTCTTTCTGTAAACATTTTAGAACATTACTACAGTATTCATAGCTGATTCTATTAATTGGCGGCTTAAGTGTTTTAATGAATATTGCCTCGAGAATCTGTAGTTTGCTTTTGTTGGTTTCTTGGTGTAGGATAGTTGTCTTTCGATATGTGTTAGCTCATTTCTGACATCTTTCTATTATAATACGCAAAAGATTATCCGTTAGTATGAACAGAATTTATTAAAAATAAGCAGACATAATGTTTGCAATTTATTTAATATGACATGTCTAAAAGAAAATTTGCTGCCTAAGTACACAATATATATATATATATATATATATATATATATATATATATATATATATATGTGTGTGTGTGTGTGTGTGTGTGTGTGTGTGTGTGTGTGTGTGTGTACTATATTTATATAATCTGGCTAATCATTAGAAATATAAAAAACATAAGAAATAAAAAATGGTCAGTATAAAAACATTTCAGTCTAAGGTTCATTTTAAATAAACTCAGTCACAATGAGTCATTCCCATGGAGGTTAGCATCAGCCATACTGATAAAAGGAAAAATCTTTTAGACGAATAAAGGAGACCAGTATTTTTGGAGGTGTTAAAATTATCCCTGGATCAGATATTCACGCCTTTACGTTCACTGGTTGGCAAAATCCTTGTTATTTAAGCCATTGATTTTATTTTATTTTATTTTATTCGTCATTTTATGGTTTTCAACATCGGGGAAAATGTCCTAAAGAGGATTTCAAATCGTGTTGGCATTAATTCTTCCAAATCTCTTTTGAATCTCTTTAGTCTTCAAACTGACCAATGACAAGCAGTTCAGGCTCTGCACGTGCATGTGTGAATTAACACGTGCAAAGAAATCACGTGTTGCTAAATTTTTAGCGGGTCTTTGTTAAGTTATTAAAGCTACTTCTTTTTTTATATGCTGTGTCCCGTAGAATATCATGGCCTTCCACAACCCCTATCCCTAGTGGCTTTTAGCACGTTTTCTCCTGTTAGCTCACCCAAACTCCGTTCTGCCACCAACTTGCTCAACCTCATCAAGTAAGTTACACGTTGCTTTTCCCTGTCTCTCTTTCCCTCTATCGGACCTGTGAGTATCAGATTCTCAAAGCCCTCTTTCATCGTTAAATGTCCTAAAAATTTCAGCTGTCTTTTCCTGATGTTAAGTATTAGTTTTCTTTTCGTTTCCATTCTCTCCAAAACAAAATCATTGTTCACATGCTCAGTCCATGGTATCCTCAGCTTTCTTCTGTAGCACCACATTTTGGTTGCTTCAAGTCTCTTCTTTATCTTTGAGTAGATTGTCCAGCTTTCACTGCCGTATTGAAGAATAGACATTATATAACAATCCAATACGCTCTTCTTTGTTTCTAGCGAAATTTTCCTGTCTCTCAATACTCTACTCTGCTTCCGGAAAGCGAACCTCGCTGCTGAGCTTGAAAAGGACCTCCAATCAGTAGTGGACTGGGGTAAGAAATGGCTCGTAAATTTCAATTCTTCCAAAACGAAGCCGCTATCTATTAATTATCATAGACAATCGCACCTACCTCCCATTAGCATGGAACAGGCTTGCCTCCCAGAGAGTAAAACACTACGCCTGCTTGGTCTCACTAAATAAATTTAAATAGCTGGGATGTGTTCTAGCAGAAATTGCAAAGTGCGTCACTGAGATCCGAAGCGAATCGACATGGGTTGCCAAATCGGTATCGATCGCATTACAGATTCTCCGTTGTGTTTTGTCAAGAACCCCGAGGAGAATAGCAGGGGCACCCGACTAGATGTGGCAGAGGTATTCAATACACGAGCGGATGGTAGATTTATATATGTGCAGGATAGATTCAGACGGAAAAAACTTCCGGGTCCTGCACAGAGAAACGACTTTCATAGCAGCGGATTTAGCAATGGATTCGATATAGTCATTCCAATTGAGTTCCGATGAGAGTGTGAGACCAAGCAGGCGTAGTGTTTTACTCTCTGGGAGGCAAGCCTGGTCCATGCTAATGGGAGTTAGGTGCGATTGTCTATGATAATCAATTTATAGCGGCTTCGTTTTGGAAGCATTAAAATTTACGAGCTATTTCTTACCCCAGTCCACGACGGATTGGAGGTCCTTTCCAAGCTCGGCAGCGAGGTTCGCTTTGTCGCCCACACCAGATTGTTGATCGAGGCGAGAGTAAACTGTGGTGTCATCGGCGTACATGCCTACTTGGGATCTTATGGCATCGGGGAGATCATTAATGTAGATCAGCGAACACCTCCCCTTGCTAGGGTAACATCTCTTGAATCCCTGGATCATTCTTTCATGTGCTTCCGTCTCTCACTTCTAAGCTCGATTAGCTATCTCTTCTTTCTTTACCGCTCACCTTCCTCCTCTGACTGTTCGTTACTTGACAGCATCTCTGACAATATCGACAAAGCCATTTCTTCCCATCCCTCTGCCCATATAATTGTGTTTGGTGACTTTAACGCCCACCACATCAAGTGGCTGGAGAACTCTGTCACCGACCCTGCTGGTGTCCACACCATGAATTTTTCAATCACCCAATCCCTCACGCAAGTGGTGGACTTCCCCACGCGTTTCTCCGACAACCCCAAATATAAGGGACTCACTACTAGACCTCTGCTTCACTTCCATCCCAGACTCTTGCACTACCAAACAACTCTGCCCACTCGGGAACTCTGACCACACCGTAGTTTCCGTCAACATTTCATTCCTCTCCCACCCGACCCAGGAAACCCAGACCAGCAGAATATCCTACTGCTACCAAAGAGCAGACTGGGATTCGTTCCGAGATTTCTTCTGTGACGTCCCATGGAACAATGTTTTTAGTCTTCCCATCGAAGTAAAAAAAGATACTTAACGAAGCTAAGACGTTGTTTGCTGCCAGAATGAAACAACGCATAGCATCCACTAAGTTCGGCGCCAAAAACTACTGGCGAGTCTGTAAAAGAGTACTTAACAAGAGCAAGTCCACAATACCCCCACTAATCAATAATTTCGAGGTCCTCACCTCCTCAGCAGACAAGGCTGAATGCTTTGCACGGAGATTCTCGAACAATTCGAGTCTGGACTCATCTGGGGTTTTTACACCCGACTTCTCACCTAGAACTGAGGCTCAACTGAATGATGTCCACATTACACCCTCGCTTGTCTCTAAGATAATCTCAAAACTTGACCCCCACAAAGCGAGCGGAGGGGACGGAATCCCAATCATAGTCTTAAAGAAATGTGCCCCTGAACTCCCCTCTGTCCTTTCTAAGCTTTACAACTTCTGCCTCTCTGCTTCCTGCTTTCCTGCCTGTTGGAAATCTTCCTCTGTAGTTCCTATATTCAAAAACTCCGGAGAACCCTCGGGGCCCGCAAATTACCGCCCTGTCAGCCTTCTTCTGATCTTTGGCAAAGTGTTCGAGGCCATTATCAACGCCGAGCTCGTTCAGCGCCTCACAGAACACAGGATCCTCCCGGACAAGCAGTATGGTTTCCGTTTCACCAGGTCTACTGCCGATATGCTAACGACCATAACCGAGTATATATACCAGGCACTCCACAGGAAAGGCGAAGCCCGAACCGTCGCCTTGGATATCTCTAAAGCGTTCGACAGCGTTTGGCATGCTGGCCTTCTATGCAAACTGCGGAGCTATGGTATAGGTGGACAATTGTTTGAACTAATCCAGTCATTCCTATCTAACCGCACATTGAAAGTGGTATTAAACGGACATGCCTCCCAGAGCTACCATACGAACGCGGATGTCCCTCAAAGCTCTATCCTAGGTCCTACGCTCTTTCTGATCTACATTAATGATCTCCCCGATACCATAATATCCCAAGTAGGTATGTACGCCGATGACACCACAGTATACTCTCGCCTCGATCAACAATCTGGTGTGGGCGACAAAGCTAACCTTGCAGCCGAGCTTGGAAAGGACCTGCAATCCATAGTGGACTGGGGTAAGAAATGGCTCGTAAATTTTAATGCTTCTAAAACGAAGCTACTATGAATTAACCATCATAGACAACCGCACCTACCTCCCATTAGCATGGAACAGGCTTGCCTCCCAGAGAGTAAAACACTACGCCTGCTTGGTCTCACACTTTCAACGGATCTCAAGTGGAATGACTATATTGAATCCATTGCTAAATCCGCTGCTATGAAAGTCGTTTCTCTGTGCAGGGCCCGGAAGTGTTTTCCGTCTGAATGTATCCTGCACATTTATAAATCTACCATCCGCCCGTGCATTGAATATTGTTGCCATATCTGGTCGGGTCTGCTATTTTCCTTGGACTTCTCGACAAGGTACAGCGGAGGGTCTGTAATGTGATCGATACTGACTTGGCAGACCGCCTGCAGTCTCTCTCTCACCGGCTCGACGTGGCTTCCCTGTGTCTCTTCTATAAATACTTTCATGGCTTCTGCTCCGATGAACTTAGATCACTGGTGCCCCCTAGGTTCGAATTTGCACGAGATACTAGATTAGCAACTAGATCTCACCCTTTTACAGTGAAACCGATAAAATGCAACCGCAACTTCTACTCCAACAGTTTCTTTTCTCGTACTTCCCGACTGTGGAATTCCCTTCCACATGACTGCTTCCCCGACGGCTACGATCTCCAGGAGTTTAAATGTAAGGTCAATAGACACCTCCTAACACACTAACTCGCTTCCATTCTTTCCAGCACTCTTCCCATCCTCCAAACTATCTATCACCCCCCTTCTGACATTTCCTATATCTAAGCACTCTTTCTATTTACCTTCCCCTATGTAGCCCAAGCGCAATAGTGGCATTGGAATGCCTTGCTTGGGGTGAAACGATTAAAAAAAAAAGAGCGTATGACCTAGGATAGAACCTTGAGGGACACCCGCGTTCGTATGGTATTTCTGGGAGGCATGTCCGTTTAATACCACCTTCAATGTGCGGTTAGTGAGGAAAGACTGGATTAGGTCAAACAAATGTATAGAACAGGTGATGAAACCTGGCATGACTTCTGGGGCTTTCAGAACTGTATCGCTGTTTAAGTTGAATAGATCCGGTGAAAAAACACACCCTTGTCTTACGCCCCTTTCTATCTTTTTATATCAGCTGGACTCGTTTCCTGTCCATATGCAGGTGGTTTGTTGACAGTAGAGGTTCTTGATTGCTCTAATGTCTTTCCCAAATATGTCTAGGTTGCTAAGCATTTCTTTCGGGTCTTTGTGGCGTAATTTGTCGAATGCCTTTGTATAGCCTATAAAACACAGGTAAAATGCAGTGCAATCTGTTTCACCTCAGTATTTTTGATGGTTTATTTCACAAGTGTTGGTTGAAGATGGCGGACCACTATATGAAATGGATAAACGCGTTTAGTACGAAATTTTTTGAATGACTACTATTGACGCCTTTTCCTCGTTAAAATAATCAAAACAGTATACACAAGAATTTTGGAATAAACTAAAAATTCAATGACAAATTGTTTCGGTTAAAAGCAAGGGCTTCTCAAGTCAAGAGCCGAAATATAACCTACTTTTTGAGCTTTTTTTCAATAGAGGTGGATGTGCACAATATTTTGAAATTTGTGGGTACGTACTATGTGAATGATCCTCCATTAGGAAAAGTGTCAGCTATATACAACCATAATAAACTACATGCTGCAACAAAGCTACCGATCAGGAGTTTGGAGTAGGTACGGCCACTACATCGCTAAAAAACAGCATAGTATGAATAAAAAAAGGCCTCAAACTTAATAAAAAAATAACCTTTTCCATCAAAATGTTTATATTATTGTTATTATGAGGAACGATCAAAGTATTTTTAATTATTTAAAAAAAAATATTAACCCCTTCTAACATGTTCGAAATTTTGGCAGAAAATCTTGTTTTCATTTGAGTTAGCGGGTAACCAAATCTTTACGAGAGTTTACAATGGAAAACGTAATCTGTCAACACGTTTTGATATACGGCGCACAGGTCAAAAAGTTTAATTCTCTGATTAAGAAATAGTTTTATTCTAAATTTGACGCTATAAATAAGTAATACTTGTGTAAATAAGATTAATTTCACATAATTCACTTTTTTCCGGTGACAAACGCATTAATTTGGAAATTCTCGCAAAAATCAAATAATTGTCGGATTTTGATAAAACATTCAGTAGTCATTCACAAATGAATGAAATTATTTTTGAAATTTAAAAAAAAAAATTTTTTTACATCTGCTACCCACTCCACATAAATCCATGAAATTTTAATAATTTGTTACGTTATATGGTTTTATTAGTTAAACACAGAACTCATTGGGGAATATAAATCATCTATTTCTTTTTTTAAAATTTAGCCTCTGTATTAGAAAATCTGCTTTATATATTAAAAAATGCAATAAAACCCTGATATTATTTAGTTTGGTAAGCTTTTAATTGCTTAAATAAATAATAAAAATTGAGGATATTATAGTCTGAGGAAAAAATTCGATTAATAATGAAATTTTAAAAGAATTGTTTTCATTTCTTTTTAATTATAATAATTTATAAAGTTTCAAAATATTTTTAAAATACTTCAAAGATTTGTTGCGGTTAAATTTTTAAGTGAATAATTGAAGATCATATTGCCTATCGAAAATTGAAAAGTTTGATACAAATCGTTTGGCCTTCATATTTTTAAAATAATTTCGAAGTTTCTTTTTTGTATGGTAATTTTTATGTGCAAATTCAAACGTTAGAGTTTCCTCCCCTTATCCGAAAAAATTGTACAATTTTGTCACTTGTGAACGCCATACACTTTTATCTTATCTCTAATCAATAATCTGTCAACACCTTTTGATATACGGTGCGCAGGTCAAAAAGTTCAATTCTCTGATTAAGAAATAGTTTTCTTCTAAATTTGACGCTATAAATAAGTAATACTTATGTAAATAAGATTAATTTAACATGACATTTGCTAATTTTGTAAAAATAAAGTCTCGCAGATATATATTTTATTTTTACAAGATTTTTAAAACCGAAAATTAACTTTTGTTTACAAATATGTTGATAGCTTAAAAATGTCCGAAAACTTGAAAGATTAAAAAAAATTGAAAAGTTTTAGATTCCAATCAATATAATTTCTGTTTGAAATACGCCAGAGTATTTTGCTTACTGGAAATAGTACATTTAATCATTTAGCTTTCAATTAAAGCTGAAATAAAAGTTTCAAGAAAAATTTTATTTTGGAAAATTCAATTTAAAATTTAGATATCGAAAATGACTAAAGGTACCTAGATTGGAGTTTTTAAGGAATGTAGAACTCTAGGACATATAATGAGAAAAAAAGACTTAGAGAATCTGACACTCACACGTAAGAGGGGGGGAAGAGAGACAAATACATTTATATTAAAATACCATAAATACAGTGTTCGATGAGAAAAAGGTTACAAACAATACCTATTTATAGTAAAATGACCAACAATACATTTTATATGTAGTTAAAGGCGGACAATTGCTTTTAAAATATTTAGATTTCGGACTTGAATAAGCCATAATATTTGCCGACTGTCAAGCTAACAACAATTAAGAGGTGGTTCTACGCTCCTAAAACCCTCCAGTCCAAGGCTTTTCTATCGGTTTGATATAATAAAGGCGTCCCGATTTATGCCAAAGACCAACGTGAACGTAAGTACTGGAAAGATTTTCGTCTTTATTCCCTATTCGGATTTCCAATCATGGGTCGAATCGATTCGAGTCTCTGATTAGAGCAAAAAGGAATTGCTAAACCCGAACCATTTATTTTTGGTCTGGTCACCTATTTATATTTTTTTGGTCTGGTCACTCTTCTACTTATATTCCAATTCTCTGATATCGATCAAATGGAATCTCCAGATTAGCGTAATTATTCCCTCTTTCTCCATTCCGTCACAGATCATAATATCGATTTTAGAACCCTCCACACCTCCATCACTGCCACCAACTCAATAATCCCATATTTGGCATCCAGTCTTCTAACGTAAGCAATATTTTTGTTAGCTTCAGTAATTGCTATTTTTATATTTATTAACTCATCGCTCTCAGTGGGGCATAGGCCATCGATGCTCCCTCACCATCGATAAGGGGATAGTCGATGCATATGCAACTTGTCTATTTTATAGGTAGTGGTATTGATCCTACGCAAACCCCTTTATCCTCCAGGAGAGCTAGACTGGTTGCCAACCAACCCTATAGAACCCAGTCTATCCTGCTATTAACCCATAGCTGAAAGGAGAAATGATGGATTTATACCTTTCCCAAGGATATTTGCACGTAAGTGACTGCGACGAATTCAAATGGAATTTGAACCCTGCTCTCCTATTTCTCATTCCGAGCTGATATCTATTGCATCACAACACACGTTCAACAGCTATTACTACTATCAGTATTAATAACAATTGAGAGATTTGGAAAGTAAATGAAGAGAACAAAAAATTACCGATGAACAGACGGAAACATGTCTTCAAAGAGAAGATTTGAAAAGAGAAAATTAAGTTCTTCTAATGGTAACTCAACTCAAATCGATTTTATCAGCGGCAATTATACAATAAGTAACAAACGCGAACTATACAGAGAAAAAAATTCAGCATATATTAAGTTGTCAAGAAAGTTCTCGCGGAATTTTTTATTTTGATATTAAATGATGTATTTTCAAATAAATTTTCGTTGTATTACTTTTACTTTAATTTTAAAGAGTGTTTTTAAAGAGTTTTTTTTACTCTATCTAATTTAATTACAATCGTTTTAAAACAATTGTTCTTTTTTTCAGAGCGTTGAATACTACATGGACAAAAAGCAAATTCGCACGACTTTCTTATTTCAATTCAAACTAAACCAAAAATCTGCCGAAACAGCTCGCGATATCAACGAAGTGTTTGGCCCAGGAACCATTACTGAACGCACAGCACAATGGTGGTTTAAGAAATTTCGTGGTGGTGACGAGAGTCTTGAAGATGATGAGCGCAGTGGTCTGCCATCGGGTGTTGACAAAGATCAATTAAGAGCCTTAGTCGAAGCCAATCTACGCACAACTGCTTGCTTCTGAATTAGACATAACGCATACGACGATTTCCAACCACTTGAGAGAGATTGGAAAAACAAAAAAACTTGATAAATGGATGCCTTACTAATTGAACGACAAACAAAAGAAATGCCGTTGTGAAGTGCCATCACAGAGTGAGCAGAGTTTCATCATAAAACGGCTAGTATTTAATTTAGTAGTATTTTCCACTTCATGTCAGTAGAGAACTTTAGCCCGTCAAGGCGCAGCGAGCCATTCTGCTAGGGGTTAGCATCAGCCAGAAAGTGGTGTCTCAGCTGATTTATAACGAACTGTTTTGTTTTGGAGGTGTAAAAAAGAAAATAACAAGCCATATTACTTTAATTGAATAAAAAAAACATCAAATACCTTGGAAGTGTTTTGAAAGAGGATGGAAAGTGCGACCTCGAGATCCAAAGACGCATTTTCTTGGCTAAAGACACATTTCAAAAGCTAACCAGAGTACTGAAAGACAGGAAATGTTCATTAGAAACAAAGAAAAAAGTACTTGATTGATATGTGATATCTGTCCTTCTGTATGGAAGTGAATGCTGGACGATCTTATCAAAGATGAATAAGAGGCTTGAGGCAGCAGAAATGTGGTTTTACAGAAGGATGTGGATGATAGCATGGACAGAGCACGTCTGAGGTGTTGGAAAGGATGCAAACGAGAAGAAAACTGATACTAAATATAAGGAAGAGACAAATGAGATTCCTGGGACAAGTAACGAGGAAGGAGAGGTTGGACGAATGGAAAGAGATACAGGGGAAAGCAGTGCGAAACGTACTTGTTAGCTCTGAGGAAATGGTTGACGGGGCGGGGTTTAGAAGAGATACCAAGAGAAAAATTATTGAGAGCGAAAAGAGACAGAGCCATGTGGAAGTCCATGATCGCCTACGTCCTGAAGGTACACGGCACATGAAGAAGATCTTTCGTACGATCTTCAAGAGTTAGATAAATTTTCTTTTTAAAATTCTTAACGTAAATAAATACAGACTTTATCAAGTATCTTCTAAAAATTGTGTGAAACTTCATCTCGATAATAGTCTGTGCACTTGGAATCGGACAAATTAAAAAAAAATACAAGGAGAGATTAAAAATCCTCGAAAGAGTTGATACTATTCATACATTAATTTTGATATGGGTCAGCGTTGATACTGTAAAAAACGTTAAAGAACCGACTAAAGATACTATCATACATTGGTATTAATCCATCTCTTCTCTTTCCAGCTATAGGTTGAATAGCAGGTGAGACTGAGTTCTACAGCCTTGGTTGGCAACCAGTCTACAGCAGAAAGAAACAGCAACTTTCTGCCAGAAAATACTTTGTCCAGTCAGTCATGGATCGATAGAGACATGATCATCCAACCGTGTAGTACGTATGCCACTTAACTGACTGATTTGAATTAAATGATTCAATATCAGGAGGAATTGAGTTATACAACCTTGGTTGGCAACCAGTCTACCGCAGAAAAAATTACAACGTACTTCTGCCAAGTCGGTCATGGATCGAAAGAGACATGATTGCCCAAGCGTGTATCACGGATGGCTTTTAATTGACTGAAGTTATTTAAAATATGGACAAAGTCTTAAGCTTCTTGTTAATGCCAACGCAGAAAGTAAGCATTTTGCTTGACCTGACAAAAATAAACCCTTTTAATCTAAACAAATCAGCCAAGCTAATCCTCGTCAAGTCAATATTCACAAAGTCTTTGCAATCATATTTGATGAAGTTATTGTTTCTTTATTTGAAAAAAATGCCTTTTTATACTGGTGTGAAACCGTAAACATCCGTCGTAGTAATGTCATGCTGACATGTATCATCAAATCGCATGCAAAAATTTTGGGGTCAGTTGGTCTTATAGTGGGTTGCTTATCTATTATTTTCCTGTTAGTTGTGGGAGTCCGTTGTAGTGAAGGGTAATTGTATATCGCTGCAGGTTAACGGAATTTGGCCTTGTGGTAGATAGCCCACTATAAGTCATAAAATGATTATCAAATCAAGAAAAGCAAATTAAGTTGAAAATAACATTTATATATACACATAGCAATTAATGTTTTACAAATAAAGTAATACTTGAATATAGGTCCAACGGAGGTCAAAATGTTCATGGAAAATAATAATGCTGAAGGAGATTTAAGGCTTAGGAATGTGAGGAGCGGAGGTATGTGAGTATGTGAGTATTTAGCTCAAAAGTCTAAAAATAACAAGAAAACAGTAAAAAGTAATGTTAAAATAATGGTTAATGTGAGACATGTGAATAAATTTAGACTTTTATATCTACTGTTAAGTAATAACTGAATTGACTGAAGTTATTTAAAATATGGACAAAGTCTAAGGCTTAGGAATGAGGAGTTGAAAGTATATGTGAGTATTTAGCTCAAAAGTCTAAAAAATAACAAGAAAACAGTAAAAAGTAATGTTAAAAATAATGGTTAATGGAGACATGTGAATAAATTTAGACTTTTATATCTACTGTTAAGTATCAACTGAATTGACTGAAGTTATTAAAATATGGACAAAGTCTAAGGCTTAGGAATGTGAGGAGCGGAGGTATGTGAGTATGTGAGTATTTAGCTCAAAAGTCTAAAAAATAACAAGAAAAACAGTAAAAAGTAATGTTAAAAATAATGGTTAATGAGACATGTGAATAAATTTAGACTTTTATATCTACTGTTAAGTAATAACTGAATTGATCAGTTATTTAAAATATGGACAAAGTCTTAAGGCTTAGGAATGAGGAGTTGAGGTATGTGAGTATGTGAGTATTTAGGGCTCAAAAAAGTCTAAAAATAACAAGAAAAACAGTAAAAGTAATGTTAAAAATAATGGTTAATGTGAGACATGTGAATAAATTTAGGACTTTTATATCTACTGCCAAGTAATAACTGAATTGACTGAAGTTATTAAAAATATGGACAAAGTCTAAGGCTTAGGAATGTGAGGAGCGGAGGTATGTGAGTATGTGAGTATTTAGCTCAAAAGTCTAAAAAATAACAAGAAAAACAGTAAAAAGTAATGTTAAAAATAATGGTTAATGGGACATGTGAATAAAATTTAGACTTTTATATCTACTGTTAAGTAATGTCTGAATTGACTGAAGTTATTTAAAATATGTGACAAAGTCTTAAGGCTTAGGAATGTGAGGAGCGGAGGTATGTGAGTATGTGAGTATTTAGCTCAAAAGTCTAAAAAATAAGTCATGAAAAACAGTAAAAAGTAATGTTAAAAATAATGGTTAATGGGAGACATGTGAATAAATTTAGACTTTTATATCTACTGTTAAGTAATAACTGAATTGACTGGAAGTTATTTAAAATATGGACAAAGTCTTAAGGCTTAGGAATGTGAGGAGCGGAGGTATGTGAGTATGTGAGTATTTAGCTCAAAAGTCTAAAAAATAAGAAAAAACAGTAAAAAGTAATGGGTGAAAATAATGGTTAATGTGAGACATGTGAATAAATTTAGACTTTTATATCTACTGTTAAGTAATAACTGAATTGACTGAAGTTATTTAAAAAGAGGACAAAGTCTTAAGGCTTAGGAATGTGAGGAGCGGAGGTATGAGTATGTGAGTATTTAGCTCAAAAGTCTAAAAAATAACAAGAAAAACAGTAAAAAGTAATGTTAAAAATAATGGTTAATGTGAGACATGTGAATAAATTTAGACTTTTATATCTACTGTTAAGTAATAACTGAATTGACTGAAGTTATTTAAAATATGGACAAAGTCTTAAGGCTTAGGAATGTGAGGAGCGGAGGTATGAGTATGTGAGTATTTAGCTCAAAAGTCTAAAATAACAAGAAAACAGTAAAAGTACGTTAAAATAATGGTTAATGGGAGACATGTGAATAAATTTAGACTTTTATATCTACTGTTAAGTAATAACTGAATTGACTGAAGTTATTTAAAATATGGACAAAGTCTTAAGGCTTAGGAATGAGGAGCGGAGGTATGTGAGTATGTGAGTATTTAGCTCAAAGTCTAAAAAATAACAAGAAAACAGTAAAAAGTAATGTTAAAAATAATGGTTAATGGGAGACATGTGAATAAATTTAGACTTTATATCTACTGTTAAGTAATAACTGAATTATCTAGTTATTTAAAATATGGACAAAGTCTTAAGGCTTAGGAATGAGGAGCGGAGGTATGTGTATATGTGAGTATTAGCTCAAAAGTCAAAAATAAATAAGAAAAACAGTAAAAAGTAATGTTAAAAATAATGGTTAATGGAGATGTGAATAAATTTAGACTTTTATATCTACTGTTAAGTAATAACTGAATTGACTGTGCTGTTTAAAATATGGACAAAGTCTTAAGGCTTAGGGAATGTGAGGAGCGGAGGTATGTGAGTATGTATATTTAGCCCAAAAGTCTAAAAATAACAAGAAAACAGTAAAAAGTAATGTTAAAAATAATGAGCAATGAGACATGTGAATAAATTTAGACTTTTATATCTACTGTTAAGTAATAACTGAATTGACTGAAGTTATTTAAAATATGGACAAAGTCTTAAGGCTTAGGAATGTGAGGAGCGGAGGTATGAGTATGTGAGTATTTAGCCTCAAAAGTCTAAAAAATAACAAGAAAAACAGTAAAAAGTAATGTTAAAAATAATGGTTAATGTGAGATATGTGAATAAATTTAGACTTTTATATCTACTGTTAAGTAATAACTGAATTGGACTGAAGTTATTTAAAATATGGACAAAGTCTTATGCTGAGAATGTGAGGAGCGGAGGTATGAGTATGTGAGTATTAGCTTCAAAAAAGTCTAAAAAATAACAAGAAAAACAGTAAAAGTAATGTTAAAAATAATGGTTACGTGAGACATGTGAATAAATTTAGACTTTTATATCTACTGTTACAATAACTGAATTGACTGAAGTTATTTAAAATATGGACAAAGTCTTAAGCCTCTTGTTAATGCCAACGCAGATAGTAAGCATTTTGCTTGACCAGACAAAAATAAACCCTTTTAATCTAAACAAATCAGCCAAGCTAATCTTCGTCAAGTCAATATTCACAAAGTCTTTATCTTTATCAGAGCTGTGGTTCTACAGAAGGATTCTGGGGATACCATGGACCGAACATCGAGGTTTTGGAGAAAATGGGAACAAAAAGGAAACTTATACTCAACATCAAGATGAAACAATTGAAGTTTCTGGAACATGCAATGAAGAAGTACGTTGCAATTTATTTTTCTCTCAAACACTTCTCTGTCATTCATTTGGTTAAGCCCATCAAGTATGTCATGCACTGTTTTCCCTTGTCTCTCCTTCACTCTATCCGACCTCTGAGTATCAGATTCTCCAAGCCCTACTTCTTCATTGCATGTTCCAGAAACTTCCACATGGCTCTGTCTCTTTTCGCTCTCAATAATTTTTCTCTTGGTATCTCTTCTAAACCCTGCTTTGAAGTAGTCGCTCCTTAGGTCAGTAAGTACTTTTGAGACAGTGGAGAAGAAAAGAGGCAAGCATAGTAGCCGCACGACTTAGGTCAAGGGGATTAGTTACACTCTTCTCCTCTGGTCTGTGCCTGTCTGTCTGTCTACTTTTTGTCTCGGCTTTTTATATCTACTTTTTGGATCCAAACATCTCGTTTTGGGATTTCATACTTGTATTTGATTCTGGGCTTCCCATTGGCTGATAAATAAAATTCGCGTAAGCTCGCGAAATGGAAATTTGATATTTGATTAATTTTTATTTTTCAACCGGAACATCTGCGCGAACTCTGATGCGCAACGACAAGTTTTGTTCATTTGCTTTTTGGTCGGTATACAGCAGACATCCGGACCCTCGCTTTTGCTCGGTCGGTATCACCACAGTCTCTTCCGAGTGAGTGATTCAAGTGGCATTCATAACCAGCTTATATCTTCTTTAGGATCAAGCTATGGATCAATCAATAAGACGTATGGGTTCTAACTAGGATGGAAGTGTCATATTTTACACGATTGTTTACCCAAACTTTTTTCTCTTCTTTTATCTGTCCTGTCCCTTCAGGACGTAGGCGATCAGGACCATCTTCACCTCCTTTTCCCTTTTGGTCTTGTTATTTCTCTCAAACACTTCTATGTCATTCATTTGGTTAAGCCCATCAAGTATGTCATGCACTGTTTTCCTTTGTCTCTCCTTCACTCTATCCGACCTGTGAGTATCAGATTCTCCAAGCCCTACTTCTTCATTGCATGTTCCAGAAACTTCAATTGTTTCATCTTGATGTTGAGTATAAGTTTCCTTTTTGTTCCCATTTTCTCCAAAACCTCGATGTTCGGTCCATGGTATCCCCAGAATCCTTCTGTAGAACCACAGCTCTGTTGCTTCGAGTCTCTACTTTATCTTTGAGAAGATTGTCTAGCATTCGGTATCATATAGGTGGACAAATATGCAGCAATCTAGTACTTTTTTCTTTGTTTCTAACGGAATTTTCCTGTCTCTCAATACTCTGCTTAGCTTTTGGAATATGTCCTTGGTCATCCGGATTTCAGTGTCCCTATTAGAACACTTCTAAGGTATTTAAATTTCTGTACCTGCTTGATTTTACTGTTCTCTACCTGAATTTGGCTTGTTGTAGGAACGTAAATGGGTGTGCTAAGAAGAGCATAATGTGTATATACAGCATAAAAGTCAATTTTTCTGAAGGTTATCCAGATCAATATAAACCTGAGAGCACATCGGCAAGAATGGTGTAATAAAAACAACAAAGATAAGGACAATAGTCCGAATATAAAAACTATAAATAATGAAGCGGTATCGTGCAAAAATTAATAACTCAGATTGTGGGCACCTCGAGGTGGTGTAATGGTTAGCAAGCTTGTCTCGCTAGAACTATTGCAATTAAGTAATGAGTTCGATCCTCACTGGGTACCCCATACTTTCGGCCTTGTGCCACATCTAAGCTGCGCTTAGTAAATTACAATAACTCAGATTGTGAAATCGGAGAGCTGATTCTAGCTGATTACTTAAGTAATTTTTATTTTTTATGTGTTTATGTGCGTTGTGGCGCAGTGGATATCGACTCGAAACGAGATAATCGGTAGAGCCGAGTTCGAATTCCAGTTGAATTCATTGCATTCACTTACGCGCAAATACCCTTGGGAAATGTATTAATCCGTCTCTTCTTTCCAGTTATGGGTTAAATAACAGGACAGATTGGGTTCTATATCCTTGGTCGGCAACCAGTCTACCGCAGAAAGCAATGGCAACCTACTGCGGGATAATCTTCTGACCAGTCAGTCATGTCTCTGTCGAGACATGATCGCCCAAGCGTGTATCACGTATGGCACTTAACTGACTGAATCATATAGCTTACTTCTTCATTATCAGATTTTTCCCCCACCTAACATTATTATTTGCTTATACTTAACAGTAGATATAAAAGTCTAAATTTATTCACATGTCTCACACTAACCATTATTTTTAACATTACTTTTTACTGTTTTTCTTGTTATTTTTTAGACTTTTGAGCTAAAGTTTCTGACCGTTTTGACTTTTAAGCAAACGGTCCTAGGCGAAAATAATAACCATAAGCCAGAATTAAAATTTAATTACCCCGTTAGGTAATTAAATTTTAATTTTGGCTTTTATTTAGCTTTCGTAGACTCATTAAATTTTGATAGTTCTCAAGATACGAGATGAATTTGTCCACTTTTTTCTTCCGTGTTTTTTCCGGTCTTACTTATGAAGCTTATATAATCGATAATATGTGTGAGTTGTAATAAAAAAGAAGCAAAAATAAGATTAAAAATATTAAAAAAACGAATACATAAATTTTACAAAAAAATGAATACATAAACTTTACATAAATTACGAAGAATTATTCCCTTAAAAGTGAAATTTTTATTTCCTTTACCGCCGCAGTAAATTTCCGTCCAAAACAACATGCAACATTCATTAAATGTCTTTTTCGGCACAATGTTTAATGGTTCGATATATTGTATAAACTTCTCTTCACCATCGTTTTCCTCGACAAGGCAAAGCATCTTGGGGTCGATTTCCATTGCATATCGATAAGTTGTCAGCATTGAATTTTCCCAGAGTGTTTTACTTGTCTGCTTATTGTCATTAAAATGATCAATCAATAATCACTTCTCTTTGCCATTCAGATCGATAAAATCGACCTGCTATAGTTTTGATTGATTCCTCTTTTTGCGCTTCTATCTCCTCTTATATGGCTTTTCTTTCGTTTCGTAAACAACTTCCACTGACAAATCACTTGACAATTCCATGCAATACAAATTTTAACTGCAACGGCCAAGGTTTATCGGTTTAAAAGATGTAGCACATCTCCAAGTTAGATAAATAAAACATATTAAAAAAAACAAAAGAACGTTTAACTAACGTAGAGTTTTTTCTTATAAAATCGTTAACTACAACCGGAACAACTGCGTGAACTCGGATGCGCAACGACGAGTTTTGTTCATTTGCTTTTTGGTCGGTATAGAGCAAACATCCGGTCCCTCGCTTTTGCTCGGACGGTATCACCACAGTCTCTTCCGAGTAAGTGATTCAAGTGGCATTCATTACCAGCCTATATCTTTATCTCGATGTGGTGTAACGGTTAGCTAACTTGTCTCTCTAGAAGCTGTTGCAACTGAGTAATGTCTTTCATGCTTACTTTTTAGTTTTGTCCTTGTGCCACATTTAGAAAACCAAGATCAGCAGAGCCGGCTGATCTTATTTTGTCGGACTCTCTGCCTTCGGGCGAATAGGAACCTAGACGAGACTCCGCCGCAGGGTAGTCTCGTCTAGGGAAAAGCAGAAAATAATTTTTGTCCGAGCTCGGTGTTCCCACATAAGTAGATTTGTGTCGCATCTACCTCGGGTATCTTCCCATGTGGAGAGGTGGTTGATATTTCTACATGTTATCAAAACAGAATTATAATTTTTCAAACACCTACAATTAGTTATAGATTTAGTAGTCATAAGTTATTTCCTTTCTTTATTTTCACTCCACGCCACCAAAGAAAACAACAACAAGACATCTATATTCGGATATAGTGTTCTCATCTTTGTTGCCATTTCTACGACTTTTTTCGCCGTTGTACGCTCCGGCCTTCTTCAGGGTCTAGGACACATGACCCAGCAGATATAGTCGTTGGTTAGTTCCTGACTTGACTCTTAGAGTTGTGAGTTCAATACCAGGCTACAGCAGTGGTGAACAAGTAACTTGCACGGTTAGACGGGGATAACTCATAAATTCCAATCGAGGTTTACGCAAGGAATGGAGTTCATATACCACTGTGATTTTAATAAAGGATTCGGTTTGACATTCCTAGCACCTGAAGAAGGCCGGAGCGTACAGCAGCCGAAACGTCGTACACATGGCAACAAAGATGAGGAAAATAGTCTGAATAATGTAAATACTGTAAATACTACCTCATCTCATAAATATAGACAAATACTACAATCTTGTAGATATCAACACGTTATCATGGATACTTCGATGTGGTGTAATGGTTACCATGCTTGTCTGTCGAGCTCAGTTAGAACTGTAGCAGTGATTTCGATCTTCTATGGATGCCTCCTACTTTCGGCCTTGTGCCACAACTAAGCTGTACTTCCTAAAGCACCATATTGGTACCTCGATGTGGTGTAACGGTTAGCTAACTTGTCTTGCTAGAACCTGTTGAAACTGAGTAGTGACTTTGATACTTACTGAGTAGTTTTGTCTTTGTGCCACATCTAGAAAACCAAGATCAGCTGATCCGGCTGCTCTTATTTTGTCGAACTCTCTGCCTTCGAGCGAAGAGGAACCTAGACGAGACTCCGCCGCAGGGTAGTCTCGTCTAGGGAAAAGCAGAAAAGAATTTTTGTCCGAGCTCGGTGTTCCCACATAAGTAGACTTGTGTCAAGTAGACTTGATACCTTGGGTATCTTCCCATGTGGAGAGGTGGTTGATATCTCGACATGTTATCAAAACAGAATTATAATTTTTCAAACATCTACAATTAGTTGTAGATTTAGTAGTCATAAGTTGCCTTATTTGATAAATTAAGCATTGTCGTTATTAATTTTTGACTTGTTTTTCTTTCACCTTATTGTTACTGTTGTTTATACACACTAACAAGAGATGTAGTAGTCTTCAGACGTTCGGATATTTTAGATAAATCAACATTAGTTTTTACATTTTTCTTTCATATTAATTTTGACTCAAGTCCACAGATGTCGTAGGCGTACGAGTCTTAAATTATTTGAATCTCTGAGGTTATAAATTTATGGTTGGTTACTCTTTCATGTTGCCATTCTTACTTTTGAGCTAAAGGTTCTGACTTTCTTCAATCTTCAAGCAAACAGCACTACCCGAAAAGAATAACCGTAAGTCAGAATTAAAATTGAATTACCTCGTTAGGTAATCAAATTTTAATTCTGGCTTTTGTTTAGCTTATAGGATACACATCCTATATCATCTAAAAGTTAACTAAAACACACAAATTAAAATTGCACTCCAGCAAAATCGGGTCCAAACGACTAAAACATTTTGGAAAAACCCAGACCAAGGCAAATTTCACAAGTCAGTGTGAAATGTAAAATTCTGAATTCTGATTTGATAGGAAATAGCAAATTGAATTATGACGCTAGTTAATTTTTCTCAACACCTAAAAAAATGGGTATGCTGTTGGAGCTGGTCATATGACTAAAATCCACTACTTAACCACGTTCCATGACCGGTCAAAATCAGTCAGAATGGGAGCGGTATCTGACCACCTCGTCACAATGTAAGGAACAAACTTCAAGCCGAGGTCATGTCTCGCCGACATACATTCATTCTACCTTTACTTCCAATTTTCCTTTCTTGTTTTCACTCCACGCCACCAAAGTAAACAACAACAACAACAACAACAGGACATCTTCAACTGACCCGTAAAACTAAAGACCACTCAGTACAATTTCTTTATTTACTTCACCTTCTTTCTCACCCTTTCGCCAACCTACCTAAAAAGCGAAAGGAACATAAGACTTTACCTTCTCCTACTATCAGTATACGCCCCGGGACATGTAGCTACTTACTACTATTTCTCTGAACATTTAACCACATGCAAATGTGGTTAAAAGTTTTTGAGTTCAATATCAGGCTACAGCAGTTGTGAACAAGTAACTTGCAGAGTTAGAGGGAGATAACTGATGGCTTCCAATGGATGCTTTACGCAAGGACTGAAGATGATATACCCCAGTGATTATAATAACGGTTTCGATTCGAAATTCCTAGCACCCAAAGAAGGCCGGAGCTTACAACGGCCAAAACGTCGGATAAATGTTTACAAAGATGAGGACAATAGTCCGAATAATGTAAATACTGCATCTTATTTTAGTTTATGCTTTTGCCTACTGATAGACGTAGAGTTATATATAGTCATCCGCAGACAGATCTGTTTCGCTGTATCACAGCTCATCAGTACGGTTAGACTCCGATTGCTTTTAACCCAGGATTGAAACCCGGCCGAACTGGCGTCAGTCGGCGATTCTACCTCTGGGCTATGGGCGCTCGGTAGAAGAAGGCAGACTATATATATATATATATATATATATATATATATATATATATATATGAAGTATTTTCCTAATTCATTCAGCTATGGGCAAATAGTTAACCCCCAATCTGGGGTAAAAATTCTATGAAAATATAAAAATAGACTTTTATAAAAAATATACATGTTTTAAGGGGAAATACTACCAACAATACACTTTAGAAGGAATACATTATGACCATAACACATTTTTGAAGCAAAAAAAAAAATTATTACCAGCAATACATTTTTAATACTGTTTATCTCAGTGTTCTCGTCATGCTCCAAAAGGAGAATCAGTAATGTGATAGGTACCAACTTGGCGGCTCGACTACAGCCACTTCCCCACCGACGAAATGTGGCCTCCCTTTGTCTCTTCTATAAATATTTTCATGGCTTCTGCTCCAGCGAACTTAAGTCACTGGTGCCTCCTCAACAGGCGTTTACTCGTGCAACCAGACTGGCATCTGGGTCCCACTCATTCACAGTTAGATTAACCAAATGCAGGCTACAATTCTACTTCTTCAGCTTCTTCTCTCGCACTTCCCGCCTGTGGAACTTGCTTTCCTGACGGCTACAACCTCCAGGAATTTAAATGCAATGTCAATACTCATCTATTAACCATGACTCTAGTTCTTTCACCACCCCGTATATCCTTTCCTTTTTCTCCACCTTTGCAACTGTCATCACAACTGTATTCCCATCCTTCTCTTGCTTCATTCTAACTGGTTCGTCTCCCTCTTCACTCTCTTCTACTTAATCTCTTTACTCTTATGTAGCCCCCTGCACATCAGTGGCATTACCGCCTTGCTCGGGGTGATACGATTAAAAAAATAACAAAAAAAAAACAAGACAAGAAAACCCCTTCAGTTTTCTAAAATGAAACAATTTTTTCATCAAATTCTGATTAAATAAACCTTCTCACTATAACCAAACATTAAAAAACAATACCTTCAAACCCTGCCTTTTTGGCATTAAATAACCCACAGAGGTTGATATGGCGTTAAGCAAAACTCAAACTCAATCTCACTCTCCCTAAAAGATCAATCAGTGATCATTTGTCGTACAAAAATCACAAAAGTACCATAATCGAACATTAAAAAATACCTTAAAAGCCCGCCCTTTTGGCATTAAATAACCCACAGAGCTTGATATGCCGTTAAACAAAACTCAAACTCAAACCTTATTCATTTATAATATGTATTTCTTTAACTTTATTTTTTGTTTCTTGTTTCACGTACTAGATATAATAGTTTGAAGTTATACTCATTTCTTAGTGAGTCATTGTTGTTAACTATTTTTATCTTGGTTTCCTTTCATCATATTTTAACTCTTTTTTTTTTCACCCTCAAATATTAGTCGATTTATTATAAGTCATTCGCATTATTAGATTAAGAATAACCGTAACAATATTTTATATGCTTTCCCTATATTTATTTTTGATTCTTGTTTCCCTACTCACGCTATTAGTAGCTGAAATAGTAGTTTTAAATTGAACGTATTTCTTAGATGAATCATTCTTATGCGTTTCGATATGTTTTACTTTCATTTTGGTTTTGCTTGCAACGGCTAATAGTCGTAGATATAGTAGTCGTGATATATTTCTTAGTTTTTCTTAGAGCGACAAATATCATTATTACGTTTTGACGTCCTTTTTCGTCTTTGGTTCTTGTTTTCCCCTACTAATAGTACCAAATGTAGTAGTCTTAAACGTATATTTAGATGAATGATTCTCATTATTCAAAGCTGGTCTTAGCTGATCATTGCTTGTCAAAACTGGTTATTGTCTTCCAAACCCATCCACCCGCCATCAGGTGGCGAATGATCCAGGTAGTTGGCGAGCAGGAAGTGAGTATTTGAGAACAGATACTACATTTTTGATTTACCCTACTCCCCCACTGGAGCGAGTTGTGACACAAGGTCAATTTTAAACGTGGGGAACCTGAGCGCGTACGCTCAGGCCATTGGTCAAAGATTACACAACCTCCACTTACGCAGTAACTGGGTACAAAGCTGGTTGTAGCTTGTCAAAAGCTAGTCATTGCTTCCAGCCAGGCCGGCGGGCAGGAAGTGAGTATCTGAGAACAGATACTACACTTGATATTTACCCTACTTCCCCACTGGAGCGAGTTGTGACACAAGTTCAGTTTTTAACGTAGGGAATCTGAGCGCGTTCGCTCACTCAGGCTATTGGTCAAAGATTACCCATCCCCCGCTTATGCGGTAACTGGGTACAAAACTGGACTTAGCTGGTCATGCTCGTTAAAGCTGGTCTTAGCTGGTCATTGCTTTCCGGTCAGCGAGCATGTAGTGAGGATCTGAGAACAGATACTAAACTTTGATCCTGCCCAACGGGCCGAGGAAACCCCTGCATCTTGTTTACCCCTTCTAATTGTAGCAGATATAGTAGTCTTAAATTATACTTAATTTTTACATGAATGATTCTGATTATTCATTTTTGAATTGTTTTAATTTAATTTTCTTTTTTGACTCTCGTTTTTAGTTACTAATAGTAGATTTATCAATCTAAACCTATGTATATTTCTTAGATGAATCATTGTTAATACTCATTATGACGAGTTTTGTTGCTTCTTTATAATTTGTAGCAACAGTAGTAGTAGTAGAATTAGTAGTAGTAGTAGTAGTAGTAAGGTAATAGTAGAGATAATAGTCTTAGGATGTTCGAATTTCTTTGATAACGTATTTTCCTTATTTCTGATTCACGGTTTCAATAACTGTAGGATTAAAAGAAATAAAACAACTTGTAAGCAAGGATAAATTTCAATAAAGAATAGAGAAAAGCAATTAGAAAATTTAGAATAATGACGATTATCCAGCTCAGAAATATGAATAATTTAAGATTATTATAACGACTGCTATTGCTGTGTGTAAACAAAAAAAAACCCGAAATTAAGTCGAGACAAAAATTAATAATAAAAATAAATTTATAAAGTACTGAGAATATTCATTGAATAAAGAAAATAAAATATATTAATTCAAGAAGAATGGAAAATGTTAATTTAAGAAGGCAATTCAAGAGACAATATTCATTCAAGAACTAATGACAAAATTCTTTGGAGGAGAACGGACAATATGTGTATAAGAAGGGAAAACATATTCATTCAATAAGAACGCACAATATTAATTAAAAGGGGAACGGAGAATATACATTTTACAACTTGCAATACTTATTTAAAAACATGGGAAATATTAATTCAAGAAGCATAGACAATATTAATTCAAAAATAGAAGGGACAAAATTTATTCAAGAAGAGAAATATTAATTCAAGAAGCTGAGACAATAGTCATTTAAGAAGAAAAGACAATATACTTATAAGAAGAACGGACAATATTCTTCCAAGACGACGAGAAAACACTCATTCAAGAAGCACTGACGATATACATTGAAGAAACACGAAAAATATTCATTCAAAAAGCATGGAAAGTATCAAAGCAAGATGCACGAATAATGTACATTTTTGAAAAAATGGACAAAATTAATTAACAAAGAGCGGACAATATCCATTGAAAAAGAATGGAAATATTAATTCAATAAGAACGAACAATACATTCAAGCAGCACGGAATACTTTCAAGAAGCAGAAACAATATTCATTCAGAAAGAACAGACAAAATTAATTCCAGAAGAACGAATAGTATACATTTAAGATGCACGCACGGTATTGATTCAAGAATATCACACAAATATTAATTCAAGAAGCACAGACAATATTTATTCCAGATGTGCAGACAATATCCATTCAAGGTGCACAGACAATATCCATTCAATATGCACGGACAATAACCATTCAAGATGCACTGAGAATATTCATTCAAGACGCACGGACAATATTCATTCAAGCCGGAACAGTAAATATTCATACTAGATGCACAGACAACATTCATTCAAGATGGACAGACAGTATTCCTCGAAGTTGCACGGTCAACAGTCATTCAAGATGAACAGACAGTATTCCTCGAAGTTGCACGGTCAACAGTCATTCAAGATGGACAGACAGTATTCCTCGAAGTTGCACGGTCAACAGTCATTCAAGATGGACAGATAGTATTCCTCCAAGTTGCACGGTCAACAGTCATTCAAGATAGACAGACAAGTATTCCTCCAAGTTGCACGGTCAACAGTCATTCAAGATGTACGCACAACATTTATCGATCCTAGCCTGTTCATTTTTATACAAGATATATTGACAATAATCATTCAAGATTCACGCACAATATTCATTCGAGATTCTCGGACAATATTCCTGATATATTTTCGGACCATATTCATTCAAGGTGCGTAGACAATATTCATTCATGATGTTCGGATAAGATCGATTCTCGATGTTCGGCTAATATTCATACATGTTGTATTGACAATAATCATTCAGAATGCATGGGGAATATTTATTCAAGATGGATGGACAATATTCATTGAGGTTGCTCGGACACATTCATTGAAGATGCACTGACAATAAGCATCCAAAATACTTGGACAATGTGCATTCAAGATGGACGGACAATATTCATTCAAGATTGATGTACAATATTTATTCAAGATGCACTCTCAATATACATTTAGGAAGCAATTACAATATTTATTCAAGATTCACTGACAACATTAATTCAGGAAGCTCCGATCGTATTCATTCAAGACGCACGAACAATATTCAATCACGGTGCACGCACAATATGCGTTCAAGATGCTTGAACAATATTCATTCAAGAGATTTGGACAATATTCATTTAAGATGCTACGAGTATTCATTCAAAAAAGCAATATTCCTTTCAGATGCAGGCTCAATATTGATTTACGATTCACGGACATCATTCATTCAAGATGCACGGAAATCATTCATTCAAGATGCACGGACATCATTCATTCAAGATGCATGGACATCGTTCATTCAAGATGCACGGATATCATTCATTCAAGATGCACGGAAATCATTCATTCAAGATGCACGGAAATCATTCAGTCAAGATGCACGGACATCATTCATTCAAGATGCACAGAAATCATTCATTCACGATGCATGGACATCATTCATTCAAAATGCACGGACATCGTTCATTCAAGATGCACGGAAGTCATTCATTCAAAATGCACGGTCATCATTTCATTCAAGATGCACGGAAATCATTCATTCAAGATGCACGGACATCATTCATTCAAGATGCACGGACATCATTCATTCAAGATGCATGGACATCATTCATTCTATATGCACGGAAATCATTAATTCAAAATGCACGGACATCATTCATTCAAGATGCACGGAAATCATTCATTCAAATTGCACGCAAATCATACATTCCAGATGCACGGAAAACATTCATTCAAGATGCACGGAAATCATTCATTCAAACTGCACGGAAATCATTCATTCAAGATGCACGGACATCATTCATTCAAGATGCACGGAAATCATTCATTCAAGATGCACGGAAATCATTCATTCAAGATGCATGGACATCATTCATTCAAAATGCACGGACATCGTTCATTCAAGATGCACGGAAATCATTCATTAAAAATGCACGGAAATAATTCATTCAAGATGCACGGAAATCATTCATTCAAAATGCACGGTCATCATTTCATTCAAGATGCACGGAAATCATTCATTCAAGATGCACGGACATCATTCATTCAAGATGCATGGACATCATTCATTCAAAATGCACGGAAATCATTCATTCAAAATGCACGGACATCATTCATTCAAGATGCACGGAAAACATTCATTCAAGATGCACGGAAAACATTCATTCAAACTGCACGGAAATCATTAATTCAAGATGCACGGACATCATTCATTCAAGATGCACGGAAATCATTAATTCAAGATGCACGGACATCATTCATTCAAGATGCACGGAAATCATTCATTCAAGATGCACGGAAATCATTCATTCAAGATGCATGGACATCATTCAATCAAAATGCACGGACATCGTTCATTCAAGATGCACGGAAATCATTCATTCAAAATGCACGGAAATAATTCATTCAAGATGCACGGAAATCATTCATTCAAAATGCACGGTCATCATTTCATTCAAGATGCACGGAAATCATTCATTCAAGATGCACGGAAATCATTCATTCAAGATGCACGGACATCATTCATTCAAGATGCACGGACACCATTCATTCAAGATGCATGGACATCATTCATTCAAAATGCACGGAAATCATTCGTTCAAAATGCACGGACATCATTCATTCTATATGCACGGAAATCATTCATTCAAATTGCTCGCAAATCATACATTCAAGATGCACGGAAATCATTTATTCAAAATGCACGGCCATCATTTCATTCAAGATGCACGGTCATCATTCATTCAAGATGCACGGACATCATTCATTCAAGATGCACGGACATCATTCATTCAAGATGCATGGACATCATTCATTCAAAATGCACGGAAATCATTCATTCAAAATGCACGGACATCATCCATTAAAGATGCACGGAAATCATTCATTCAACTTGCTCGCAAATCATACATTCAAGATGCACGGAAAACATTCATTCAAGATGTACGGAAATCATTCATTCAAACTGCACGAAAATCATTCATTCAAGATGCACGGAAATCATTCATTCAAGATGCACGGAAATCATTCATTCAAACTGCACGGAAATCATTCATTCAAGATGCACGGAAATCATTCATTCAAGATGCATGGACATCGTTCATTCAAAATCCACGGACATCGTTCATTCAAGATGCACGGAAATCATTAATTCAAGATGCACGGACATCATTCATTCAAGATGCACGGTCATCATTTCATTCAAGATGCACGGACATCATTCATTCAAAATGCACGGATATCGTTCATTCAAGATGCACGGAAATCCTTCATTCAAAATGCACGGTCATCATTTCATTCAAGATGCACGGAAATCATTTATTCAAGATGCACGGACATCATTAATTCAAAATGCACGGAAATCATTAATTCAAGATGCACGGACATCATTAATTCAAGATGCACGGAAAGCATTCATTCAAGATGCACGGAAATCATTCATTCAAACTGCACGGAAATCAATAATTCAAGATGCACGGAAATCATTCTTTCAAAATGCACGGTCATCATTTCATTCAAGATGCACGGACATCATTCATCCAAGATGCACGGACATCATTCATTCAAGATGCACGGACATCATTCATTCAAGATGCTTGGACATCATTCATTCAAGATGCACGGACATCATTCATTCAAGATGCTCCGACAATATTCATGCATGAAGCACGGATAATTTTTGTACAAGATGCAAGTGCAATATTCATTGAAGAATCTCGGACAATATTGATTATGTGAACCTGTTATTATCTACACATATTCACGTATACAGTAACACGGTTTCTTTCCACCAAATGTGTACATGAATTTGGTCATAAGATTATTGGAGTATCTCGCATTAATATAAGTAAACTAGCAGTTTAGCCCGGTTTCACACGGAATAATAAGAATAAAAAACGTATGATGAATTTACATAGCAAATACTTACAGAACGTTCACCCTCGTCAATTATATATATATATATATATATATATATATATATATATATAACAATGTAGAATGTCTCTATTGGATTAAGGTGGGAGAGGAAGGGGCAACATATATAGATACAGATAATATATTATAATCAATACATAAAGTGATCCCTGACTTTGTGGAGAGATAATATATATTTTTCTACCCCTAATTTTAGGTTTCTGAAAATTTTCAAAGTGCCGTTAGCGTTCTAAAATTTTGATCTACATCTGAGCGCAACTCCCGTCGAGCTAGACTGCAAAATGCAGACGCTAAGTCGAATCTATCAAACAAATACTTACACAACGTCCACACTCGTCACTTTTATAGATATAGATTCTATAAAGATATTAATGGGTCTTGAGAAATAGAACATTATATTTAGTTGATTAAAATTTTTTAATCTTTTGAGCGGCAAAATTCACCTTAAGAGAAACTGAACACCCCCAACTCAATACCGCCGACGTAACACTGCCGATTGAGCGCCGAACATCTCAGTACTGATACATCGAGGCAACGCAGCACCAGTACAACATAACTTTGTTTTATAGCTGTATGAAAGTAATTTATTAAGTCTTTAATTAATTAATATAGTACTTCAATTAAGACATTTAAAAAGGTATTATGTAAAATATCAGTGATTTTTTAGTTTTTAATTGTTTTTAATGAAGTAAATCGTAAAGAAATTTATTTTTTAATAAAGTAAATTGATATAAAAAAATAATTTTATCTTTAATTATTTTTTTTAATAAATCAAATCGAAAAATGCAATACAAAATGAAGTAGATTTTATTTTAATTATTTTTAATAAACTAAATCAAATAAGTTTTTAATTATTTTTAATAACGTTGTATCACCGAGGTGGATACGACACACAGAGAAAGTGTTCTGCGGTATTATTCAGCACAATATCCGGTCCTAAACGGATATACACAGAACAGTACAGTAGTTACAATGACAGACAAGACAGACCTTACAACACAAAGAGGAGGGGTTATATCACAATATTTGCCGAAGTAATCAATCCGAATATTACTTGAATGACCTCGAATTCAATTATTCTTTACTTAAATAGACCCTTTTAGACCATGGGCCCTTGCATCATTGTGCCTGCTGCATGGATGTCAGCCTCTCTACAACAAATACATTAATTAAAGTGTTTATTACGTTTTCAAAATCTGCCCTTTCTATTTGAATAACTCTTTATAAATTGTTACAATCTTCGTTTATATAAGGTTGTGACAAAAATAATGACCAATTTCAGAAACATAATTTATTCTTAAAAAATAAGTGTAGAAATGTCAAAGTACTAGCCTTGAGCATCTATGCATCTCTGAAATCGATCGACGAGATTATTTCTTTTTTGTTGACAAAATGTCATTGGCTGTGATGCAACGAAATCTTTGAAAGTTGATTTCATCTCTGGTTTGGACCTAAACGTTTTACAATTTAAAAAGTGCTTAAAAAAGATAATCAGTGGGTGAAAGCTTGTGAGTTTTTGCAACATCACTCTTGCTATATGTGGCTGCCCATTAAAGTGGAGCAGAATTGGACCACGTGGATTAATCATTGCAGATCTCATTCTTTTGCAGTCGTGCATTCATTTCAGCAAGTTGACTACAGTAAAGCTCTGCATTAACCCTCTAGGGCCATTCGTATCATATTTGACACAGTATGAAAACAAGCCGTGAAAGAAATATTTTCCTGAAAAATTTTTTAAGAGAAATATTTTATAAATTTCAAATGAAAGCAGTACTGACTGCTCAGTCAATGAATACCAAATGTTTCCTTATAGGGAAATACCAAATGTTTCCTTATAGGGAAATACTGTATCAAATATGATACGAATGGCCCTAGAGGGTTAAGTAGTAATTAGTGGAGGATCTGTTTATTACTTCATAACAATATAGAACTGATCCCCCACATTATGACAAGTAGAAGCCTTAATCAATTTATATTATTAACCCTCTAGTGCCATTCGTATCATATTTGATACAGTATGAAAACAAGCCGTGAAAGAAATATTTTCCTGAAAAATTTTTTAAGAGAAATATTTTATAAATTTCAAATGAAAGCAGTACTGACTGCTCAGTCAATGAATACCAAATGTTTCCTTATAGGGAAATACCAAATGTTTCCTTATAGGGAAATACTGTATCAAATATGATACGAATGGCCCTAGAGGGTTAAGTAGTAATTAGTGGAGGATCTGTTTATTACTTCATAACAATATAGAACTGATCCCCCACTTTATGACAAGTAGAAGCCTTAATCAATTTATATTATTAACCCTCTAGGGCCATTCGTATCATATTTGACACAGTATGAAAACAAGCCGTGAAAGAAATATTTTCCTGAAAAATTTTTTAAGAGAAATATTTTATAAATTTCAAATGAAAGCAGTACTGACTGCTCAGTCAATGAATACCAAATGTTTCCTTATAGGGAAATACCAAATGTTTCCTTATAGGGAAATACTGTATCAAATATGACACGAATGGCCCTAGAGGGTTAAGTAGTAATTAGTGGAGGATCTGTTTATTACTTCATAACAATATAGAACTGATCCCCCACTTTATGACAAGTAGAAGCCTTAATCAATTTATATTATTAACCCTCTAGTGCCATTCGTATCATATTTGATACAGTATGAAAACAAGCCTTGAAAGAAATATTTTCCTGAAAAATTTTTTAAGAGAAATATTTTATAAATTTCAAATGAAAGCAGTACTGACTGCTCAGTCAATGAATACCAAATGTTTCCTTATAGGGAAATACCAAATGTTTCCTTATAGGGAAATACTGCATCAAATATGATACGAATGGCCCTAGAGGGTTAATGCTCTCATTGACTTCCAGAAATCTGTTGCAGACCACCAGACAGTTATCATAATCTGTTGAAAATATTTGTGGGACTCATCACGATCAGGCCATTGAATAAAGAAAATAAAATATATTAATTCAAGAAGAATGGAAAATGTTAATTTAAGAAGGCAATTCAAGAGACAATATTCATTCAAGAACTAATGACAAAATTCTTTGGAGGAGAACGGACAATATTATTTTAAGAAGAACGGACAATATGTGTATAAGAAGGGAATCATTTTACGGTTATCATATTGGATTCACTTTTCATCACAAGTGACTATTCGGTCAAGAAAGTAATCATTGATGTTAAGCAGAAAGAACATCAATCACACTTCAAAACGCTTAAGTTTTTGATTTTCATTGAGAGAATAATGAATTCATTAATTGACTTTTTTCACGTAGCCATTATTCTGCAAATGTTGTGAGACTGTTTAAGTGCTGACACCAAGCGTCTGAGACATTTCTCTGACACTTTGATGTGGGTTTTGCTCAACAACTACTTGCAATTGTTCGTTGTCAAGACTCCATGGCCGTCCTCTATCTCTTTCATTTTCAAGGCTCTCATCTCCAGTACAGAATTTCTGGAACCAACTTCGTACTGCCCGAACACTTGTGAACCCATCTTCCATTGCTCTGTTGATGTTAACAGAAGTTTGGGAGGCCCTATATCCAAGTTTGAACTCATGCAAGACAAGTAAACGAAGATCATGTATTGTCATTTTTATTAAGGCCTTTTATGCTTCCAGAATATTCCTGTTTAAAAATAAATTAAAAATTATTAAAGAGTAAACATTAACCCTCTATGGCCATTCGTATCATATTTGATACAGTATTTCCCTATAAGGAAACATTTGGTATTCATTGACTGAGCAGTCAGTACTGCTTTCATTTGAAATTTATAAAATATTTCTCTTAAAAAATTTTTCAGGAAAATATTTTTTTCAAGGCTTGTTTTCATAATGTATCAAATATGATACGAATGGCCCTAGAGGGTTAATAATATAATATGATTAAGGCTTCTACTTGTCATAAAGTGGGGGATCAGTTCTATATTGTTATGAAGTAATAAACAGATCCCCCACTAATTACTACTTAACCCTCTAGGGCCATTCGTATCTTATTTGATACAGTATTTCCCTATAAGGAAACATTTGGTATTTCCCTATAAGGAAACATTTGGTATTCATTGACTGAGCAGTCAGTACTGCTTTCATTTGAACTTTATAAAATATTTCTCTTAAAAAATTTTTTAGGAAAATATTTCTTTCAAGGCTTGTTTTCATACTGTATCAAATATGATACGAATGGCCCTAGAGGGTTAATAATATAATATGATTAAGGCTTCTACTTGTCATAAAGTGGGGGATCAGTTCTATATTGTTATGAAGTAATAAACAGATCCCCCACTAATTACTACTTAACCCTCTAGGGCCATTCGTATCATATTTGATACAGTATTTCCCTATAAGGAAACATTTGATATTTCCCTATAAGGAAACATTTGGTATTCATTGACTGAGCAGTCAGTACTGCTTTCATTTGAACTTTATAAAATATTTCTCTTAAAAAATTTTTCAGGAAAATATTTCTTTCAAGGCTTGTTTTCATACTGTATCAAATATGATACGAATGGCCCTAGAGGGTTAATAATATAATATGATTAAGGCTTCTACTTGTCATAAAGTGGGGGATCAGTTCTATATTGTTATGACGTAATAAACAGATCCCCCACTAATTACTACTTAACCCTCTAGGGCCATTCGTATCATATTTGATACAGTATTTCCCTATAAGGAAACATTTGGTATTTCCCTATAAGGAAACATTTGGTATTCATTGACTGAGCAGTCAGTACTGCTTTCATTTGAAATTTAAAAATATTTCTCTTAAAAAATTTTTCAGGAAAATATTTCTTTCAAGGCTTGTTTTCATACTGTATCAAATATGATACGAATGGACCTAGAGGGTTAATAATATAATATGATTAAGGCTTCTACTTGTCATAATGTGGGGGATCAGTTCTATATTGTTATGAAGTAATAAATAGATCCCCCACTAATTACTACTTAACCCTCTAGGGCCATTCGTATCATATTTGATACAGTATTTCCCTATAAGGAAACATTTGATATTTCCCTATAAGGAAACATTTGGTATTCATTGACTGAGCAGTCAGTACTGCTTTCATTTGAAATTTATAAAATATGTGAAAATATGTCTACGACAATTTGCGTATTTCCTCATCGTTTTTTTTTATTCTGCTCTAAGTCAGTCGTTTTCTTGATAGTCAAAGTAAAGCAAAATGGCCGACCGATAAGCGAACATTCGACTCAACTTGCATTATAAATCTCCAACGTTTTATGATGAAACTCTTTGGCTTCTTCTTCCAGTCATCTTTGCTCCATAAATCTTTTTTTATTTGTTTTTTTTTTTTTCACTGAATTCCTTTTATTCCTTTTCTTATTGACAGAACAACGTATCATAATTATGAGTAGGAATATAATGATCATTAGCTTCTTCAGAGGACTACGGCTTATAAAATCACGGTATTCTAAAGCTTTAGTATTTGTCAATATTTCTGAGATGAGGTAGTATTTACAGTAGTTACATTATTCGGACATTTGTACGACGTTTCGGTCGTTGTACGCTCCGGCCTTCTTCAGGTGTTAGGAATTTCGAACTCCATTACTTGCCTAGTGCCTCTTCTGGATTGGAAGTCAGGAGTCATCTCCCTCTAACCCTGTGAGTTACTTGTTCACCACTGCTGTAGCCTGGTATTGAACTCTTTGGGTCAAGTCACAGGAACTAACCAACATCTTGGCCATGTGTTTTTAAGAACCAATGAATTTTGGGGACTTATAAATCTCATCTCCAGTAAACCTTTTTTACCAGAGTTCATATTGCAATTTTTGATGTTAATGGTTTTCTCTAGTATTTTTTATGGTAATGGTTTTCTCTCGTATTTTTCACCAGAGCTCATATTGCAATTTTGACACTAATAGATTTTCTCTGGCACTCCATATTATTGGTTCCCATATTGTGTTCATCTCTATGCTTGGTCGGCTTAGGAGATTGTTGTAGCCTAGCCAATGTGTTGATTCCTTAAGTTTACGTATTTTCCATTGGCGTTCTTTATCTATTATTTTAAATTCATTTCCATTTGATTTCGTCTTTTAGATTTACATTGATTTGTTTTTACGGCCTACTATTCATTGTAGGCTATTTAAAGCCAGATAAAATTTTCAGATTTTAATAGTTTTTAGGAAATTACTTATTGATACAAGTTTTACTAATTAACCAGTAGATCGAGAGTAGAAGAGGTAAACTAATATATAATGAACCCGATTGGAACTTTCCGATTTCTAATTCTGAGCCATTATCCTTTACACAAAACGCACATTCTAGCTTACAGCACCCAATCTTTCACCCATCTAGGTAGTGATCAGAATCAATATTGCTTAGCTTCGGTGACCGTGCGGGAAACCGCGTTTGAACTTGCTATAACGTTTTCCGCTAAGATGAAGTGAAAAGACTATATTAAATCCATTACTAGGTCTTCTGCTAGGAAAGTTGGTTCACTGTGTCGTGCTAGACAGTTTTTCTCGCCAAAATCTATCTTACATATTTATATGTCTACCATTCATCATTGCTTTAAATATGGCTGCTTCATCTGGTCTAGTGCTCCTGTTTAGGGATTTTTAATTAAATCCAAGTAAGAATTTGCAATGTTACTGATCGTAACTTGGTATCACGGCTTTAGTTACTTTCTAACTGCTGTAATGTAGCTTCTCTCGGCCTTTTCTATTAATAATTTCATGATAATTGTACTGACGAATTTTTTTTTATCATTTCACCTCAAGCAAGGCATTCTACTGCCGCTGTTGCACAGGGGGTTACATAGAGGCAAGTGATGAGAAAGAGGGGTTAGTTATAGGAAATGTCAGGAGGAGGGTAATAGACGGATGAGAATACCTAGAATGGGGGTGGAGTAAATGGAAAAAAGAGCTTGAGAGAATGGATGCGAGTTAGTGAGACAGAAGATGTCTACTGACCTTACATTTAAATTCCTGGAGATTGTAGTTCTTGCGAAGCAAGTATATGGAAGGGAATTCCACAGGCGGAAAATGCGTGAAAAGAAGCTTTTAAACTAGAAATTGCGGTTACATTTTATCGGTTTCACTGTAAAAGAGTGGGATCTGGTTGCTAATTTAGTAGCTCGTGTAAATTCATATCGAAGGGGCATCAGTGATCTAAATTCATTGGAGTAGAAGCCGTGAAAGTATTTATAGAAGAGGCACAAGGAAGCCACGTCACGTCGGTGAGATAGCGGCTGCAGCCGAGTTGCCAAGTTGGTATCGATCGCATTACAGATTCTCAGTTGGATTTTGTCAAGAACCCCGAGGTGAATAGCAGGGGCACCCAATCAGATCTGGCAGCAGTATTCAATACACGGGCGGGTGATAGATTTATATATGTGCAGGATGGACTTCCTGGCCCTGCACAGTGAATCGATCTTCTTAGTAGCTGATTTAGCAATGGATTTGATATAATCATTCCACTTGTGGTCCGCTGAGAGTGTGAGGCCAAGGGGGCGTAGTGTTTTACTCTCAGGGAGGCTAGTTTGTTCTATGCTAATGGGGGGTAGGAGCGATTGTCTATGATGCTTAATAGATAGCAGCTTCGTTTTAGAAGCATTAAAATTTACGAGCCATTTCTTATCCCAGTCCACAACGGATTGGAAGTCCTTCTCAGGCTCGTCAGAGAATTTCGCTTTGTCAACCTCAGCAGATTTTTGATCGAGGCGAGAGTAAACGGCGGTGTCGTCAGCGTAATGTCTACTTGAGATCTTATTACTTTGGGGAGATCATTAATGTAGATCAGAAAAGGCGTATGCCCTAGAATAGAGCCTCGAGGGACACCCGCGTTCGTATGGTAGTTTTGGGAGGCATGCCCATTCAATACAACCTTCATTGTGCGATTTGAGAGGAATGACTGGCTTTAAGAGAACCTTTTTTACTTTCCATCAGTATGGCTGATGCTAACCTCCACGAGAATGACTTACTGCTCCATCTCGCTATAACGTTTTCCGCTAAGATTAAGTGAAAAGACTATATTAAATCCATTGCTAGGTCTTCTGCTAGGAAAGTTGGTTCACTGTGTCGTGCTAGATAGTTTTTCTCACCAAAATCTATCTTACATTTATATATGTCTATGATTCATCATTGCTTTAAATATGGCTGCTTCATCTGGTCTAGTGCTCCTTTTCGTTATGAGTATGGCTGATGCTAAACTCCACAAGAATGTGGAGGTTAGCATTTTTTTTTACTTTCCATCAGCCATAAAGGTATGAATCTGTCGCTTCTCCCTCCAGCTATGAGTTAAATAGCAGTATAGATTAGGTTCTTTCCCAAGGTTATTTGTGCATATATGAATGCAACGAATTCAATTGAAATTCGAACTCGGCTCCCCGATTTCTCGTTCCGAGCCGATATCCACTGCACCACAACGCTCATCTGCACTACAACTACAATGCACACACACACACACACACACACACACACACACACACACACACACACACACATATATATATATATATATATATATATATATATATATATATATAAAATATGAAGGCAATCTTTCTGTAGAGAACCGTCTCGAACACGTTACTAATGTTGATTGAGAAAGAAGACAAAATTCACGGTGCGAGAAAATATAAGGAGGATTTTTAAAAAAAAAAGGAAATATTACTTAAAATACAAATTTATTAATGGAAGTAATTATTAAAATGAAGGGAGAAAAAGTGGTGGGGTATGCGCAAAATGATAATAACTTAATTTTGTCTTTAAACAACAGTAAATCCAGTAAAAGTAACCCTTTATCTATATATTAAGTCAGTTAAGTTGCATAGGTGAACACACGTTTGGGCGATCATGTTTCTAAAGAGACATGACTGACTTGGCAGAAGATTTTCCCGCAGTAGGCTTCTATTACTTTCTGTTGTAGACTGGTTCCCAACCATGACTATAGAATTCAGTCTATTCTGCTATTTTACCCGTGGAGAGAGAAGCGACGGATTCATATAATTTCAAAGAGTATTTGCGCGAATGTGAATGCAGTGAATCTAACTGGAATTCGAACTTGGCTCTCCGATTTCTCGTTCCGAGTCGATAATCACTGCACCACAACGCACATCGCCTAAATTATTGGTAATTAAAAACCAACAAGAAAAAACCAATTAATATCTGGAAAATCGTCGCTAAAATCAAATCTTACAATGGAAAAGGAGAAACATGTAATTTAATGTTTTAAAAAACTTGTCATCTTAAATCATATAAATAATCCTAATCTACTTAACAAAAAAGTGAATTAATGACTACATGCTGCCATAGAAAATACTTTAATACTTAGACCCAGATTAATACAGATTTCCCAATGCATTTGTTTGTTTGTTTGTTTCTTTCTTTCTTTCTTTCTCACTCCCTTGCTTTCTTCTTTCTTTTCGCGCAAATATTATATATTATTGATAATAATTATGAATTATCCTCTTTGAATTCATCTTCCTGAATTTTTAATAATTTTTTAAAATTTAAGTTTTTTTATCTTTATATATTTTTTGTCTATTTATATTATGCATTTGATAAATTTGAAAATATTGCCCTAACATATTCATCTTGCTCTTCGATCGAGCACTCTTGGGAAATGGTAGACGTTACAAAAATAGTAGCCACACAACGCTATTAAGGCATCGTTCATTCAGTAATAAATTTGGACACTCTCGGCTTTACATTGTGTATATAAGAGGAAGAATCGGTCAGGTTTCAATCCTGGCTAGAAGCAATCGGATGTCTAACCGTATTGCTGAACTGTCTGCAGATGACTGTCACTCTGGAAGAATGGTAGACTTTGAAAAACAGTAGCTACTTTAGCATATACGCAGCGTTCATTCAGCAATGAATTAGAACACTCTCAGCTATTGGGCGTGTATAATGATAATATGCAAGCTAAAATTCTGCATCCTTCTACCGAACGCACATAGCTCAGATGTAGAATTGCCGACAGACGCCAGTTCGGTCGGGTTTCAATCCTGGGTTAAAAGCAATCGCAGTCTAACCATACTGATGAGCTGTGATACAGCGAAACAGATCTGTCTGCGGATGACTATATATATATATATATATATATATATATATGAGTGTGTGTGTGTGTGTGTGTGTGTGTGTGTGTGTGTGATAAGAATATAGTTTTAAGTTATGCTACATCTACAAACATAAAAATAGATATGTCTGTCTGTCTGTCTGTCTGTCTATCTGTGTGTTTCTGAATCTCCATTATAACGAACCTTACTCTTCCGAAACCCTTGGTCCGATTTCAACTAAAACTTTACAACTTGTAGATCATGACATGAACCTTTCATGTACGCAAAAACTTTTCAAATCGATTGGCAGGGTACGGCAGCAATCACCGAAACGCTTTGAATTTACGAACTCTTCTCCTCCGAGACGCCTCTGCGAATTCAACCAAAATCGGGTAACTTGTAGATCAAGGTCCGAACCTTTGATGCACACAAAAACTTTTCGAATCAATGTACAGGGTTTGTAAAAAAATTAACGACAATCATAAATTCTGGTCATTTTTTACGCACTTCTATGCATTTCTTCAAGCTTCTTAGCTCAAGCTCAACTAAAATCGGGTCGCTGTTAGATCAAGGTCTGATTCTTTGATATGCGAACAAAAATCCCAGTTGACACATAGACAGAAAATTAACAAAAATTGACAAAAATACATAAAAAATGTTGCTTTTTGCGATCGTTTATTTCTCCGAAACGCGTACTTGTATTCTAACAAAAACTGGGTCTCTCTTGTTACTTCTACCTTATCATATGCCATAACAATTTCACATTTTCTACAAGGTGCCAATCCCTCTGACGTTGCAGGGACAATGCATTCACAATGCATTGCAACGTCATCGCATCTCATTACAGGCTCCAGTAAAGCCCGCCCCCGTTCTTCCAATTGTACACATATAATTCCCGTTTATTGTCAAAATTGAACAATCATGAATCCTGTTTTACAGATACAACAAAAAACAATACTTACTTCACATTTTTAACTTACGCGTCATGGCAACCTCATACTGGATATATTTTAATAAGCACTTGACCTTACCATTTCAACACAACCACTAAAAAAGCCAGAGCAACGTCGGGCTATACAGCTAGTTTATGGATAAAGTACTCAATATCAGGGATACATTATGGATAGAAGGTCTATTATATTATCCTAACAGTTATTGGTGGGAGGAAACGGCTATCGTTCAGATTATGAAATTCCGCCCGTGTATTGAATATTGCTGCCATATCTGGTCGGGTGCCCCTGCTGCTCTCCTTGGGCTTCTTGACAAAATACAAAGAAGGATCTGTAACGTGGTTGATCTGACTTGGCAGACCGGCCGCAACCACTCTCTCACAGGCGTGATGTGGCTTCCCTGTGCCTCTTCTACAAGTACTTTCATGGCTTCTGCTCCGATGAGCTTAGATCACTGGTGCCGCCTAAGCAGGAATTTACACGAGATACTAGATTAGAAACTAGGTCCCACCATTTTACAGTTAAACAAATAAGATGTAACCGTAAATTCTACTCCAACAGCTTCTTTTCTCCCTTCCACAAGTCTGCTTTCCCGACAGCTACAATCTCCAGGTGTTTAAATGTAGGGTCAGTAGACACCTCCTATCACACTAACTCCCAATTATTCTCAGAACACTCTCATCTACCCAACCCTCATTCTCGGTATCCTTACCCTCCTATCATCCACCCTCTGACATTTCCTATATTTAACCATTCTCGGTATCCCTGCCCGCCTATCACCCACCCTCTGACATTTCCTATATTTAACCACCCTTTCTCCACTCTATGTAGCCCCCCTGCGCAGTAGTGGCAATGACATGCCTTGCTCGGAGTGAAACGCTTATAAAAAAAAATTGGGTAGAAATAATTGTAGATGCAGATGCAATTATTTGTTGATAATTTGTATTTTTGTTGTTGTTAATTATTATTATTATTACATTTATTCTTGTTTATAATTTGTAGTTTGTTAATATGTTTATTATTTAATGTGTCGTTTTAAACAATTTTTGTCATCTGAATGTTTCTTACATATCTATAAGTCAACCATTCGTCCACACTAAGAATATTTCTTTCACATATAGCCTAGTGCTCCCGCCATATATCTACAGATCCTTGATAAAATCCAAAAAAGAACCATAAATATTATTAATCCTTATCTCGGCTTCAGTCACTTTCCCACCGCCGTAATGTTGCCTCTCTACCTTTTCTATAAATACTTCTATGGTAACTTCGACAGAGGACGCGGCATTTTAAAAAAAATTTAAGTGCAGTACTAGATTGGCAACGAGGTCTCAGCAATGTACAGATGAATGGGCTGAATGAAACCATATGTTTTATGCTAATAGTTTCTTTTCTCGCACTTCCCGATGGTGGAACTCCATGTTTTCCAGCTAATTTTGGCCTTCGTAAACTTAAATGCAGCATCAATCGTTTTCTACTTTCCTCCAGTTTACTCTTCTTTTGTTCTCGCTCCTTAGTAATGTTTCTGTTTTTTAATTCTTCCACACCCACTAACGTGTATGCATGAAATTAAAAATATAAAATGGCGACAATTTACACATAGCTATGTATATATATATATATATATATATATATATATATATATATATATATATGTATATATATAGTCTCTCAACTTCAAGAACTCAACTAAATCCTTTACAGAAAATTAATGTAGTGTATCAATTTGCATGCCCGTTCAGAGATTGTATCTCTGGTACTAATCGATTTTACTACAACCACGCTCTCCCGTAGACTTACCTGTCATCTTTCAGATCAGAGTACAATTAAATAACATTTCTTAGAAAAACACAACCATGTAGGTAATATCAGATAGATTTTAGTCAACAATGCAATAATCCTCAATCATACATACAGTAAAAAGAACCTTCAGATATTGGAGGTCATCTACATTAAATCCAAACAACCCACACTTAATAAAATCACGTTTAAATCTGGTCATAACACATAACATTGCATTTAAATATATGGTTCTGTTATCATTTCGAGCTCTCACGCGGTGTGACGTCATAAAACCGCATTAGAAATTTACGAACTGCGTTTGCTATTTTTGGTAACTGTTATCGTTGCTTAGCTAAGTTTTATGTCAACATAAGTTAAAATCGTCGCTGATGGTGGATGTTTTTATGTTAACGTCCTTGTAACCTCTCTGAAGATGGCTCATGTGAGCCGAAAGCTTAAAACCAACTTAATAAAAATTATCCAAATGTTGGAGAATTTTTGTCTTATCACGTTTCAGTGTTCTGTTTTGTTTTATATATATATATATATATAGAGAGAGAGAGAGAGAGAGTCTCTTTCGTGTTGAACAGTTTGAAATCAATGTCAACTTATATATTTACATCGGCTCTTTTTCCTGATATTGAGCACTTTAAGCTATTAATGAAGAATACCTTAAAAGTACATTTTAATCATGTGTGGGGGGGGGGCAGCTAGCAATATAAGTTTTGTAAAAATGTATATTTTCGTTTTGAAGACTAATACATTGACAGCAGATAATGTAAGTTTTGTAAAGACATTAAAAGTACTACTTTTGAACAGATCTGTACGATGACTGATAACAGGATAAGTTTGTTTATTGAAAGACGTATAAGTACGTCTTCAACAGCGGAAATATTAAAACGGATATCACGTAACGTCTCTTCGTTTTATGTTCAAAAATGGATACCTGACATTTGTCTTCCCAACAACGGAGAGTTGAACATCTGTCCAAGAATTCACCCTCTGCGCTTTACAAAAAGACTGAAAAAAGAAAGGGGGAAAAAAAGAGAATTAATAATAATAAAAATAAAAATAAGTATGGGCGTAGATAAAAAAAACTGGTAAATAAATACGAACATGTGTGATGAGAAGTTGTGACCATCTCGAATAATATTGGATTGGAAGAAGCTGTAGCGGAAACAATATCAACCCTACTGCTATCGTCATCGTGGAAGACTGAGTTATGCTACTGCCCCTGCTACTAGCCCGATCGATCTGACACGAAAGTGTTCGAGAACGGTGGTCGAAAGATAGATTCATTGGTGCGTTTTTGTTCTGGCTATCTGACGTCAAGAACGTCACGCATACGGAACTGAGGCTGACATCTTGCAACAAAACAGACAAGAGGAAAGAAAAGGAGATTAACGCTGGTGTGTGTGTGTTTGTGAATGGCATTGTGTTTTTAAAGCTCTTAAATGGAATAAATTTTCAAGAATCTTAGCAAAAAGCAAGTGACATTCTGTATTTTCAGCTGTCGACAGAATCTGCAAATGGTTGTTAAGGACACCATGGGACGAACACGCGAGCAACGTCGAAGTTTTGGAGAGAATGAAAGTGAAAAGGAACGATACTTACCATTAGGAAGAAGCTGTTGAAATTTCTTGAAAAAAAATAATGAGGAAGGAGGGCTTGGAGGATCTGATATCCACAGGGCGGATAAAGGGAAAGTGACAGGGGAAGGCAGCGGATGACATATTTAAGAGCTTGAGTAAATGGATGGTAGAGCAGGGTTCGGGAGAAATAGAAGAAAGCCCAAACTTATTAGCGACTACAAGGAACAATGCTAGGTACCCCACCGTCGTTCATTTGCTTTCTGGTTGCCTGAAGATCACAAGAGCATGAAACTTGAGTAACGATTCGAGCTGTCCTTCATTGAGAAATGATGTTGTGAAGATTTTTTTTTGTTGTTCTGTCTCGATTGTCCAGGTTTTCAGCAGTTTAATTTGCGATATAGATAAATGTTTGCCGTCAGGTCATTGTTTTTCTTTTCTTTTTTTCTTTCATTATTCGGAAGTTTTTTGTTTTTGTTTTTTTTTTTGTCTAAGGTTTTAGGTCTTTTCGCAAGTTGTCAAGATTGTTGTTATATATATATAAATGTAGACTTATCACTATAATCGTTTCGAAAAACCCTCCGAGTATATACGCGGAAGGAAAAAAGGATGTAAAAAAAGAAAGAGCTAAGCACGTGAACATCAGTCAAAGTACGTAGCCCAAAGAAAAGAAACCCGAGACGAGTAATCTATAACAAAAAAGCGCTCAATACGTAAGCAGATCAGACAAAATAGATAACCTGAAAAGCCAACAAATCTACCTAGGTTTCACCTAACCGGATCTCTCTCTCTCTCTCTCTCTCTCTATATATATATATATATATATATATATATATATTAATCGTTTCACCCCATGGACTCGTTAGGAATACCTACACCAGACTTCCCACCCAGAACTAAGGCTCAACTAAATAACGTCCACATTACACCCTCGCTGGTCGCCAAGATAATTGCGCAACTTGACCCACACAAAGCGAGCGGCGGTGACGGAATCCCAGTCATAGTACTGAAGAAATGTGCCCCAGAACTCTCCTCTGTCCTCTCTAAACTCCATAACCTCTGCCTATCTGCTTCCTGCTTTCCTGCCTGTTGGAAGTCCTCCTGCGTAGTACCTATATTTAAGAATTCTGGCGAAATCTCAGACCCCGCCAATTACCGTCCTATTAGTCTCCTTCCAATCTTTGGCAAAGTTTTCGAAGCCATTATCAACGCCGAGGTGACTCAGCATCTTATGGCCAACGGGCTTCTCTCTGACAAACAGTATGGGTTTCGCTTCACCAGGTCTACTGCTGATATGCTAACGACCATTACCGAATACATATACCAGGCACTTGACAAGAATGGTTAAGCCCGAACCGTTGCCTTGGATATCTCCAAAGCATTCGACAGGGTCTGGCAAGCTGGCCTCTTGTGCAAACTGCGGACCTATGGGATAACTGGACATCTGTTTGACCTCATCCAGTCTTTCCTCTCTAACCGCACATTGAAGGTGGTATTAAATGGGCATGCCTCCCAAAACTACCAGACGAACGCGGGCGTCCCTCAAGGTTCTATCCTAGGCCCCACGCTCTTTCTGATCTACATTAATGATCTCCCCGACACCATTAGATCCCAAGTTGGCATGTATGCCGACGACACAACAATCTACTCCCGCATCGATCAGAAACCAGGTCTGGACGACAAAGTGAACCTCGCTGCTGTACTTGAAAGGGACCTCCAATCCGTAGTGACCTGGGGTAGGAAATGGTTGGTAAATTTCAATGCCTCCAAAACAAAGCTGTTATCAACTAATCACCATAGACAATCGCATCTACCTCCCATTAGCATGGGACAGGCTAGTCTCCCAGAGAGTAAAATACTACGCCTCCTTGGCCTTACACTCTCGGCGGACCTCAAATGGAATGACTATATTGAATCCATTGCCAAATCTGCTGCTATGAAAGTGGGCTCCCTGTGCAGGGCCCGGAAATTTTTCCCACCTGAATCTATTCTGCACATATACAAATCTACCATCCGCCCGTGTATTGAATATTGCTGCCATATCTGGTCGGGTGCCCCTGCTGCTCTCCTTGGGCTTCTTGACAAAATACAAAGGAGGATCTGTAACGTGGTTGATACTGACTTGGCAGACCGGCTGCAGCCGCTCTCACACCGGCGTGATGTGGCTTCCCTGTGCCTCTTCTACAAGTACTTTCATGGTTTCTGCTCCGATGAGCTTAGATCACTGGTGCCGCCTAAGCACGAATTTACACGAGATACTAAATTAGCAACTAGGTCCCACACTTTTACAGTTAAACAAATAAGATGTAACCGTAAATTCTACTCCAACAGCTTCTTTTCTCGCGCTTCCCGCCTGTGGAACTCCCTTCCACAAGTCTGCTTTCCCGACAGTTACAATCTCCAGGTGTTTAAATGTAGGGTCAATAGACACCTCCTATCACACTAACTCCCAACTATTCTCACAACACTCTCATCTACCCAACCCTCATTCTCGGTATCCTTACCCGCCTATCACCCACCCTCTGTCATTTCCTATATTTAATCAGCCTTTCTCCACTCTACGTAGCCCCCTGCACAGTAGTGGCAGTGACATGCCTTGCTCGGGGTGAAACGCTTATAAAAAAAAAAATGCAAGGCGGCCACGACACTGATGCGCAGGAGGGCTAATTTAAGAGTAAAAGATTAGAGAGGAGGAGAGTAAAGAAAAAAAACGGACCAGTTACAGGGGGTGTCAGAGAAAGGGCAAGAGAAGGAAGGGAATACAGGTGTGATGACAGTTGCAAAGGTAGAGAGAAAGGAAAAGATATAAAGGGGGATGTAGAAAGAACTGCATTTAAATTCCTGTAGGTTGTAGCTGTCAGAAAAGCATGAATATGGAAGGTATTTCAACACGTGAGAAGTGCGAGAAAAGAAGCTACCGGAGTATAATAGTCGACTGCATTTGGTTGATGTAACTGTGAATGCGTGGGACCCAGTTGCCAGTCTGGTAGCACGAGTAAACTCTTGTGGCAAGGGCACCAGTGACTGAAGTTTGTCGGAGCAGAAGCCATGAAAATATTTATAGAACAGACAGAGGGAAGCCACATCCATCCGGTGAGAAAGTGTCTGGAGTCGAGCTGTCAAGTCGGTATCTATCACATTACATATTCTTCTTTGGAGCCTGTCGAGATAAACAGCGGGGGCGCCTGGCCATATATGAGAGCCGTATTCTATGCACGGACGGATGGTTGATTTGTATATGTGCAAGATGTATTATATATCTCAATCTATACTTGGTCAGCAACCTTTCTTTCAAACAGCTTTCATTAAATACGACCAACAAGGAAGACTTAATAAATGTTTTATTAAGTTTTTCCAGCATTAATAAAAATTGATTAAATCTTCTTTGTCGGCTGTATTAAATAAATATGTAAATACGACTGTAGATTGTTATTCCATTAGTCATTGCTATTACTACAGCCTTTGAGATTTCACTCGCCCGATCGACTCAGTCGATTAAAAACTTAACTGGGCGATTAAAGTTTATTGCTTTACTCGCCCGCGGTCGATTAAAAATAAAAGGAAATCTGATTCCTTTTACAACCCAAAAGTATGCAACTGAAGATTCACAAGTTACTTAGAATGATCTACAATAATATTTTTAAATGACCTACCATGACATTATTGAACTCTTGGCTTTTATCGTCCCGGTCAGTGTAAACATTCGTTTAATTAACACTTCCAGAGTGGAGCCAAAATGTCCCTGTCGCCCAGATAGCTCACAAATCTTTAGAAATTCATTTGGAAAAATATTATCCTATATTTCCTCCCCTCTTACGAAAAGTAAAAACGAACATTTGAAAGAAAGAAAGAAAAAATACGCATACTTCTTTCAAACACGCACCAAAAAACAAATTACATAATCTATATAAAAAATTATTTACTTGTATAATACAAGTAATTTTTTTTAATAGAAAATCGTTGAGAAAATCAGATTTGTTATTTTTATCATCTTTGAGATGAATGTTGCAGTCAAACAGAAGAAACTACGAATTTAGGTACCTCCACTCAATTGCCAAAACAAAAAACAAAACGAAAACAGCATATCATGACGTTAAAAGAGAACTTAATAAAAACAATGCTTTATCATGAAAATGTTTATGCTATTTTTAAGAGGACAGATGATATCTTGTTGCTATTATTTAAAAAAAATTTAAATCCTTTCAAACACGTTCGAAATTTTAATGAAAATTTCATTTTTTGTTTTCCGTCAGCGATTCACAGTATGTTTACTTAAGGGACAATGTCTCATCAGGTAGTAAACGCTATTTTATGAAAGAAGGTGGAAAATTCGCTTCCTTATATTGGTAAAATTTTTGCGCTTGGTAAAGGGGGGGTAGGGAAAAATGAGATATCAGAATGGGGGATCGTAAAAAGGCATCGAGGAAATAAATCACCCTTCATAAAATCTCCTTTCATAAAATAGCGTTTACTACGTGATGAGACATTGTCATTTCAATGTAGAAACAAAATGTACACTTTGTAGTATATTGTAATTTGAACATGTTCTAAATTATAATTCATAATAAATATTCATAGCTCTATTTCTATACTGAGCACTGTTTTAAATTAATGTTTTGAATGTTGTTAATATTTTCTTCGATCCTTATTCATTTGTGTGATACAGCGAAACGGGCTTGTATGTGGATGACTAATATATATATATATATATATATATATATATATGTGTGTGTGTGTGTGTGTGTGTGTGTGTGTGTGTGTGCGTGTGTGTGTTTGTTTTTTTTTTCATGTTTATTCATTTTTCCCTCGATCTCCGAATAAGACACACACACACACACACACACACACACACACACACACACACACACATATATATATATATATATATATATATATTGAAGAAGTTCATTTGAAGTACGAAATTATATAAGAATTTTCTATTTTGTTCTACATTTACTCACATCACTGGATTATATAAAATTTATATATAGTATACTCTGCTCCCCACACCATATATATATATATATATATATATATAATGTAAAAATGATTTACCAGGTATTCTGCCCAAGTTTTTATTCTGTTTTTGCATACGAACATGATAATTTTTTTGTAGAATAATTGTTCGTTACGAGCTCTTTCGGCTAATCTTATCACCATTTGTCAAGAATTTTGATTGTGTTATTCTAAACTGTCTACAACCTGCCGAAGGTAAATAAGACTGAAAGTTTTATACACAGGCTTCTTGTATAATGAAGTAGTAGATGTCTTGTTCTTAAATTCTACGAGATTGACTCAAATTGGAAATTTGTTGTTAAATTTTACGCAAACAACCCGAATCGGACATTTATTTTTAAATCCTACAGGAAAGACTCGAATTGGAAATTGGTTGATAGATTCTACAAGATCAACCCGAATTGGAAATTTGTATTTAGATTCTACGAGAAACTCTCGAATTGGAAATTTTTTTGTCATTACTATGAGTTGTTAAATAAATTTTAGAACGATACCTGTTACGAATGTAGGTTTAATGTTGATTTTTTTATTGCTGTCGAAAATAGAAGTATCACCTACAGATCAACCGTAAATATGAGGTCTCCCCGTGTTTTTTGACAAATTTGCTTGCAGCACAAACTTGTTCCATTAAAATAAACAATAAACATGAAAAAAGAAATAAAAAAGAAATAGCTTCTCAATCATTTATCATGAAATTATATATATATATATATATATATATAATGGGTTGTACGCAAAGTTCCTGTCGACATTTCTCCATTTTTCATTCAACGTAAAGATTCCGTCTTCTCAGAATTTCGGTGGTTTCTTGGCAAATTACTTGTTTAGGGGTTTTTGGCGTCATACAAAGAATCCATATTCTTACCATTTCGATTATTTTGGGAGAATCTGAATAAATGAAAATCCGAAGAAGCAATGTTTGGTGAATACGGCGTGTGAGGTAACACATACCAGCTAAATTGTAACAATCTAAACTTATTTATAAATGGAACTTTGTCTGTCTGTCTGTCTGTCTGTCTGTCTGTCTGTCTGTGTGTCTGTGTGTGTGTGTGTGTGTGTGTGTGTGTGTGTATCCGTTACCTATAGACTCCGAAACGGCTGAACCAATTTTCTTGAAAATTTACACAGTTGTACTATAAGCGTCTATAAGGTGTTCTTAGCTAGGTTTTGTGCCGAGGTACCACCGGTAAATATCGATAATCGAAAAAATCGGGTTATAGAAGGAGTGGTTCGATTTTAATCATATTTGATACACTCATAGACAAAGACATAAGAAACGATATTCAGAAGTTTCAAGGTTGCAGTTCTTACAACAGAAAACCTTTGATATCGATACCAGGAAATCAAAATTTTACTTACATCCATTCATTTTCTTTCAGTCTACGGTTTCGCTTTAACTGGAAACAACTATTGCTTTTTAATCTTTCGTGTCAATGTCCAAAATGTCCGAGCTCCAGGACCATGGATTAGTTTTAAAGCTTTCATTACACCCGGACAACGCCGGGCTATACTGCTAGTCTTTACTAAAGAAATAAAGAGACGTGAAGTCTGACATTATCTTGAATGAAAGCAACACCTTTCTTGTTCGCCAACTGCAGGTATTTTTTTCGAATTACTACCTTTAATTCATCCAGTTGTGAACAGTACTTTTCCGAATCAATTGACTGGTTATTTGGCAGAAGATCATAATACAGGATTCATTTCCAATTACACTAGATGCACAGCATGAATTACGTATGATGAAGAGCTGCTTCTGGGGTGACTAAAATTGGGCTATATCGCTTATCCCAGGATCTTGCTCGCTGAACATTGTTCTAAACAATCCATTTCGCATCCTGTCACAATTTGTTTAAAAAGGTGCATTTTCATTGCGTTTATGCAGAAAATCGAAGATAAAAAAAACGATTCAAAAGGTTCTTTTCACTCAGATTATTTGGTACTTAAACATCGTAGCAATTTGTGAACCCAAGCACATAGAAAGTAGATTTTGCTAAATTTAGTGTTTCTGCCAATTCTCACGTTGTGTAATGCGTTGTTGTCATCTCTAGTGAGGGTCTGCCTGAGCGTTCTTCATCCAACTCTAAACTGATCAAAGCACTTCTGTAAAGTTCGTTCAGCTAAAGCACCTTCACTGCACACAGAACATATCTTTTTCGTTGCTTGCGAGACATTTTTGCCTTTACGTTAATAATAAAAGTATCAAGTTTCTAAAATGCACATTATAATCTTCAGATACACAAGGATATAAAATTGACACGAAATAAGTAATGTATTTCTTTCTTAAGAGTGAGTTTGAAATGTGCTCTAATCAGAAATATAAGCATATTATATTTGTCAATTAATTTGATGCGTTCTAAGGTGTTGGAACATACACGACTCAAAATCGGCATGAATTTTCCGAACTGCCCAATATATATATATATATATATATATATATATATAGCATAATGATGATCCACGTATACTGTCTTAATATGTATAGGAAAAACTACTAAAAAGTTGTAAGTTTAAAAATGTATTTTTTGACAGTATTTATTTATTTCTATTATTATATATATATATATTAGTTATTTCAGACCGGCCTCAGAAACAAATGATTTTAAAATTTAAACTAGAAGCGTTCCTCGTCTGTCGCGAGATGTTTACATCAAGTGACGGAGTAAGCGATAGAGTTTTTGGATATTTTTAAACGTAAACCTAACTGTAATAATACTTTTAAATGTTGTTTTAAAGAAAAAAAATTTAAGTGTACCTAAAAAATGTTTAACTATTGAAATATTTATAAAGATTCAAAATTTTCTAAGTCCCCATTTAACCCTAGCCTATATGTATTTAATTTTAAAATTTGGAACATATTGAAGGTCATGATATATATATATATATATATATATATATATATATATATATATATATATTAGGGCCTTGAATATGTTCCAGCGGTTTTCGCAGTGCTGTATGCGTATTAGATGGTAACGCATGCATCAAGTCATACGATAAGCAAGCTTGAAATTCCGTATATGTCATTTCACCGAAGTGTAAACAACTTTGTTCTTCATCGTCGGATTAGAAAGTGTATTTGCGGGGAATTTTATTGCACTACTTTGTTTAAAAAAATCTGCAGCTGAATCACAGAATTGTTGATGAGACTTTCGGCGACTATGCATTGTCGGAAACAACATGCAGAGATTGATTTAGATCCTTTATAAATAATGATTTTGATGTTTATGATAAAGAACGCTCAGGCGCACCGAAAAGTTTAAAGAGGGAGAATTAGAAGCACCTCCTGATTGAAACTCATGTCAGGCGCAAACTGATCTTGGATAATCATTAGGGGTTGATTACACAACAGTTTCGAAATGTTTGAAAGCATTAAGAATTATTCAAAAGCATTGGGTGCTGCGCGAGTTGAAGCCGAGAAACGTCGAATGGCTGGTAACGTGTGAACACGTAGAAAAGAAAAGATTTTTTGCATCGTATCGTGACCGGCGATGAAACGTGGGTACACTACAATAAGCTTGAGCATAAATGATCGTAGGGGAGGGGTAAGCCCTGACATGCATCAACATTAGCGGCAAAGCAGAATATCTATGGTTCGAAGCTTCTGCTCTACATTTGGTGGAATCAGCTGGGTGCAGCTGCTTAAACCGACTGAAACCATCACGAGAGGTTGCTATTGATTACAACTGATGCGTTTAAGCCGAGCCTTTAAGAAAAAACGGGCGGTGTACGAGCTAAGATGAGATTTCGCAAATTACTACTTAGAGAAATTGGTCGAAACTTCCGTTCCGTTGCCAGCTTGATAGGAACGGGGTTTGGGAAGAAGACGATTGGTGATTGTTTTACTCTATTTTCTTTTTGTATAATAATGATGACAACTGATTCAGGTGTCATTCTAATTATTTTTTGGTGCCATTTCGTTTGCCCAATTATGCGCGCGCATCCATCTTGGTTTGACTTGGCGGAGAGACATCTAGCGAGAGATTCTGCAACATGACAACGTTAGGCAGTATGTTGTAAAACGGGTAAAAACCTACTTGGAAACGCATAAATAGGAAGTTCCACTCTACACGTCGTATTTACCAGACATTGTTGCGTCCGATTATCACTTGTTCCGAACGATGGCACATGGCCTGGCTGAGCAGCACTGTCATTCTTATTAAGATGCCAAAAATCGTTATCCTCAAAAGACGTCGTTTTTCCGACAGGGAATCCAAATGCTGCTAGATGACTGGAAAAAAGTAGTGGCTAGCGATGAAGAATACTTTCAGTGACATGTTTCATACTAATTTTTGGAAATAAAATATTACTTTTCATGAAAAGTCAGCGAGAACCAGCTCAAGATCCTAATGTATATATATATCGATACCGACGTGGCAGATCGCCTGCAGTTACTCTCTCACCGGTGTGACGTGGCTTCCTTGTGCCTCTTCTATAAATACTTTCACGGCTCTGATAAACTTAGATCACTGGTGCCCTATAGGTACGAATTTGCACGAGATGCTAGATTAGCAACTAGGTCTCACCCTTTTACAGTGAAACCGATAAAATGTAACAGCAATTTCTACTCCAACAGCTAACTTTTCTCGCACTTCCTGCCTGTGGACTTCCCTTCCACATACTTGCTTCCCCGACAGCTACAATCTCCAACAATTTAAATGTAAGATCAATAGACACCTCCTATCTAACCACTCTTTCTCACCACCTTCCCCTCTGTAACCCCCTGTGCAATAGTGGCAGTGGAATGCCTTGCTTGGGGTGAAATGATTAATATATATATATATATATATATATATATATATATATATATATACAACTATATCCAAATAGTTATCCGCAGACTGATCTGTTTCGCTGTATCACACCTCATCAATACGGTTAGACATCCGATTGCGTCTGGCCAGGATTGCAACTCGACCGAATTTACATCAGTCGGCGATTCTACCTCAAAGATATGGGCGCTCGGTAGGAGAAGGCGGACTTTAGCGTGTTATATACAATGTAAACACACGCCAGTAGACAAGCGTGTTCAAATTCCTTATTGAATGAATGATATATACTTGTGTGTGTGTATGTCAAATAACAAATACAAAACATTAGGGAAAAGTTCATAAAAACGATAGCTATTCAAGTATTTATACACAAGTCGTAGAAAAGCTGCGTTACGACCATGAGAAAGTGACTGGTGTAGGGACGTCAGCCCATATGTCTCGGCACTATTCAAAGAATAGACGAATGGTAAATTTATAAGTCTAGGACGGATTCTTGTGGGAAAATTTGCTCTGCACAAAACAGCCTACATTCCCGGCAGCAGACCAAGTAATGAACCAAAAAGTGACTTAACTGGTAAGTGTTTTCTCTGACGAAATCTGCCAGGGTCCTCGACTTGTTCGGTGATTAGTCAGGGTCGATCCTCGGTCACAGCAACCAAATTTGACACTCTTTTGCCCGGGGTTGTTCTCGTCGACAGTCGTGACACTACTACCTGGCTGGCCGGTTGGTTCGGTCGCTCGCTGGTTTGGGAACGGATCCCGCTGCGATTATGTCGAAACGTTACCCGCTGTGTCGACGCTTTCGGGCCGCTGTTGCTGGTCGTGATGATCTCGTCACAAAAGCTGGTTTTCAAGGCGTCTATTGCAACAATTCAGCATAATATACTGCAGAATGTTAGGAACGTTTTAAAAGTGTCTTTGAAGTTCACGTCTGTTTTTGTTCCTTGGTTCCAAATATTAGGAAAACGCAAAAACCTTGTAGAGTGTGGTGTATGTGAATGACCTTTTGATTTTTAAGCGCAATAATCAGTGCTAATTAAAAATGAATTTATTAGAAGAATCTTCAGAAAATTTTCAGAAAATCCGTGTTAGACTTCATCCTTTCTCAGACGACAAATGAAGAATATGCGGACAAACAACTTACTACTCCGATTGCAATTCATTGCGTTATCTTATTTTTCTTAAGACAATTTTCAGCAAATCCGTGTTAGATTCATACAAGAAGACGTCTGTAGTGTTGGATTGCACGTAAATGTTCTACTAAAGGCTTGAAATGAACACCCAATATAGGCGTTGCTAGCATGTAACTTCATTTTAGGAGTATTGAAATTCAGTCAGTTAAGTGCCATACGTGATACACGCTTAGGGCAATCATGTCTCGAAAGAGACATGACTGACTGGGCAGAAGATTATCCCGTAGTAGCTTGCCATTGCTTTTCTGCGGTAGACTGGTTGCCAACAAAAGCTATAGAATCCAATCTGTCCTATTATTTAACCCATAACTGGAGGGAAGAAACTGATTAATACCTTTCACAAGGGTATTCGTGCCTAAGTGAATGCAAGGAATTCAACTGGAATTCAAATTCGGCTCCTCGTATTCAAAGTAACAATGTGATACTATCTCTCGCTGGTATTTTTTGTTTGTTTGTTTTAATACAACGGAGAGAGAGGAATTAGTATTAGTGGTATTATTTGTTGTGCTTTATTGTAATTCGCGATGTGAGCCTAGGTAAAAAAACTATTTTAATACTATAATGTACTTGTAAAATCCGGGGAATAGATAAATTAGCTGACAATTTTAAAGAGAATTGACAGCTCTGGTTATAGAAAATATGTGAAAAGTCTTTAAATAGAAATTGAAGAGCTCGGATATTTTTAACGAAACTTGGAAAAGACACTTGTATTTGAAGATTGAAAGCTCTGATATTTTTAAGCGAATCCTCTGTTCGTTTTAAACTGGCGTTCCGATAACTGTACTTTCCGCTTTTGTAATTTTATCATAAAGACTTTATTCGCAACTCTGTGGGCGTCTTCGACCTTATTCATTTATTTAATTTTTTTTTTTTTTTGGTGCCGTGTTTATTTTTAATCACAATTGTACACCAGTGTCCGGTCTGGTTTGGGTAAAAAGACGGCTACTGAAATTGCACAACGCGACTTTCTGAGATCAAATCACAACGTGGGCAGTAGTCCGTTGTTGCGAGAGACGTCTTGAAAACCAGCTTTTGTGACGAGATCATCATGACCAGCAACAACGGCCCGAAAGCGTTGACACAGCGGGTAAGTTTCGACATCATCAGAGCGGGATCCGTTCCTTAACCAGCGAGCGACCAAACCATCCGGCCAGCCGGGTGGCAGTGTTAAAATTTGTACCGTCACGACTGTCGACGAGAACAAGCGTCATAACCAGCTAGCCCCGGGCAAAAGAGGTGGCACAACAAGGCAATATTTTCCCAATTAGGTTTCAAGTATAAGTCCAAAAATGCTAATGTTTGCAATTTTTGTTGCTGTTTTGTAGTTTATTTCTTCTTTTATAATACGAGTAGTCGGCAGATAGAAGTGTGCGTCCCAACTGTTCAGTTACTTTGCATCTCAACTGCCTCAGAAGAGCCTCAGAACTGCCTCACAGGAAGTTCCGCAGGTTAGTATTTTTGCGAGGAGAAAGAGTTCATTCTGCTGTAGATAGCGCACCATAACACTTAATTAGTAAGACTTATTTCACTAAACCATTATTAACTAAAAAAAAAAACAACTAAAATGCACCACTAACTAGCATATGAGCCCGGTTCACACTCCACCCACGTCTATTGAACAGGTGAAGAGGCTCATCCCTTGTTTCCTGTTTAGGATGTGGTTTCCGGTTTTTCTCTTTTCCAATCTTTTCACTCTTTTCTATATTTTTTTTCAATTGGAGTAGATAGACTAAACTATCGCCTGGTTTAAACTCCACCCACGTCTATTGAACAGGTGAAGAGGCTCATCCCTTATTTCCTGGTTAGGATGTGGTTTCCGGCTTTCTCTTTTCCAATCTTTTTACTCCTACGTAGCCCCCTGCGTATCAGTGGCGTTATCGCCGTGCTTGGGGTGATATGATTAAAAAAAAAAAAATAGTCGAGCCAGTTCTTGATTCTATAGACATTGAGAACTGTAGATTTTTTAGGTATTTTTCTGTTTCTCTTTTATTTATTTCTCCTTTTCTAATTTTTTAATCATATTTGATAGGCACTTGTCTAGTATCTAGGATTGCGCATAAACTTCTAAAGAAAGAATAATTACCATGAAAATATATATATAGAAAATGCACAGAGAAGCTAGAACATCAGTCAATAAATCTCGGGCCTGACATATAGATGGTGCCTCTAATAAAAACATCCATATGATTTTTATGAAGTACTAACAGTTATTTAAGTGAAGCTACTTTTGAAAATTTTCAAAGCAATGTACAAATCTGAATTTCGTGTGTTGATAAAGCATTGATTTCTGATGAAAAAAATACTGTTCAAGCAAAGCATTAGCTTGATAAGTGTTATTCGAAAACAACAGTTAAGAAGTGATACGCTGACTTTAAACGCAGTCGTACAGACACAAATGATGCTGAACGCTCAGGTCGCACAAAATCGATAGTTGTCTGAGAAAAAAATCCACAAACTCGTTTTAGCCGATCGTTAATTGAAGTTGCGGGAGTTAGCAGAAGAGTTGAACATATCAGAAAGCAGTGTATTCATCATTTTGCAGGAACATTTATCAATGAGAAAACTGTGTTCAAAGTGGATGCCGCGTTTGTTTACAGTCGATCAAAAACAACAGCGCGTTGACTATTCGGAGTGTTGTTTGCAAATGTTTTAACGCAACAAGAAAGGATTTACGTACATATGTGACAATGGCTGAAACATGGATCCACCACTATAATCCAGATTCAAATCGGCAGTCTGCTGAGTGGACAGCAGCAGATGAAAGCCGTCCAAAGCGACCAAAGACGCAAACATCAACAGGCAAGGTTTTGGCCTCCGTATTTTGGGATACGCAAGGTATTTTGTACATTGATTATCTTGAGAAAGGAAGAACCATCAATAGTGAATATTATATAACATTATTGGTGCGTTTGAAGGAAGAAATCGTTGAAAAACGGACACAAATGAAGAAGAAAAAGTGATCTTTCACCAAGACAACGCACCTTGTCACAAGTCGTTCGCAATGACGGCAAAATTACATGAATTGCAATTCGAACCGTTTCCGCATCCATCCTATTCTCCAGATCTGGCCCCTTGCGACTATTGATTGTTTGCAGAGCTCAAAAAATGCCCCAGGGAAAGAGATTTGTCTCCAATGAAAAAGTGATATCGGAAACTGAGGTGTATTCTGAGGCCAAAGTTAAATCGTTTTACAAAAAAGGAATTGAATTGTTAGAGAAGCGATGGAATCAGTGTATCACCCTAAAGAAGTCTATGTTGATGAATAAAGTCTAATTTTGCCTAATTTGTTGTTTTATTAGTTAGGCCCAGGATTTATTGAGTAATGTGTTATGCTATGGCGATGGGAAAGTGACTAAAGCCAAGATGCCAAGTCAGGACTTATAACTCTGCAGATTCTTTTTTCTATTTTATCAAGAATCTCTAAATACATAGCAGAAGCACAAGTCCAGATCAGACCAGACTAGACCAGGCCAGGTCAAACCAGATTAGACCAGACCAATTACAACTATGTGAAGTGAAAACTTATTAAAAAATATATGCCTCCAAAACAAAGCTGTTATCAACTAACCACCATAGACAATCGAATCTACCTCCCATTAGCATGGGACAGGCTAGCCTCCCAGAGAGTAAAATACTACGCCTCCTTGGCCTTACACTCTCGGCGGACCTCAAATGGAATGACTATATTGAATCCATTGCCAAATCTGCTGCTATGAAAGTCGGCTCCCTGTGCAGGGCCCGGAAATTTTTCCCATCTGAAACTATTCTGCACATATACAAATCTACCATCCGCCCGTGTATTGAATATTGCTGCCATATCTGGTCGGGTGCCCCTGCTGCTCTCCTTGGGCTTCTTGACAAAATACAAAGGAGGATCTGTAACGTGGTTGATACTGACTTGGCAGACCGGCTGCAGCCGCTCTCACACCGGCGTGATGTAGCTTCCCTGTGCCTCTTCTACAAGTACTTTCATGGCTTCTGCTCTGATGAGCTTAGATCACTGGTGCCGCCTAAGCACGAATTTACACGAGATACTAGATTAGCAACTAGGTCCCACCCTTTTACAGTTAAACAAATAAGATGTAACCGTAAATTCTACTCCAACAGCTTCTTTTCTCGCGCTTCCCGCCTGTGGAACTCCCTTCCACAAGTCTGCTTTCCCGACAGTTACAATCTCCAGGTGTTTAAATGTAGGGTCAATAGACACCTCCTATCACACTAACTCCCAACTATTCTCACAACACTCTCATCTACCCAACCCTCATTCTCGGTATCCTCACCCGCCTATCACCCACCCTCTGTTATTTCCTATATTTAATCAGCCTTTCTCCACTCTACGTAGCCCCCTGCACAGTAGTGGCAGTGACATGCCTTGCTCGGGGTGAAACGCTTATAAAAAAAAAAAAAAAAAAAATCTGCTCGAACCACTTCAGAACGATTAAAACTGTCACAGTAATGAAAAGAAGAGAGAGAGAGAGAGAGAGAAAGAGAAAGAGAAAAAGAGAGCGAGAAAGAAAGAAAGAAAGAAAGAAAGAAAGAGAAATTTTCTAAAGAAACAAGAATGGTTGTAAATCGATGTCCCTAAACGGCTTTTTCGTTATTGTTATTGTTAAGAGCTTGGTATTCGGTTACTTATTTCGGGGTTCTTGATTTTATAGAAACTGAGTCCTATAGATTTTTCTTCAGGTAATATTTTTTGTCAGCCTTGTTATTGATGCTATTGATTTTATCACTTTCCTTTCACCTGCTATTTTTATTTGAGTGTATATTTATATATATAGTGTTGGATTGTGATAATACTTAGCGTCAAGGTTGTTATTTTCCAGTGGTTTTACTGATAAAATGTATTTTGGCAAGCTGGTAATCTATCATAAATTGCTCAATATCGGCGTGCAGATAAAGGGTTGATAGGTACAAAGAGTTTGTCTCTTTAAGAGAGCAAATTCATGCCGACTTCGAAGTTTCGTGAGCACTCCATTATATTGCTCTCATTTGTCGTAACGATGTCCTAACGGAACTTTGAAGTCGGTATGAGTCTGCTCTATTCCAGAGAAAAACTCTTTGTATATATATATATATAATCGGAAATCTAAGAGCGAGCCAACAACCTACCACGGTTTCGTTTAACAGCTTGTCAGGGAAATTGGTAGGTTCTTCGTTTGTTTCTTTTTTTTCTTCCCCTTCTTTTCCCTCCGGGTTCGTTCCCGGTGGGTTTCAAGACGATTTAATTTGTAGTTTAATTTTTGCTAGTCTTGAGAGAATTAGTTCTGTTAATATTGGTATTATTACTATAATTTATATATATATATATAGATATGTATATATTTATATATTTTGGCCATTGGTCAACTTTTGCTAGACAATCTGGAGTGTGTGGTAAGATAGAGTGATGATTTTTTCACTATCCGGTGAAGAGCGCGGTCCGGTCAGCATTTACGCATATTAGAAGTTCTTATTAATTTCCATCAACCGTCAATGTGCAGACAAAAAAAGCATTTAGTTTGCTTTCTCGGTCTTCGAAGAAGCATGAGAGTAACATTTTCCATTTTATAATCGCTAGGAACCCCTACTTTGTCTTCTTTTGCCAGTATATTTTTCTGCTGCTTCATTTTTATTTATAAATTTGTATTTTAGTCGTGGTGGTTTTTTTTCTCCTCCTTATATTTTTCTTGTCTCGCAGTGAAAATTGTTATTCTGTCAATTTAATATTTACCAAAGTATTCTTCGGGCAAAGCGTTGATTTAAATAGATCCTGAAAGAAAAATGTTTTCCCGCGTTTTCAAATCTATATACAGGGTGTCATATCACCATTTTTTTTTTAAATTTCGCGCATGCGCGTTGTTTGCTTTTGATTTTATCGACTTCAAAGTATAGCAAAGTTTTTTTTTTACGCTGTCTGTTAGAAAAAGGCCACCATGGCGCAATTCACCTCACATGAAATTTGGAAACTACTACTGGGCATGCGCAGCGGAAGCTCTAATACAAGCATTTCAAGAGTGTTTGGAAGTCAATCTTAAGACAGTGCTGAGTCTTCGTAAAAATTTGGATGAGTCTAACAGTGATTACAAAAGTGATTAGAGTGATCACTAGAGGTTATGCCTCCATTCATCTTCCTACAGGATCTAAGACTCAACATGGAGGCCTACATCATTGGAGAGGTATTGCTGCCCTGGGTCAAGACGGTTGCTGCTGGAAGACTCCATATCTGGTAACCGAATTCTGCACCATTTCACACCAGCAGGAAAACACAGTAACGACTGTCAGACAATTTCTGCGACCATCGTACAACTGGCTACCTAACTCTCAGACTTCAACCTCTTTGATTATTATATGTAGGTTGCAGTTGTGCGGGAGACATGTAAAACTCTTTGTAACACCAAAGATGAACTGAAAGAAAAGATTATGGCAGCATTCGCCAACATAAACGAGGAAACAGTTCAGAAGAGATGCAGGAGATTCCAATGTCGTCTGAAAACTGTGATTGAGGCCAATGGCGATTTTTTAAAATAAATCTCTTCTTTTGTATTTCAAGTTGTTTGTGTAATTTTTGTAAATATTTCTATTAAAATGGGATGTCAATGTTATTTTCATTTTGGTATCATTTAAAAGACAACTTATCCATTGCACACTGTATATTTTCTGTGATGCCAAACTTCTGTTTATATACATATATATATATATATATATCAGAAAAAATTTAGGTAGACACGTTATTTCATGAGAAATCGGGGGTTTAGGCTTATTTCAGACGAACCATCATCAGCTTCCGTTTTTATTATATAGAAGATTTTACACGAAAAAGTCTTCTGTACAATTTCGCCTGAAATAGGTCCATACTCCCTATTTACCATGAAATAACATGTCTACCTATTTTTTTTCTTATATTTGCTTTATATGTATTTATATGCATTTATATTTAGAGCTCTCTTAGAGAGTTATCCTACCACTGTGTGTACATGATACTCCTTTGGATTTTTCTATATCTACACCGCATGCATATATATATATATATATATATATATATATATATATATAATGCCAAATGCGCTATTCACATTTTCATGCAAAATCGCATGAAACTCTGAGTAGCGGATTTGATATTATTGTTATTATTATTATTATTATTATTATATATAATAATATATATTATATTATATTATAGTTAAGCTTAGCCGACTTTGGCATGGAGCACTTTGTTTTATATGTTAAACCTTTAACTTATTTTAAGCTTTAGCTTTTATTCTTACAATATATATATAGCAGTATAGCCCGGCGTTGCTCGGGTGTAATGAAAGCTTTAAAACTAATCCGTGGTCCTGGAGCTGAGACTCAGCCTAAAGAATATTTGTGTGAAGTTTGGTGAGAATCGGATAAAAATTGTGGATTTCTATAAAGTACATACAGACAGATAAATAGACACACACATACAAACATCTTGCCTTTTATATATATGTTCTGCGCTATTGTAAGAAATACAACCTTGAAACTTCTGAATATTGTTACTTATGTCTTTGTCTATGAGTGTATCCAATTTGATGAAAATCGGACCACTCCTTCTATAACCCGATTTTTTCGATTATCGATTTTTTATATTTATTGGGGGGCGGACCTCGACACAAAATCTAGCTAAAAACACTCGCAGACGCTTATAGTACAACTGTATAAATTTTCACGAAAATCAGTTCAGCCGTTTCGGAGTTTATAGGTAACGGACACACAGACACACACACAGACAATGTTCCATTTATAAATTAGTTTATATATATATATATATATATATATATATATATATTGTGTATATTTTGGCAGCATTTTTTCATTAATGCAGGTTTCATTGAATAATATAGACAAGTTTTGTCTATTAATTTTGTGTAGGATCCGTTCATACCGTCTGATATACTTGATGGTGATGTCGTTAAAAGACAACAAAAAATCACAGTATTTGTTGAATTTTTTATCAGGTCTAAGCTTTCGGCTCACATAAGCCATTATCAAAGAGTAAATAATAACACATAGTAAACATAGAACATTTAAGCTATTAACAATAAAGATAATTGAATTGAAAATATAAGTCCATCCCTACCGTGGCGGATGGCCGAAGACAGTGACAAAATAGTGGTGTTGTGGTCCCTGGTCTGATTACAGACATTTGAGTACGTTGTTGGAAATATCGAAATTGATTGTATTCAAACCAGGTTTAAACTGTTTAATGTAGAGTGCTTCGAGGATTTTTAGTTTTTGCTTATTATTTTCTTGTTTGAGTATGTACGTGTTATCAACAAGCGTTTGTCTCAGAAGTGTGCGTTGATAACCGTGTTGTTCTAAATGACGGAATATATTTGAATTTTTATTTAAGTGCAACGTCAGACGCCGTGAGAGCGAATTTGTGGTGTGGCCGATGTAGATATTATTAAGGTTGTTAGAGATACATTCTCTAAATGGACATATGAATTTATATACTACATTGGTCTTCTGCAAATCACTAACGGTGGGGGAAGAGTCGTTGCGGACAAATGAATTAGATGTAGTGGATTTAGTGTAATATATAATGAACTTAATTCTTTTGTTAGAGTCTGTCGGAGAAATATTAGTATTTATGAGTTTTTTTAGGATGTTTTCATCTAGTTGGTAGTTGGAGTGCATCTGGCTACGGTATAAGAGAGTGATATGTTTAGGATTGGTTGGGTTAGTATCATGTGTTGTTTTTTCCATGTTAAGCTTTTTAAGAAAGTAATGTATTTGTTCATCAACTATGTAGTTGGGAAAATTATTATTGATGAGTGTCTGTTTTATGTTTTTTAGTTCACTGTAGAAGATCTGATTTGTAGATGAATTGACTTTTGCACGGTATAATAGATTTTTTATGATGGCTATTTTGTAATAGTGGGGGCATTCACTAATATAATTGAGTGTGGAGGGATTTTTATTAGTAGGTTTTTGATACGGTGAGATAGTAAATTTATTGTTGTCAGTGTTAATTAATATATCAAGAAAAGGAATTTTGTTATCTTTGCTAAGTTCATAAGTAAATTTTAAAACTGAGTTATTTTGAAACTGTTTTTGAAGTTGTAAGATTTCATTAGTATTTTTAATTGATAGTAGGATATCATCAACATATCTTAGATATATTGATGGTTTTGTAAATTTTGCAAAGGTAGTATTTTCAAGGTTAGACATGTAGAAATTACTAAAAATCGGACCAAGCACTGAACCCATGGAGACTCCGTCACGTTGTATATATATAGTGTTGTTTGGATCAACAAAAGGCACTTCAGTAGTACAAGCTAGTAGAATTTTTCTTAGGATGTTGGGATTAATTTTGAGTGGGGGTAATGAAGGATTACTGTAAACATTTCTTATAATTATATCAATAGTTTCACTGACGGGTACATTAGTAAAAAGGTTTTCCACATCAAGTGAAGCTATGATTTCATTATTAGGATTTTCACTCTTGAGGATTTGGATTGCCTCTAAGGTTGACTTTATGCTGTATTTACTCGGAAGGTAGGGTGTGATAAGCTGGTTAATATGTTTAGTTAACTGGTATACAGGAGTAGGAATTTGGGATATGATAGGGCGGAGAGGATAGTTAGGTTTATGAGTTTTTATGGTTTCGTATATGTAACCAGGTTTATAGTCACCAATCACTCTCTTATACCGTAGCCAGATGCACTCCAACTACCAACTAGATGAAAACATCCTAAAAAAACTCATAAATACTAATATTTCTCCGACAGACTCTAACAAAAGAATTAAGTTCATTATATATTACACTAAATCCACTACATCTAATTCATTTGTCCGCAACGACTCTTCCCCCACCGTTAGTGATTTGCAGAAGACTAATGTAGTATATAAATTCATATGTCCATTTAGAGAATGTATCTCTAACAACCTTAATAATATCTACATCGGCCACACCACAAATTCGCTCTCACGGCGTCTGACGTTGCACTTAAATAAAAATTCAAATATATTCCGTCATTTAGAACAACACGGTTATCAACGCACACTTCTGAGACAAACGCTTGTTGATAACACGTACATACTCAAACAAGAAAATAATAAGCAGAAACTAAAAATCCTCGAAGCACTCTACATTAAACAGTTTAAACCTGGTTTGAATACAATCAATTTCGATATTTCCAACAACGTACTCAAATGTCTGTAATCAGACCAGGGACCACAACACCACTATTTTGTCACTGTCTTCGGCCATCCGCCACGGTAGGGATGGACTTATATTTTCAATTCAATTATCTTTATTGTTAATAGCTTAAATGTTCTATGTTTACTATGTGTTATTATTTACTCTTTGATAATGGCTTATGTGAGCCGAAAGCTTAGACCTGATAAAAAATTCAACAAATACTGTGATTTTTTGTTGTCTTTTAACGACATCACCATCAAGTATATCAGACGGTATGAACGGATCCTACACAAAATTAATAGACAAAACTTGTCTATATTATTCAATGAAACCTGCATTAATATATATATATATATATATATATATATATATATACAAGTGAATAAGGAACGTAGAAAAAATTAACAACGTTCAAAACATTAATTCAAACAGTGCTCAATATAAAATAGAGCTATGAATATTTATTACAAATTATAGTTTAGAACATGTACAAACTATCATTTACTACAAAGTGTACATTTTGTTTCGACATCGAAAGGTCAATGTCTCATCAGATGGTGTGAAAAGTAGATGGAAAAATTTTTACTTTATATTGGCGAATTATGTGTGAGAGGTGTGTGGGTTGGAAAATGGGAAATCAGAGTTTTAAGTTGTAAGTTACAATTTGAACGAAAAGAGGGAAGAGGTTAAACCAAAAGGACTGGCCATAAAGGATGTTAAGGACCATACCTTATCTTCTACTGTTAATAGAATTTTCAACGTCCATTAATCACCTCTCTCCTGTACCTCTTCCCTCTTTTCACCGAAGTTAAGCCACGTCGAGATGGTCAGTACCTAGGTGAACGACAGCTTTGTTAAATCAGGTTCTCTAAGCGTGGATGTGCGTGTAATTCAGTGAATAATGGTTGTAACTGTTAATCAAAGAGCCGAGTTCAATCCTAGTCAGATTCATTATATTCATTTACGCGCAAATACCGCTAAGAAAAATATGAATCCAACTCTTCTTTGCTTCTAATTGTTTTAATAAGTAAAAATTGTATCAATAAAAATTATTATTATTATCTCCCCCAAATCCCCCAGCAATGGGTTAATTAGTAGAATTTTTGACAGTAAAGAGCATTATCTTCTTTTTTTTTTTTTTATAAGCGTTTCACCCCGAGCAAGGCATGTCACCGCCACTACTGCGCAAGGGGCTACATAGAGTGGAGAAAGGATGATTAAATATAGGAAATGTCAGAGGGTGGGTGATAGGCGGGTAAGGATATGAGGGTTGGGTAGATGAGAGTGTTCTGAGAATAGTTGGGAGTTAGTGTGATAGGAGGTGTCTATTGACCCTACATTTAAACACCTGGAGATTGTAACTGTCGGGAAAGCAGACTTGTGGAATCCGTAGTGGCCTGGGGTAGGAAATGGCTGGTAAATTTCAATGCCTCTAAAACAAAGCTGTTATCAACTAACCACCATAGACAATCGCATCTACCTCCCATTAGCATGGGACAGGCTAGCCTCCCAGAGAGTAAAATACTACGCCTCCTTGGCCTTACACTTTCGGCGGACCTCAAATGGAATGACTATATTGAATCCATTGCCAAATCTGCTGCTATGAAAGTCGGATCCCTGTGCAGGCCCCGGAAGTTTTTAAGCAGCAGTATATCTCCCCAAGTTCCCCCAGCTATTGGTTAATTAGTAGGACTTGCATCTTCAAAGCTTTATTATCTCCAAAAAAATTCTGAAAATCTAAGAAATATTTTCTGGTTTTAGAAAACTTTCAAATGGTTGATAAAGCGCAAAAAAAGAAAATCAGTTAATCTAAGTTGGTTTTTTTTTCGAATACCTGGTTATCTCGAACAGATAATCCGTTTTAATCATGTGACTTTCCTGGTGTCTAACAATACTGACACACAGCCTTGCTCCGTGAGAATATCAGAGCAAACGAATGAAATCGATAAACCGTCGTGAACATGAAGTGTCCATGCATTCTAGCATTAGTAGCTGTTAACTTTCTCAAAAATGGTTCGCTTGTTTCTCTTTTCTTTCTCGTTTCTTATTGTGTCTGACTTTTATTTATTTACTTTTTTTTTTCGTCTTAACGCAGGCAAATTGAAAGAAGCACAAATGTAATAGCATTAGAAATCGAATGAAATTGAGATACACAGAATGATAAACTGGTTGGAAACTGAGTTGGAAAGAAATAAAGAAAGAAAAGAATGAAAGAGAAAACGATCTGGAATAAGTAAGTGAGAGAGAGAGAGAGAGAGATAGAGATAGATAGATAGATAGAGAGAGAGAGAGAGAAAGAGATATACAAAGATATACTGCACTTCTTCTTCTATGTGCTGTGTCCCTTCAGGACGTTGGCGATCATGGGCCTCCGCATCTCCCTATCTCTCGTAGCTCTTAGCACGCTTTCACCTGTTACCCTACTCAAACCGCGCTTTGACATCCAATTGCTCAAGACCATCAAGTATGTTACGCGTTTCTTTCCCTGACTATCTTTTCCTTTATCTGACCTGACCTGTGATTATTAGATTCTCCAAGCCCTCCTTCCTCACTAAATCTGCCAGGAACTTTAGCTGTCTTTACGAGGTTGTATTATCCCCAAGGATGTAATTTATTTCTTGTTTTTAGCTTAAGAATCATGGCGCCATGTTATACTCAAGTTGTAGTATACATAAGAAAATATACTAAGAAAAAGAATATGCACACACACACACACACACACACACACACACACACACATATATATATATATATATATATATATATATATATATATTGTGTATTTAGGCGGTAATCTCTCTTTCATGCAAGTTTGGTTAAAAATGTCAGACAAGGTGCTATGGTTAAGTTTTTATATAATAAACTTGTATATATATATATATATATATATATATATATATATATATATATATATATATATATCCCGGCCAGAAGCAAGTGGATGTGTCTAGCCACACTGATGAGCTGTGATACAGCGAAACAGGCTTGTATGTGGATGACTAATAGATAGATAGATAGATAGATAGATAGATAGATAGATATCACCTCCAAGCCGAAGAATGCAAAATGTGTGTGTTTGTGTGTGTGTGTGTGTTTGTGTGTGTGAGTGAGTGTTTAAAGAGAGAGCGAAAGAGAGAAGTAAAATGGAAAGAAGGAGAAAGGGAAATAGACAGATTGCTGCAGGAAAGGAGAAAGTGAAAAGGAGAGATATAGACAGAAACTGAGAAAGAGTGAGATAGAGAAAGGAAAAAGAGACAGATACAATAACGTTTTGATTAATTGTACACACAAGACCAGCTTCAAAATCAATTCTTAGTGAAAATAAACTGATAGAAACAGCAGAAAAAAACAGACGAAACAGAGTGATAGAGGAATAGAAAAAAATATAGGCGAAACAAAAAGAAAGGCTGTGAAAGAGAGTGTGTGTGAGAGAGAGAGAGAGACAAAGCAGAAAATATAATAGGAAAAGAAGAGAGAGAAGCAATAAAAGAGAGCGATGCACAAAGAAACATTGAGATGAGAATAAAGAAAGAGATAGATATATACGAAGCAGGTAGAAACGGAGGTATAAAAATACAGAATGTGATAGAGAGGAGGAAAGAGAAAGATAAAAAGAGACACGCAGAGTGAGGAAGAGAAAGTTAGAGCAAAAAAGAAATAGAGTGAGAAAAAAAAGCAGAAGAGAAGGAAAGAAGGAGATAGACAGAAAAATCGAGGTGGGAAGAAAGAGAGAGATATATAAAACAGATAGAAACGGAGATATAAAAAAAGAGAGATAGAGTGATAGCAAAGAGGAAGGATAAAGAGAAATAGAGATATTCAGAGTAAGGAAGCGATAAGAGAAAGGGGAAGTTTCGCCCCTTTGAAAAGAAACGTAGAATGTGTGGAAAAACAAATGAATAAGCGAGCGAACAGACGTGACGTCAAAATGACGTAAACAGTTTTACTGCCCCTAGAAGGAGTTTAACACGCGTCTTTCTCTCGCTCTCTCACTATATATATATATATATATATATATCGATGTACAATTCAATAAGCAATCTAAACTAGCTTTTGTGTCGTATTTGTGGGAGAAATGTGTCGATCACTTGTCAGACTCAATAGTCATTGTATATCGAAAATTTATGTGCCATTTGTATATATTTCACAGATTTTATTGAATTTATTCAAGACTTTTTAGATTAAGTGTAAAATTAATGTAACAGTGTAAGCACAATGAAATATTTGTCTTGCCCTATATGTTAATATATATATATATATATATATATATATGAGTTGAATATATGGATTGAAATATGACAAGATGAATAGAAAAAGTAAAGTACAGGTTAAAAAAGTGTCTTTAGTTTAACATATTTAACTTGAACAAGTTTCTTCAGAGATTTTTTAAGGACAAAAGATTTTTAAAATTTCTGATTTTAAAAAAAATTTCTCAAAATCTTTTGAATCATTCGTCTTTAAAAATCTCTGGAGACGCTTGTTATAGTGAAACATGTTAGATTAAAGACACTTTTTCCGACCTGTACTTTGCTTATTATATATATACATATGACTAGAATATATAAAGAAAATATCTACCTATCTATATAAGTAAATTAACCTAGTGAGCCAACAAACCTACCAAGGTTTCATCTAAACGAATCTTCGGGGAGCCAACGATCCCTGAAGATTCGTTTAGTTGAAACCTTGGTAGGTTTGTTGGTTCACTAGGTTAATTTACTTATTCTGCTCTGCTTAAGTATTGAGCGTTTTTTGTTATTGATTACTCGTCTCGGGTTTTTTCTTTGGGCTACGTACTGGCTTTGGCTGATGTTCGTGTGCTTAGCTCTTTATTTTCTTACAAGCATTTTTTCCTTCTGCGTATATACGCGGAGAGTTTTTCGAAACGAGTATAGTGATAAGTTTGCATCTATCTATCTATCTATCTATCTATCTTTTACGCACCTCTCATTCGATAATGAATTGGAGCACGCTAGCTATTGGGCGTGTTTATACGCCCAAAAAAGCCTGCTTTCTTCTACTGGACGCTCGTGGCCTAGGGTTGGAATCGCCGACTGACGCCAATTCGGTCGGCTTTCAATCCTGGGTTAGGAAGCGACCGGAGTCTAAGCCGTACTGATGAGCTGTAATACAGCGAAACAGATCTGCGGATGACTATAGTATATATATATATATATATATATATATATATATATATATATATATATAGGTCCTGGGCATGACGGTAAACTGCATCCGGCAGTAAGGCCTCTGGTTGAGAGGTTGGGAGTAGCATGGAACCACCTCTTAATTGCTGTTGTCCGCAGGTCCCCTCTGACCCGGAGTGGTAGCACTTTTTTTTTTAATCGTATCACCCCAAGCAAGGCATTCCACTGTCACTATAGCGCAGGGGGTTACATAGAGGGATTCGGTATAGGAAATATCAGAAGGAGGGTGATAGACGACTTAGGATGTACATAGGGAGAGAGTTGGAGAGAGTGGGTGTGAGTTAGTGTGTTAGGAGGTGTCTATTGACCTTACATTTAAACTCCTGGAGGTTGTAGCCGTCAGGGAAGCAAGCATGCGGTAGGGAATTCCACAGGCGGGAAGTGCGAGGAAAGAAGCTGTTGGAGTAGAAATTGCGGTTACATTTTATCGGTTTCACTGTAAAAGGGTGAGACCTAGTTGTCAATCTAGTATCTCGTGCAAACTCACATCTAGCGGGCACCAGTGATTTAAGTTCGGCAGAGTAGAAGCCATGAAAGTATTTATAGAAGAGGCACAGGGAAGCCACGTCACGCCGGTGAGAGAGATACTGCAGGCGGTCAGCCAAGTCGGTATCAATCACATTACAGATTCTTCGCTGTATTTTGTCAAGAACCCCGAGGAGAATAGAACGGGCATCCGACCAGATGTAGCAGCAGTACTCAATACATGGGCGGATGGTGGATTTATATAATTGCAGGATAGAATCAGGCGGAAAGAATTTCCGGGACCTGCACAGAGAGCCGACTTTCATAGCTGCGGATTTAGGAATGGATTCGACGTAGTCATTCCACTTGAGGTCCACTGAGAGTGTCAGGCCAAGCAGGCGTAGTGATTTACTCTCTGGGAGGCAAGCCTGTTCCATGCTAGTGGGAGGGAGGTGCGGTTGTCTGTGGTGATTAATTGACAGCAGCTTCGTTTTGGAAGAATTGAATTTTACGAGCCATTTCTTACTCCAATCCACCACAGATTAGAGGTCCTTCTCAAGCTCGGCAGCGAGGTTCGCCTTGTCACCTACACCAGATTTTTGATCGAGGCGAGAGTAAACAGTGGTATCATCGGCGTACATGCCTACTTGTGATCATATGGCATCGGGGAGATCATTGATATCGATTAGAAAGAGCGTAGGACCTAGGATAGAGCCTTGGGGTACACTCGCGTTTGTAGGGTAGTTCTGGGAGGCATGTCCGTTTAATACCACCTTCAGTGTGCGGTTAGAGAGGAATGACCAGATTAAGAGACGAATGACCAGATTAAGTCCAACAAAAGTCCAGTTATGCCATAGCTTCGCAGTTTCCGTAGAAGGCCGGCATGCCATACTCTGTCGAATGCTTTAGAGATATCCAAGGCGAAGGTTCGGGCTTCACCATTATTGTCGAGAGTCTGGTATATATACTCGGTGATGGTTGTTAGCATATCAGCAGTGGACCTGGTGAAGCTGAAGCTATACTGTTTGTCCGAGAGGAGCCCGTGGGCTGTGAGATGCTGAACGACCTCGGCATTGATAATGGCTTCGAACACTTTGCCGAAGATCGGAAGAAGGCTGATGGGGCGGTAATTTGCGGGGTCCGATGGTTCACCAGTGTTCTTGAATATTGGAACCACAGAAGAAGACTTCCAACAGGCAGGAAAACAGGAGGAAGATAGGCAAATGTTGTAGAGCTCAGAAAGGATAGAGGAGAGTTCAGGGGCACAGTTCTTCAAAACTATGATTGGGATACCATCCCCACCACTCGTTTTGTGAGGGTCCAGTTTTGAGATTATGCTAGAAATCAGTGAGGGCGTGATGTGGACGTCATTCAATTGGGCCTCAGTTCTAGATGGGAAACCGGGTGTATGGATTCCAGACGAATCCAGAGTCGAATTGGTCGAGAATCTATGGGCAAAGCATTCAGCCTTGTCCGCTGAGGAGGTGAGGACCTCAAACTTGTTGATTAGTGGGGCTATTGAGGACTTACTCTTAGGCGCCAGTAGTCTTTGGTACCGAACTTGGAGGATGCTATGCACTGATTCATCCTGGCAGCAAACAGCATCTTAGCTTCGTTAAGTATCGTTTTACACTTATTACGAGCTGAGGCGAAAAGGCGCCTGTTTTGGTCCGACACGCGGCTACGATAAAGCCGGAAGAAGTGATTCCGGTGGGCAATGGCGGCTGAGCAAGCGGGCGAGAACCAGGGAAACGAATGGGATTTAAGCTAAAAATTCCTGGCAGGGATGAATGCATCGATGTCAGCCTTAACCCGATGCACAGTCTTCGATGGGAAGACTAAAAACATTCTTCCAAGGGACGTCGCAGAGGAAGTCACGGAACGAATCCCAGTCTTCTCTTTGATAGCAGTAGGATATTCTGTTGGTCTGGGTTTCCTGGGTAGGGGTGGAGTGGAACGAGATGTTGACAGAAACTACGGCGTGGTCAGAATTTCCAAGAGGGCAGATCTGTCTGGTGGAGCAAGAATTCGGAGTGGAAGTGAAGCAGAGGTCGATTAGCGAGTCCCTTCCGTTAGGGCTATTGGAGAAACGAGTGGGGAAGTCCACCACTTGCATAAGGGATTGGAAGATCGAAGAATTAAAGGTGTGGACACCAGCAGGGTCGGTTACAGAGTTTTCCAGCCACTTAGTGTGGTGGGCTTAAAGTCGCCAAACACGAAAATATGGGCAGATGGGTGCGAAGAAATGGACTTGTCGATATTGTCAGAGATGCTGTCAAGTACCGAACAGTCAGAGGAGGAGGGGAGCGGTAGAGGAAGAAGAGATAGCTAACAGAGCTTAGAAGTGAGAGACGGAAGCACATCAAAGACTGGTCCAGGGATTCGAGAGATGTTACTCTAGATAGGGGGAGGTGTTCACTGACTTATACACCAAGCCCATATTTGTTAGGGTTCCAGCTATGGGCAAAGAGTTAAACCCCAACCTCGAGTCAAAACACTATGAAAATATAAAAATACACTTTTATAGAAATATATGCATAAAAATAGACTTTTATAGAAAAATATACATTTTTGAAAGAAAAATATTACCAACAATACATTTTTGAAGGAAAAATATTACCAATAATAGATTTTTGAAAAAAAATATTACCAATAATATATTTTAGAAGAAAACAATTGTTACCATGACAAATTTTTGAAGGAAAAAATATTCTCAGCAAAACATTTTTGAATAAAAAACTAGAAGACATTTTCAGTTTTCTAAAATAAAAAAAAGGAATAAAAACAAAACATTTTTATTAAAATCTGACTAAATCAACCTTTTCACTAAAGTCGAACATACCCCCTCCTACAAAACAAAAACTCAAAATCCTACCTCTTTGGCATTAAATAACCCACAGAGGTTGATATGCCGTTAAACAAAACTTCAAACACAAACTCACACACACACACACACACACACACACACACACACACACACACACACACACACACACACACACATATATGTATATATATATATATATATATATATATATATATATATATATATAAATTTATATTTAATACCAAATCCGCTACTCAGAGGTTCCTGTAACCCGCTTGATTGTTGCCTTTGCATGAAAATTTAGTAGCGGATGTGTCATTATATATATATATATATATATATATATATATATATATATATATATATATATATATATATCAAATAACGGTTTATATTTATTACATATCAAGACAAGGAATTGTATGACAAAGTTTACTAGCAACGCCTTATGTTCTTCAGGAGTGCTGGTAAATTCACTTTTTTTTTTTTTTTTTTTTTAATCAACAATGTTACACTACTCTGAATTAAAGGAGAAAATAATTAACTACGACGTTAATATCTAGAGAGTGCCTTTATATCCAGTTCATCTACAGAAAAATTTACGACCCCCACTCTTACAACATTTCACCAATCCTGGCAGCAGTTCGTTTAATATCACTGATTTTCTAATATCAAAGTGATGGAAAGAAAACAAAAGTCATTACTTCGGCTACATATTTAAAAAAATGTCTAACATTCCCAGAGCACCTCGTTTGTGCGCATGTGTAGTCGTATCAACATAGCAAATTTAGTCCAATTAATAACTGTAGTCTGAAACGCATCGCAAGTAAACAATTTACCAATAAATATAGTTTAGAACATGTAGAAATTATCATACGGGAACTAGAGTTTAAAAATGGTATGGCCGCATACCAACAGAACTTAGAAGAGATCAAAGAAAGAAAAAAAGACTGAATATTATATTTGAAAATAAGTGTGTCAACACACACACACACCACACACACACACACACACACACACACTGATATATATATATATATATATATATATATATATATATCAGTTAAGTGGTGTTGGGCGATCATGTCTCTTTCGATCCATGACTGACAACGCAGAGAATTCCCCGCATAGGTTGCCATTTCTTTCTGCAGTAGACTGGTATGAATGCAATCTGTCCTGCTAATCCATAGTTGGAGGAAGGCGAGATGGGTCCATACCTTTTTTCAACGGTATTTGCGCGTAAGTGATTGCTACGAATTAAACTGGGATTCGAACTCGGCTCGTCGATTTCCCGTTCCGAGACGATATCCATTTCATCCCAACGCACACCCCTTCTCTCTCTCTCTCTCTCTCTCTCTATATATATATATATATATATATATATATATATATATATATATCCAGAACATAATATAAATAGACAAAAATTACATGAAGATGAAAAAATTTAAATTTAAATTTGAATTTAAAAAGATGAATTTAATTAAAGAAAATGAATTCAAAGCTGGATAATTCCTAATCATTATTAATAATAAACAATATTTCGGGGGAAAAGAAAAAGAAGGAATGAAGATACAAACAAACAAACGCATAGGGGAATTAGTATTAATCTGGGATTATGTATTTAATTAATTATTTTTTCTATGGCAGCATGTGATCATTAATTCCCTTTTTTGTTAAATAGATCAGGATTATTTATACGATTTAAGATGGCAAATTTTTATAAAAGACATAAGTTACATCTATCTCCCTTTTTATTTTTATTATGATTTAATTTTAGCGACAATATTCCCGGTAATAATTCGCTTGTTGTTTTTTAATTGCCAATAATATATAGATAAATCGATGCTTTTGATATATTTACTCTTGTTTAAAGAAAACTCATGGTTATTGAAACGATATTTCCACTTATTTGTTGTTGATTCAAAATAAAATTTAACATCGTCATCGGAATAGATACGAGCTCTATAAATAATACTTTCGGACATACACTGATGTTAAAATTCAGGAAAGCAACATTCTACGTCTTCTTGGCCTCGCATTTTTCAACGACATGAAGTGGAGTGGCTGTACTGAATCGCTTGCTACATCTTGATACTGCAAGAAAAGTTGGTTCGCTGTATCGTGCCAGAACATTTTTCTGATCAGAATTCATCTTGTGTATTTATCAATCTACCATTCATAGTGCATCGAATATTGCTGCCGTATCTGATTGTGTAATCCTGCTGTACACCTAGAGATTGACAAAATTCAAGGAATGGTCTGGAATGTAAGTGATTCTACGCAGCCATCTCGACTTCGGCTACTTTCTCGCCGATGTGACGTGGCTATTCTTGATCTTTTTTACAAATATTTGATGAGATATTATCCTTAATAAGTCAATATCTCACCGTTTTACTGTCGAACTCACTATGTGTAACCGCAACTTCTGTTGTAACAGTTTCTTTTCTCGCACTTCCCACTTGTGGAATCACCTTCCGATTTCTTGGTTTCCTGATAACAACAGACTCCAAAAAGTCAATCTCCATCATCTGTCTTCTTGAAAGCTGCTTCTTTTTCTCCCTTTGTTTTAACATCCCCATTCTTTGTCTTCTAATTTTCTTTCACTTTTTCTCTCTCTCTCTCTCTCTCTCTCTCTCTCCACACACACACACACACACACACACACACACACACACACACACACACACACATATATATATATATACAAAAATCTAGAGTGAGCCAAAACCTACCGCGGTTTCACACTACGGATCGTCAGGGCAAAGGCTTTGCATTACTTTGTATTGAGCACTTTTTCTTGTGTTTGGTTCCGTTTGGGGTGTTTTCTTTACTGCGGAGTATTGAATGTTTTGTTCTTGTTCCGCGGGTTTCTTTTTTTCCCCCCCATTTATCCGACGCCTTAGTACACCGGATTGTAACGGATTTAGGTTCTGTTTGTTAATGGTTTTTTCGGAGGTTTATTTTAGTATAAATTTACGGCCTGCATACTTACAGAGTCTATGTAGTTATTATTATTATTATTATTATTATTATTATTATTATAATATATATATATATATATATAAAATAAAATAAATTTTGATGTTTAAAACTGTTGAATGATCATTTCAACATGAAATCCTTAAGAGAGATTTCACGTCTCATCGGCAACTACCACATTTCAAAATGAAATAAAAAATAAATAAAAATTGAAGGTTAAGAATTTTAAAAAATTACGTCACAAAAATATCGGTTAGCAATCAACGTCTATTTTTAGATTTTGGACAATTTTACATTTAGATAGAGTTGTTAGTGAAAAAATTTGAAAATTTGGCTTTGTCTAGCTTTACAAAGGGAAAGGCCATAACGGATGGAATAGAAATTGATGTTTGATTGAAAAGTGGGTTAAACAAAACAGGAAGAGATGGAGGGAAGGGGAAGGGGTAAGGAGGAGAAGGAAAAAGAAAAGAAAAAAGAAAAATAGAAAAATTTCCATATTTTAGAGACGCTCGATACATGTCAAACAAAACTAGCGTTTATAAATGGATTAAAGTATTAGAAAAAGAGACTTTTTCTAAAAAGAGACTTTTTCTAAAAAGAGACTTTTTCTAAAACAATTCCTTCTCCTTCTTACCACTTAAACAGGGAAGAGACTATGAAATTAAATTAAGACAGAAAACCTGGAGTGGAGCCCCGAAAGAGGGTGGCCGTCAACACTGACATTTTCCGGTAACTTTTGCACCCATGCCGGCCACAAATATAACAACCTGCATTGCTTTGGATCTTGTCAATACGCTCAAGAGAGGAGGAGCAAGTTGTCGGACCATTGCCCATACCTGCGCTCAGGTAAGATAAGTCCATCTTCACCCGCAAAGGTCTGAATTTTGACTAAACATGTTTTATTCTAAACATCCAACAAACACGTAATACATCTCAGAACTTCAATATCCTGATAACAACGCTGCCATCTCTCACTCAAAAAAACTGTAACAGGCACTGAACAATTTTGCTATGGCCTTACAGTAAACGTCAAGAAAACTAAGGTCGTCACACAGCCAGCCCCGAATACCATCTTACCAGATTTTGATATTACCATCTGAGATACAACTCTAGCACAAGTAGAGCATTTTCATGTCCATGCAGCATTTTAACACAAAAGTGCGCCACAAAAAAGGAAGTGAAACACAGAATTAAAGCTGCTTACGAGTTATTTGGAAAGCTAATCAAACGCATCTTCAACAACGAGAATCTGATCTTAACAGCAAAATCTATGGTCTATAATACTGTTGTTATTTCAACTTTGCAATATGGTATCAAAGCCTGGACTCTATATAGTTGCGACATCCAAAAATTAGAATGCTTTCACCAGCACAAGCTTTTTTCAGCCTTGAACATCAAATTGAAATAATATGTGACCAAGTCCTGGCAAAAACCAACAGTCAAAATATTGAACCGCTGATCATTAAATACCGTTTTCAATAGTCAGAACATGTAGGAGGAATGCAAGCGTTTCCCTGTCTAGTCTTATTCAGTGAGCTCACGTGAAAAATTGGGTTATAGAAGGAGTGGTCCGATTTTAATCAAATTTGATACACTCAGAGACAAAGACATAAGAAATGATATTCAGAAGTTTCAAGATTGCAGTTCTCACAATAGTGCAGAAAATCGATAATATATATATATATATATATATAAGGCAAGATGTTTGTGTGCGTGTCTGTTTCTCTGCTTGTATGTCTGTATTTTTTCAGCCTTTTTATTTTAGTTTTTGCTTCAAGTTTGGCTCTAAGTAGGTATAATTGTAGTTCTTAGTCTCAGCCATGATACCATTTACTCAGAGGACTTATTTAGCCTTCAAAATTCAGTTTACGACGAAAAAACTTATTTGATATCGATACCAGGAAATCAAAATTTGACTTCCATCCATTCATTTTTCTTTCAGTTTACGGTTTCGCTTTAACTGGAAACAACTATTGCTTTTTAGTCTTTCGTGCCTAACGTTCAAAGAGTCTGGATTAGTTTTAAAACTTTCATTACACTCAAGCAACGCCGGGCTATAAATATAAAATTGTCACTTAAATAAATGGCGTCACTTTCGTCAGGCCGACTTCGAAGTTTCCTAAACGTATAATAATACACTGTCTGCAAACTTTGTTTTTAAACGCAGAACTTCTTAGAGAAACATAAATGATCCACTTTTTCTAAACAGCCGCCAATTTCCAAAAATCTGTTCCAAATAATACTACAAAAAATGCAATAAAACTATGACATCATTCAGTTAGAGAAGATTTTAATTGATTTTATAAATAATATATATTAATTAATTTATAGTCTGAAGAAAAAAAAAACAGCCATGAATAACGACTTTTTACAAGAATTGTTTTCATTCTTAAATTATAATAATTCATATTTTCAAAAATCTTTTTGAAAACTTTTAAAAATCTTTTCAGTACATTGTCTGCGTTCGGTTACTAAGTTATTAAGCGAAGACTTTTTTGCTTAGCCAGAACTGAAAATCTTAACACAACACGCTTTAAAACCTTTTAAATTTAATTTATTTTTTCATGTGTATAAAACGTGCTCATTTTGAAAGTATAGATAACCATACACAACATTATCAACAAGTAAGATTGATGACTATAGTAAATTTAAAGTCAACATTCATAAAATTAGGTTACAGGGAATATTTCTAACAATTCTAAGAGTATTTTAAAATTATATAAAATGCGTTCACCCGTCCTTTTCTTTTGTTACGTCTTAACTGATAGTCTCTGTAGACATAAAGCAACATATAAATGGCTTATTATTGCTTGACGAGTGCTTGTCAGGTTTTGGAATTTACGTAAATCACTACTACTGTCCGTTTTCAAATACATTTTCTGTTTATTTTTTTAACTTAAATTAAATAATACTTATTTCAAATCAGCTTAATTATACTTTAAATCAGCTAATATTTCCCCAAAATGTTTCAGAAAAATGTGTTTTATTTTTAGGAAGATTTTTAAATAAAGAAATTAACATTGTGATAAAAGTCAGCTAAAACGGATGTTAATCAGCTATTTTAGAAGAATAATCCATTCCAATCCATACAATTTCTGTTTGAAAATTACACTGCAAAATATTTAATGGAAATAATAAATTTAAAGCTAAAATGAAAGCTTCAAAAATGTTTTTTCAATTATCAAAATTCATTTTAAAACTTAGTTATTGCGAATTATCGTGAAAAAGTAGAGGTACCTAACATACAGTCTGTGGGAAGTTAGTATGCAGCTCTCAATAAGTCAAATTTGCTTTGAACAATTTTTTGTTCAATTTTAACCAATTAATTTAGACGTTAAAACAAAGATTGGGTTAATCTTTTAGCTAGTTTCAATGTGTTTTACTAAAGTTATTGGATTCATTATAAATATTGCAGCCTGAAGTTACACAAGTTAATATTTGCCACTGATTAAGGCTTCTAAAATCTAACAAAATCTACTTTTTCTTTCTTTTTTCTCATATGTAGAAACATGGGCAATGGAAATAATCTAACAAATGTAGTGAAACAGAAAATAACAAAATTATTGAGTGAATGAATGTCCACATTGAAGATATCAAAGGAACTTCGCAGAGATCATCGACTTATAAAGACTGTTGTTGAAAATATAACTAAGTTGATAACTAGAAGCTAAGAATATAAACATTTTCATGGAAAAAGTTCGTTTTTATTAATTTTAGAGCCTTTTTTATTCATACTATGCTGGGTTTTTTTCAGCAATTTAGTGGAGGTACTTACACTATGTGCGTTGTGGAGTATTGGATATCGGCTGGGAACGAGAAATCGGGGAGCCGAGTTCGAATTCCAGCTGAATTCATTGCATTCACTTACGTGCAAATACCCTTGGGAAAGGTATTAATCCGCCTATTCCTTCCAGTTATGGGTTAAATAACAGGACAGATTGGGTTCTATAGCCTTGGTCGGCAACCAGTCTACCGCAGAAAGCTATGGCAACCTACTGCGGGATAATCTTTTACCCAGTCAGTCATGTCTCTTTCGAGACATGATCGCCCAAGCGTGTATCACGTATGGCACTCAACTGACTGACTTACACTATAGGTGATGTTGATGATTTTACTACCTGGTTATTGAAGTAAATAGTGATGTTCACGCTTGACATAATAACTTTCAGACTGCAGTTTATATTATAAATTAGGTAACTTTAATAAAATATGTCGAAATTAACTGGAAATTTAAGTCAACCTTTGCTCTGACGTTTAAGATAATCGCTTAAAATTTGAGAAAAATTTTAAACAGAAGATTGTGTCATTGAGGCTTATGTAATTTTTATAATAACTTCAGATGGACTCAGCATATAATCCCACCACATTCACTTACATATCATATGACCAAAAATAAATCATTTTCATCATTTATTTTTTTATTTCAACTTATCACCAGATGAGGAGCAAACGTAGCTCCGAAACGCGAAAATTTTTGTGTAATGATACCATGCTTTTATAAACCATTGTAACAACCATTACAATATATATATATATATAAATTTTTGATAAATTACTAGCGTTTCATAATTTGTACAATGACGGACTCTATATATATATATATATACATAGAGAGTGAGAGAGAGTCCGTCATTGTACAAATTATGAATGTTTGTGGATTGGATTCTAAAAACGCTAGTAACTTTTAATAAGTGAATAACAATGATTATTTAATTACATAGGTAACCACACACCCACTATATCTTTTTTTTTAGTAAAATTACGCAGGTTTTGATGTAAAGAGGTGTTCAAAGAATTCTCGGATCTGGTTTTCATCGGGGAAAGTTTTTGAGGTCAACATCAAAACGTTTCGCGACGATCGAAAAAGCTAATTATCGGGTGATGCAAGCTGAGGTCAATATATTGGTTGATGTTAAACCGAACAACCTATACCAATTTTATTTTTCTAGTGTTATTTTTGCCGTATGCGGACTCGCGTTGTTATGGAGGAGAAAAACACATTAACGAGTGCAGGGCTCATTTCGACGAAATGTTTACAGATACGTTGCTGGGTGTATAAATGCGCATTTAGTGTTTCATTGCTTTCTAAGAAATTTAAATGAGTAATTTAACTGTAAAGAATATAAGCTTGTAAAAATCGACGAAAAGAAATAAACTCTAAGCAAATGCATGCAAATTTAAATATTTTTTTATTTAATATAAAAATAATCCTTGTTATCTTTCAAGCTGAAAGAAACAAGTTACAAAGTACCTTGCAAAGTACAACGAAAAATATGTTCTTTTTACCACACGAAAAAAAATGCGTTCTTCTTCTTTATGCCTTGTCCTTTCAGGACGTAGGTGATCATGGCTTTCCACATCTCCCTATCTATGGTGGCTCTTAGCACGCTTTCTCCTGTAACACCACAAAACCCCCGTTCTTCCAGCCACCTGCTCAGGCCCTTCAAATATGTTATTCGCTGCTTTTCCCTCAATCTGGCTTGTTAGTATCAGATTCTCTAAGCCCTTCATCCTTATTGCATGTCCCAGGAACTTTAACTGTCTTTTCATGATGCTCAGTATTAATTTCTTTTTCGTTTCCAGCCTGTCCAAAATCTCATCATTACTCAAGTGCTCGGTCCACGATATCCGCAGCATCCTTCTGAAGAACCACATTTCAATTGTTTCAAGTTTTTTCTTCATCTTTGTCCAGCATTCACTGCCATATTGAAGAATTGATATCACATAGCAATCCAGTACTCTTTTCTTTGTTTCTAGCGAAATTTTTCTGTCTCTTAATACTCTACCCAGCTTCTGGAACACGTCCTTTGCCATGCCAATTCTCTTTCGAATCTCTGTGTCGCACTTTTCGTCTTCTGTTTAAACACTTCCTAGATATTTAAATTTTAGTACCAGTTGAATTTTAGTATCCCCTACCTGTATTTGGCACTTTGAGCTGCTCTTTTTTGCTGATGACCATGCATTCAGTTTTCTTGCAGTTTATTTGTACTCCTATCACTCTCTTCAGCTACCTTCTGTAAGAGGTCTTGTAGTTTCCTTTCTGTGTCTACTATCAGCACTGTATCATCTGCTTACCTTATGTTGTTCAAATTGTGGCCTCTGATGACGAATCCTGGCATAACATATAGGGTCCTCAGAATAGTCTCGCTGTACAAGTTGACTAGATCCGGTGAAAAGACATATCCTTGCCTTACGCCCCTTTCTATCTCTGTATATCTGCTGAATATGTTACCTGTCCGTATGCAGGCGGTTTGCTGCCAGTAGAAATTCTTGATTACTTTTATGTCTTTCCAAAATATGTCGAGACTGCTGAGTATCTCCATCAATTCCTTAATTGCGCTAGTATAATTAAAATGGTGTATGTAAATACATTATGTGAAAATTTTGTATTTACGATAGTTTATGTATGGGTCTAATTTCCAGCAGTAGTCAAGTAACGATGAATATTTGTACTGTTGCTACAACTATGTTTGTTTATATATCTCGTTTGTGTGTTTTTCGTGTTTTATGAAACACTTTATAGCAAGAGCTATTTGCAAAAAAGACTACTTATAACTCAATAAATTACGTAAAATGTTTGAATGATCAGTATTTTTATATTTCCTGGTCAGTTTATACTTAAGACTTAACTTATTAATTTATGCCACACTATTTATAAAAACAAAACTGGATCACAGTAAATAAAAAGTTAGATTTGCTAAACCCAAAAGTTTTATTTGTTAATAAATATATTTCACAATTTTTTATATCTATTTTGATGAGGGAAATAGTGAGTCTTTAAATTCTCGTAGCAGAAAACATTCATGTAGTCTTCTCTTTGAAAACTTGACCGACCTTTAAATGCTAATGTAGAAAACTGAATTTAGAGCACATGTGAGCATACTTTTGCACAGAATTGAGGTTTAGTGATATTTTAGTGTTATTTTTTTACAATATTTAAGAATGGTTCCACACACCGACGATCCCATCATCGACTTTCTCCAAATAAACTTAGTTTTCGGTCTAGGTTGTTGTATCGTGGAATGAAGAGATACACAGTGAAATGTAGCTAAAATACTTGATTACCAGAGTGGTACAACCAAAAGGTACATACAATATTTACAGTCTCTCGCAGTAGTAAGTGTTACTTCACGAAGTCCATGATAATGACAAATCCCCGTGCGAAACGCACATTGTCTTTTATACATCCGGGCGACCGGATGTCACATGGTACGAGCCACGACATAACAGTTGTAAAGATTTATCTTTGCAAAACCACTGACATTTTTTAAAATGGTATCACACCCATGCAAAGCAATAAAGCCTCTAAAACGCAAGGGATTACAAAGCAGAGAAAATTGTAGAAGACAAACATTAATAGCGAGCAGAAAAGAGTGATCAGGAGAGAAGAACATTGCATTTAACCTTTTACAGATTAAAATTAGATAGAAAGTATGGAGCCGGAAGAGAGTTTCATAAGCGAGAAGTGTGAGAAAAGAAAATCCACTGCTATGAAAGTCGGTTCTCTGTGCATGTTCCGGAAGTTTTTTCCGTCTGAATCTATCCTGCACATATACAAAAATCTATCATCCACCCGTGTATTGAATATTGCTGTCACATCTGGTCGGGTGCCCCTGCTATTCTCCTCGGGGTTCTTGACAAAATACAACGGAGAATCTGTAATGTGATCGATACCGACTTGGCAGACCGGCTGCAGTCACTCTCTCATCGGCGTGACGTGGCTTCCCTGTGACTATTGTATAAACACTTTCATGGCTTCTGCTCCGATGAACTTAGATCATTGGTGCCTCCAGATACCTGGTGTCCCCAGACACCTGGTGCCCCGAGATACCTGGTGACCCTCTAGATACTAGATTAGCAAATAGGTACCAAATTTTTTCATTGAAACCGATAAAATGCAACAGCAATTTCTACTCCAACAACTACTATTCTCAAACTTCCTGTCTGTGGAATTCACTTCAGCATAATGGCTTCTCCAACAGCTACAATCTCCAGGAGTTTAAATGTAAGATCAATAGACACATCCAAACACAATAACTCGCATCCATTCTCTCAAACACTCTTCGCATCTACCCAACTCTCATCCTCGGTATCATTAACCGTCTATCACCCTCCATCTGATATTTCCTATATCTAGCCATTCTTTCTCATCATTTTCCCCTATGTAAGCAATAGCACAATAGTTGCAGTGGAATGTCTTGTTGGGGTGAAATTATTAAAAACAAAAGAACTTAAAGCAACATCAAGCTAACTCAATAATGTGATCCCGACAACAGTCTATATTGCGCTTAAATACATGAAGTCTTGGGTGAAATGATTAAAAAAAAAGAACTCGCGGCTACATCAAAATAACTCTATTAATGTGATCCCGACGTGAGTCTAGTTTTGCGCTTAAATTAAAAAAGTCTTGGGTGAAATGATTAAAAAAAAGAAGCTTCGGCTACATCAAAATAACACAAGTAATGTGATCCTGACGACAGTCTAGTTTTGCGCTTAAATTCATAAAGTCTTGGGTGAAATAATTAAAAAAAGAAGAACTTGCAGCTACATCAAACCAACTCTATTAATGTGATCCAGACGACAGTCAAATTTTGTGCTTAAATTCATGAACTTGGGTGAAATAATTTAAAAAAAAAGATCTTGCGGCTACAGCAAACTAACTCAATTAATAAGATCCCGACGACAGTCTAATTTTGCCCTTAATTTCATAAAGTCTTGGGTGAAATGATTAAACAAAAAAGAACTTGCAGCTCCATCAAACTACCTCTAGTAATGTGATCCCGACGACAGTCTAGTTTTGCGCATAAATTCATCAAGTCTTGGGTGAAATGTTTAAGAAAAAGAATTTGCGGCTACATCAAAGTAACTCAATTAATGTGATCCCGACGGCAGTCTAATTTTGCGCTTAAATTTATAAAGTCTAGGGTGAAATGATTAAAAAAAAGAACTTGCAGTGACATCAAACTATCTCAATTAATGTGATCCCGGCGACAGTCTAGTTTTGCGCTTAAATTTCTAAAATCTTGGGTGAAATGTTTAAAAACTAGCACTTGCGGCTACATCAAACTAACTCAGTTAATGTGATCCCGACGACAGTTTAGTTTTGCGCTTAAAATCATAAAATCTTGGGTGAAATGATTAAAAATAAAGAACTTGCGGCTACATCAAACTTACTCAATTAATGTGATCCCGACGAAAGTCTTGTTTTGCGCTTAAATTCATAAGGACTTGGGGGAAAGGATAAAAAACGAACTTGCGGCAATATTAAACAAACTCAATTAATGTAATCCTGACGACAGTCTAGTTTTGCGCTTAAATTCATAAAGTCTTGGGTGAAATTATTAAAAAAAAAAACGAACTTGCAGCTCCATCACACTAAGTCTATTAATGTGATCCCGACGACGGTCTAGTTTTGCGCTTAAACTCTTAAAATCTTGGGTGAAATAATTAAAAAAAAAAAAGAACTTGCAGCTACATCAAACTAACTCTATTAATGTGATCCCGACAACAGTCTAGATTTGCGCATAAGTTCATAAAATCTCGGGTGAAATGTTTAAAAATAACTTACTTCTACATCAATCTAACTCAGTTAATGTGATACTGACGACAGTCTAGTTTTGCGCTTAAATTCATAAAGTCCTGGATGAAATGATTAAAAAAAGGGAACTTGCGGCTACATCAAAGTAACTCAATTAATGTGATCCCGACAACAGTCTAGTTTTGTGCTTAAATTGATAAAGTCTTGGGTGAAATGATTAAAAAAAGGGAACTTGCAGTTCCATCAAACTAACTCAATTAATGTGATCCCGACGACGGTCTAGTTTTGCGCTTAAATTTATAAAATCTTGGGTGAAATGATTAAACAAAAAAGAACTTGCAGCTCCATCAAACTACCTCTAGTAATGTGATCCCGACGACAGTCTAGTTTTGCGCATGAATTCATAAAGTCTTCGGTGAAATGTTTAAAAAAAAGAACTTGCGCCTACATGAAACTAACTCAGTTAATGTGATCCCGATGACAGTCTAATTTTGCGCTTAAATTTATAAAATCTTGGGTGAAATGATTAAAAAAAAGAACTTGCAGTGACATCAAACTATCTCAATTAATGTGATCCCGGCGACAGTCTAGTTTTGCGCTTAAATTTCTAAAATCTTGGGTGAAATGTTTAAAAGCTAGCACTTGCGGCTACATCAAACTAACTCAGTTAATGTGATCCCGACGACAGTCTAGTTTTGCGCTTAAAATCATAAAATCTTGGGTGAAATGATTAAAAATAAAGAACTTGCGGCTACATCAAACTTACTCAATTAATGTGATCCCGACGAAAGTCTTGTTTTGCGCTTAAATTCATAAGGACTTGGGGAAAGGATAAAAAAAGAACTTGCGGCAATATTAAACAAACTCAATTAATGTAATCCTGACGACAGTCTAGTTTTGCGCTTAAATTCATAAAGTCTTGGGTGAAATTATTAAAAAAAAAACGAACTTGAAGCTCCATCACACTAAGTCTATTAATGTGATCCCGACGACGGTCTAGTTTTGCGCTTAAACTCTTAAAATCTTGGGTGAAATAATTAAAAAAAAAAAGAACTTGCAGCTACATCAAACTAACTCTATTAATGTGATCCCGACAACAGTCTAGATTTGCGCATAAGTTCATAAAATCTCGGGTGAAATGTTTAAAAATAACTTACTTCTACATCAATCTAACTCAGTTAATGTGATCCTGACGACAGTCTAGTTTTGCGCTTAAATTCATAAAGTCCTGGATGAAATGATTAAAAAAAGGGAACTTGCGGCTACATCAAACTAACTCAATTAATGTGATCCCGACGACGGTCTAGTTTTGCGCTTAAATTTCTAAAATCTTGGGTGAAATGTTTAAAAACTAGCACTTGCGGCTACATCAAACTAACTCAGTTAATGTGATCCCGACGACAGTTTAGTTTTGCGCTTAAAATCATAAAATCTTGGGTGAAATGATTAAAAATAAAGAACTTGCGGCTACATCAAACTTACTCAATTAATGTGATCCCGACGAAAGTCTTGTTTTGCGCTTAAATTCATAAGGACTTGGGGGAAAGGATAAAAAACGAACTTGCGGCAATATTAAACAAACTCAATTAATGTAATCCTGACGACAGTCTAGTTTTGCGCTTAAATTCATAAAGTCTTGGGTGAAATTATTAAAAAAAAAAACGAACTTGCAGCTCCATCACACTAAGTCTATTAATGTGATCCCGACGACGGTCTAGTTTTGCGCTTAAACTCTTAAAATCTTGGGTGAAATAATTAAAAAAAAAAAAAGAACTTGCAGCTACATCAAACTAACTCTATTAATGTGATCCCGACAACAGTCTAGATTTGCGCATAAGTTCATAAAATCTCGGGTGAAATGTTTAAAAATAACTTACTTCTACATCAATCTAACTCAGTTAATGTGATCCTGACGACAGTCTAGTTTTGCGCTTAAATTGATAAAGTCTTGGGTGAAATGATTAAAAAAAGGGAACTTGCAGTTCCATCAAACTAACTCAATTAATGTGATCCCGACGACGGTCTAGTTTTGCGCTTAAATTTATAAAATCTTAGGTGAAATGATTAAAAAAAAAAAGAACTTGCAGCTCCATCAAACTACCTCTAGTAATGTGATCCCGATGACAGTCTAGTTTTGCGCATGAATTCATAAAGTCTTCGGTGAAATATTTAAAAAAAAGAACTTGCGCCTACATGAAACTAACTCAGTTAATGTGATCCCGACGACAGTCTAATTTTGCGCTTAAATTTATAAAATCTTGGGTGAAATGATTAAAAAAGAACTTGCAGCTCTATTAAGCCAACTCAATGAGATCACGATGACAGTCTAGTATAGCTCTTAAATTCATATAGTCTTGGGTTAAATGATTAAAAAAAAACTTGCAACTACATCAAACTATATCAATTTATATGATCCCGACGGCAGTCTAGTTTTGAGCTTAAATTCATAAAGTCTTGTGTGAAATGATTAAAAACAAGAACTTGCTGCTACATCAAAGTAACTGAGTTAATATAATCCCGACGACAATCTAGTTTTGCGCTTAAATTCATAACGTTTTGGGTGAAATGATTAAAAAACAAGAACTTGCACCTACATCAAACCAACTCAATTTGATACCGACGACAGTCTAGTATTGCACTTAAATTCATAAATTCTAGGGTGAAATGATGAAGAAAAAAACTTGCAACTACATCAAACTATCTCAATTAATATGATCCCGTCGGCAGTTTAGTTTTGCGCTTAAATTCTTAATTTCATTAAAATTAGAACAGAGTTTCCTATGCTAGTTTCGTTTTTCTGTTATTCCGTCATTGTTAACAGAAAATTCAGTATTTGTTTTCAATACACATTCTTATATCAATCTGTGTATATAACAAACACTTGTATATTATATTCCCACTATTATGTGTGATAATTTAATTGGAGTAGATAGACTAAACTATCGCCCGGTTCACACTCCATCCACGTCTATTGAACAGGTGAAGACGCTCATCCCTTGTTTCCTGTTTAGGATGCGGTTTCCGGTTTTCTCTTTTCCAATCTTTTCCCTCCTATGTAGCCCCCTGCACATCAGTGGCGTTAACGCCTTGCTCGGGGTGATATGATTAAAAAAAAAAATTTAGAATAATAAGCATTCATAATGCATTAAAACAACATAATAAAATAAATTGAAATAGTCATAGGACATTAAGTATATTTATACAATTTGCTACACTTATTAGAACATTTTATATGAACAAAATATCCCGGATATTCAACAACTACTTGATCGTGAGTGTGGTGATTCATTGTGAAACGTAATCTGTATGGTTGGAAAATTGTGCCACATAACTTGATAGTAAATAAGATAAATAAATAAATAAATCGGGTTCCTGAGTTCGAATTCCAAAAATATCCCTGAGAAAGTTATTAATCCGACTCTTCCCTCCAGTTATGGGTTAAATAATAGAACAGATTGGGTTCTATAGCCTTGGCTGGCAGCCAGTCTACCGCAGAAAGCAATGGAAACCTACTGCGGGATAATCTTCTGCCCAATCAGTCATGTCTCTTTCAAGACATGATCGGCTAAAGACTGTATCCCGTATGGCACGTAACTGACGGAACTTGATGGTACATAAATATCAGATTTCCCCGTGATCTGATCAACCAGGTGGCAGAAGTTCTGGTACCCACCAAACAGAAACCTTCGTCATACCAAGTTCATTATGTAAAATATTCTCCTCTGTCTCACAGGATATGCTAATTACATTGGCTATTTGATTTAAAGTTAATCGAGTGCTATCTATCACCATCGGGTGAGCACGATCAATATTTTCCTCAGTGGTGGCAGTTATATGACGTCCAGGTCTTCTGTCATCTTCAAGATTCACTCTTCCCCTCCGAAATTCAGCTATCCACTTTTGCAATGTTGATACACCTAGACCGTTATTCCTTTATGAAGCAACCATATCAGCATTAATGTTCGTGGGGGCAAAACCATTTTCGCAGGTACATGTTAACCCAGTTAAGTGCCATATGTGATACACGCTTTGGGCGATCATGTCTCTTTCGAGACATGATTGACTGGGTAGAAAATTATCCCGCACTAGGTTACCATTGTTTTCTGTGGTAGACTGGGTATTTGTGCGTAAGTGAATGCAAGGAATTCTTTTGGTATTCAAACTCGGCTCCTCGATTTGTCGTTCCGAGTCTATATCCACTGCACCACAACGCACATCCTAGTTACATACTTCTTAACACAGTCAGTCAGTTAAAGTGACATACGTGATACACGCTTGGGCAATCATGACTCGAAATAGACATGACTGACATGGCAGAAGATTATCCCGCAGTAGGTTGCCATTGCTTTCTGCGGTAGACTGGTTGCCGACCAAGGCTATAGAACCCAATCTGTCCTGCTATTTAACCCATAACTGGAAGGAAGAGACGGATTAATACCTTTCCCAAGGGTATTTGCGCGTAAGTGAATGCAATGAATTCAACTGGAATTCGAACTCGGCTCCCCGGTTTCTCGTTCCGAGTCGATATCCACTGTACCACAACGCACTTCTTAACACAAGGATGCCAAATTTTGTCCATCTTCAAGTGAAGTCACCACTAATTACTTTTGAAGTCTTCTTTGAACAGTTTACTGCCACTGGTGCGCAGGGGGTTACATAGGAGGAAAGTTATGAGAAAGTGGGACAGGTTATAGGGGGTGTCAGAAAGTGGGTAAGAGAAGGATGAGAATACTGATGAGAGCGGAGTGGACAGAGAAAGTAGCATGAGAGAGAGGATGCAGGTTAGTGAGATAGGAGATTACTATTGGCTTTACATTTGAATTCTTGGACATTGTAGCTGTTGGGGAGCAAGTAAACGGGAGGGTTGAGTTTGTATTGGTTTAACGGTAAAAGGGTGGTACCTAGTTGCTAATCTTTTGGCTCGAGTAAATTCATACATAAGGGGCACCAGTGGGCAGAAGCAGTTTACTTTAATATAGACAAATGCAGTTATTAATAAGAGATAAAATTAATGCTTGCAAGATTTTACAGCTCTAACATCATTCCTCAACATTCTGTCTATGACGCTTTCATTCCAGCCCCATCGATGGAAAGAAACAATGTCATTATTAAATATAGGAGTTGAAAATTATGCAGGCAAGATTTTAAAGCTCTAAAATCATTCCCTTATAGTCAGCCTATGACATTTTCATGTTATCCCTGAATGTAGAAATTGATAAGGCAATTATTAAAAAATAGTTTAACATAATGCATACAAGATTTCAATGCTTTAGCATCATTCCTTTATAGTCAGCCTATGATGTTTTCATGTTATCTCTGCATGTGGAAATTGATAAGGCAATTATTAAAAAATAGTTTAACATAATGCATGCAAGATTTCAATGCTTTAGCATCATTCCTTTATAGTCAGCCTATGACATTTTCATGTTATCCCTGAATGTAGAAATTGATACGGCAATTATTAAAAAATAGTTTAACATAATGCATGCAAGATTTCAATGCTTTAGCATCATTCCTTTATAGTCAGCCTATGACATTTTCATGTTATCCCTGCATGTGGAAATTGATAAGGCAATTATTAAAAAATAGTTTAACATAATGCATGCAAGATTTCAATGCTTTAGCATCATTCCTTTTTAGTCAGCCTATGACGCTTTCATCCCGCTACCGTTTGTGGAATGAAACAATGTCATTATTAAAAAATAGAATTGAATATAACGCATACAAGTCATTAAAGCCACAGGATTATTCCTTTATAGTCAGCCTATGACGTTTTCATCCAGTCCCGTACGTGGAAAGAGACAATGCCATTATGTAAAAGATAAGTTACAATTAATGCATACAAGATTTCACAGCTAAAACATCATTCCTTTATTACGTCTTCATGGCAAACCCGTGTGCGAAATCTGTTATTAAAAAGAAGAGTTGAAATTAATACATGCAAGATTTCACAACTCTAGCATCATTCTATGATATTCTGCCTATGACACTTTCATCCTACCCCCGTAGGTGGAAAGAAGCAATGTCATTATTAAAAAGAAGAGTTGAAATTAATGCATGCAAAATCTCATAGCTCTAGCATCGTTACTTTATAACCAGCCTATAAACCTTTTATCCTACCATCGTAAATGCACAAAAAGCAGTCATCCATACTTCATGTTATTTCGGCAAAGACAAACGTTCCTGTAATGCCACGTAGTGAAGATATTTTGAGCTTCGTACATTTGTAACCCAGAGTAACATTGCAGGCGTGCTGCTCTCTCAATCAATAATAATGATAATGTTTTCCTTTGTTGTTCTCTCTACGTCATTTCCGCCTTTTCTCGCGATCAAAACCGAATAATCCATTGCCAGTGCCAGGTCTAGCATCACCAGAGGGCAAACGAAATCAAAAAAGTAAATGAACGATATAAGGATACAATGAAGGGATACATAATTTCTAATTTACACCAAATAAATCTCTGAGAAACCATGCTAAAGGTGCCACTAAATGTGGTTTGAAAGAAATAAAGATACAATATTTAGACCCAAACAAGTTGCGAAATATCAGAGGATATATCATGTAACAAATGTCCCTCATGGATGGGGCATTAACAGTAATTAAATCAAGAATTGAGTGCAACATCAAACATAAAAGGGGACAGACGATGATCAGCTAAAGATTGAAGCTAAAAGTTGTTACACCAGTTCGTCATGTGTAGGCCCCAAAATCAGATAAGGCACTGACAAATCGAATGAAGTTGAGAATAACTTTGATGAAAATATTACATTGTTTACATCATTCGTATCGTTGTCCTCATCGTTTACGACGTTTCGGTCATTGTACGCCTCGACCTTCTTCAGGGGCTTACGGCCATATCACGTTGAATACACCGGTTCTCGCTCGATCACCGAAGTCAAGCAACGTTGAGCCTGGTCAGTACTTAGATGGGTGACCGCTTAGGAATACCAGGTGCTGTAAGCGTTTAGTGACGGATGTGCGTTGTGGTGCAGTGGATATCGGCTCGGAAAGAGAAATCGGTGAGCCGAGTTCGAATTCCAGTTGAATACCCTGCATTCACTTAAGCACTGGTACCCTTGGAAAGGTATTAATCCGCCCCTTTCCTCCAGTTATGGGTTCCTTTCCTCCAGTTATGGGTTAAATAACAGGGTAGAACTTGGTGTCTCTGCCCTTAAAAACTAATCCCAATGAATCTTGATGCTCGAAAAGAAAAAAAGTATTACTAGACACAAAAACTTATATAAAAAACAACAATAAATTGTTGAAAGAAAATGGTATTACCAGCAAGAAATACATTTTAAAAAAATTAGTTAGGAATAAATGACCCGCCGAGTTTGATATGCCATAAAACAAACCAACCAACCAACCAACCAACCAACCAACCAACCAACCAACCAACCAACCAGCCAACCTTCTTCGGGTGCTAGAAATTTTTACCCGAATCCTTTATTTTGATCACAGGCGCAGATTGCTCTCGTTCCATGCGCGATGTCACTACTCATGTAGTTATCTCCCTTTAACAAAACTCTCTAAGGTACTTTTTCTCTACTATGTCTCCTCTGGCTTTATACTTTTCCACTCAACTTTGATCTTTAAATATTTAAATGCAACGTCAATCATTGTCTTATGTCTTCTTAATTCTTGCTTACTAATTGTTCTTCTTACCTTAAATAAATTTTCTTCTTGCCATATTATTATTAGTCCTATGCTAACAGTTTCTTTACTCGCTTGTGGAACTCTCTTCCGGCTTCTCGCTTTTCCATTCAACATTCTTCAAAAATTTAAATGCAGTGTCAATCATTATCTTCTGTCTTCTTAATTCCTGTTCTTTTATTGTTCTCTTTCCTTAATGATGTTTTCTTCTTCTCATATTATGATAAATCCGATGCTAACAGTTTCTTCTCTTGCTTGTGTAACTCTCTGCAGGCGTCTTGCTTTTCCAGTTAACTTAGATTTTTAAATATTTAAATTACAACGTCAATCATTATATTTGTTTTCTTAATTCCTGTACTTTAATTGTTCTCTCTTCTTAATTATGTTTTCTTTTTCTCGTATTCTCAGACAGTTACCACCTCCCTTGCGTCTTAGTGGCTATGATGTTAATGCCAGAAAATATAACTGTATTTTCATCACATGTTAAACATTCATAAATAAATTGAGAATAATTTAGATAAAAATATAACAGAAATGGTCATGAAAAAATACTGAATTTGGAGAAGAATATGCACATCTTTTTCTTTCTGAAGTTGACAAGCCACTTCTTGCCCCAGTTCACCACAGAGTGTAGATCTCGCTCAAGGTCAGCAGCGAGATTATGTCTGTCCGCCACGACAGGTTTCTTACTGGAGCGGGAGTATATTGTAGTGTCATCTGCGTAGATGCCTACTTGGGACTTGATCTCATCTGGGAGGTCGTTGATGAAAATAAGGAAGAGCGTCGGGCCCAGGATAGAGCCCTGTGGGACACCAGCATTCGTGCTGTAGGACAAAGAGGCACGCCCATTCAGAACGACCTTCAATTTGCGGTTATTTAAGAAAGATTGGATTAGGTCAAGCAGGCGACCGGTAATACCATAACCGCGTAGTTTGCATAGGAGGCCAGGGTGCCAAACCCTGTCGAAAGCCTTGGAGATGTCCAGAGCAACCGCGCGAGCCTCGTCAGACTCATCAAGGGCCTGTAGCATGTACTCCGTTACAGTTGTTATCAGGTCGGCCGTGGACCTGTCGAAGCGGAATCCATATTGCCTGTCGGAGAACAGTTTGTGGGCGGTGAGATGATGAACTATTTCTGCATTGATTATAGCCTCGAATACTTTCCCGAATATCGGTAGAAGACTGATAGGGCGATAGTTGGATGGGTCCGAGGGTTCACCACAATTCTTAAAGACAGGAACGACTGAGGAGAATTTCCAGCATGCAGGAAAGCAGGAAGCAGAAAGGCAGTAGTTAAAAATCTAAACTTATTTATAAACGGAATTTTGTCTGTGTGTGTGTCTGTGTGTATGTGTGTCCCCGTTATCTATAGACTCCGAAACGGCTGAACTGATTTTCTTGAAAATTTACACAGTTGTACTATAAGCGTCTGCTAGTGTTCTTAGCTAGATTTTGTGTCGAGGTTCCCCCGATAAATATCGAAAATCGAAAAAATCGGGTTATAGAACGAGTGGTCCGATTTTAATCAAATTTGATACATTCATAGACAAAGACATAAGAAATGATATTCAGAAGTTTCAAGGTTGCACTTCTTAAAATAGTGCAGAAAATCGATATATAAAATATCGATATGTAAAAGGCAAGATGTTTGTGTGTGTGTCTGTTTATCTGCCTGTATGTGTGCATTTTTTTCAGCCCTTTTATTTTAGTTTTTGATTCGGGTTTGACTCTATGTATAATTGTAGTTCTTAGTCTCAGCTAGGATACCATTTACTCAGAGGACTTATTTAGCCTTCAAAATTCAGTTTACGACGAAAACAACTGATTTGATATCGATACCAGGAAATCCAAATTCGACTTACATCCATTCATTTTTCTTTCAGTCTACAGTTTCGCATTAACTGGAAACAACTATTGCTTTTTAGTCTTTCGTGCCAATGTCCAAAGAGTTTGAGCTCCAGGACCATGGATTAGTTTTAAAGCTTTCATTACACCCGAGCAACGCCGGGCTATACTGCTAGTATGCATATAATATTAAAACTATGAAAGGAGAAAAACTGATAAGTATAAGTGGTTTCCTGGATTTGACGATAAACTGCATCCGGCAGCAAGCTCTCTAACTGAGAAACTTTCAAAACCACCACTGAATTGCTGTTGTCTCCAGGTCCACCCTATTTCTGAGTGGTAGCACATGTTAGGGTCCCAGCTATGGGCAAATAGTTAACCCCAAAACCGGGATCAAAACATGCGAGCATAAAAATAGACTTTAATAGAAATATATACATTTTGAAGGGAAAATATTACCAACAATATATTTTTGAAGGAAAAAAATTACCAGCAATATATTTATGAAGAAAAAATATTATCAACAGTATATTTTTGAAGAAAAAAATTACTAACAGCAATATATTTTTGAAGAAAAATATATATACCAGTAATACATCTGACTTTCGTCAGAACCCTCTTTACAAAAATACGTCAATGAAACCTGATCTAAAAATGATTTTTTACAAAGAATACATATTCTATTCATACGAATCTATTATAGGATAGACATCCTAACACCTGCAAAAATAAAAAACTCTACAAAATTAAATCCATTCTCAAAGAATGGATAGAAGTTAAAATTTCCAATAAGAAAATGTCAAGAAATGAAGAAGTAGATTTCAAATAGGCCACACCAATGTCACCCATTCACACTTACTAAAAGGTGAGGAGGCGCTAATTTGCATTCCATGTCAGGAGCCCTACACAGTGAAACATATACTAACAAGCTGCATAGATCTTGAACAAATGCGATTAAGATACTATCAAGAAAACAATCTGAAAGACATCTTCAACAAAGCTGACCCAAATGACCTTTTAGAATTTCTAAAAGCAACAAAATTATATAACAAAATATATGATCATCACACATCAAATCACAACACTTCTACTTATGTCTCGACAGCAAAACTCACAAAAGATCAATAAGCAGTAAACAAAAACCAAACAAATTCTTCAGCATTAAATTACCTAAAAGGGTACATATGCTGGTAAAGCAAACAACTAAACTAAATTATATAATCCAACAGTTAACTAAAACACACAGAGTAAAATTGCACACTCACAAAATCGGATTCAAACGACTAAAAACATTTTGGAAAACCCCAGACCAAGGCAAATTTCACAAGTCAATGTGAAAATTAAAATTATGGAATAGGAAATCGAAAATTGATATATGACGTTAATCAAGTTTTTTTTCCCACCTGGAAGTGAAAATGTTCGTTAGAGCCGGTCACATAACGAGATTCACTACTTAAGGACGTCCCTTGACCGGTCAAACACGAAACCTCACGACTGTCATTGGGGCATTTTTCCGCATAGACAAATTCAGTGATAACACTTTTCCTGATACAAACCTTCATGTCAGACGCGACTGTGTGAAACTTCAGTTGACAACAAGATAAATAAAATTTGGGATTCCGGAGAGAAGATACAGCGTCTACTATAATGGCACCGAGACCCATCAATGATTTTGTCGGCGAATGTAATCATTTTGAGATTCAATCAGTGATGATTGCCATTTAGAAATTACTATGATAGAAAGTCAACTGTAGTCGTCTCATAGAGTCATTGTAAATTCCACGAGCTTTTTACTTGCAGCTTAGTATGTTCTTCGCTAAAGCAACATGCAATTTTCGATTCAAGTTGTCCTTCTCCTGAACTGGCTACAAAACTCGACTGAAGTCTTCTCTATTATTATACCGATAGCTTTGGGGCAATTAGAAGAGACAACCTTTCTTAATTGTATTTGCACAAAAGTAAATGCAACGAAACAGGACTGAAATTCGAGTCGTTTCGAACCATTGTCCATTACTTTCACACTTTTTATATCTTAGACTGTCATTGTGTTTCTGTATAAAAAAGATAAGAAACACTGAAATTCTCTCAAACAAAAATAAATAATTAAATAAAAAATAAAAATAGAAAAAATATTAAATAACAAGAAAACATACTTTTTTAAAAGCATTCAGTCAGTTAACTACCATACGTAATAGACGCTTGGGTTATCGTGTCTCGAAAGATACATGACTGACATGGCAGAAGATTATCCCGCAGTAGGTTGCCATTACTTTCTGCGGTAAACTGGTTGCCGACCAAGGCTATAGAAACCAATCTATTCGGTTATTTAACCCATAACTGGAGGGAAGAGACGGATTAATACCTTTCCCAAGGATATTCGCGCGTAAGTAAAAGCAGGGAATTCAACTAGAATTCGAACTTGGTTCCCTGATTTCTCGTTCCAAGCCGTTATCCACTGCACCACAGCACACGTCCTCATTAAAAAACACAATTCACCTCCCAGATATATATTAAATTTTTATAAAGAATCGAAACATAAACGCGATTTATGTTTCTTGGGAAATGTCTTTCCTTTCATTTTTTTCTCCTTTTTTTATTTTGTTACAAAATTAAGTCAAATATTTTTTTACAATTTAATATAATTCTTTCATACTTTTATTTCTTATTTTTAAACTGTCTTTGTCAGCATTTTAAAAATTAGTATCCGAGATCACTTTCCTTCGAAAGATATTATTTTCAGATGCAGTATTTTATTGTGGTGTTTTTTCAGTTTTGTCTTCTTGTTTCTGAAAAATATGTTTAAATATTTCACGGATTCTGCTCCGACGAGCTTAGAGCCTTAGTGTCCCCACTACGCAGATTTACTCGAGCTAATAGACTGGCAAAAAGGTTCAACTCTTTTATTGTGAAAACAATCAAGTGTAACATCAACTTCTACTCTAATAGCTTATTTTATCGCAATTCTCGCCTTTGAAACTCCCTTCCGGATTCTTGTTTCCCTGGTAGCTACAACCCCAAAAGTTTAAATGCAACATCAACTGTCATCTCTTATCTCCTTGACTCGCATCCTTCTTCTCACTTTACTCTTTACTCTCACGCAGCTCTCTTTACACCAATGTCACCGTTCTTCTCTTACCCATTCTCTGAGATTTACTGTAACCTGATCTCCTCTCTCTTCACTCTCCTATTATGTAACACCATGCGCACCAGGGTTATGGTTAGAAGTTTAGACAGTAGTAATCTAAATATAGATAGATAGATAGATAGATAGATAGATAGACAGACAGATAGATAGATAGATAGATAGATAGATAGATAGATAGATAATGAATAGACTTAGATAGATAGATAGATAGATAGATAGATAGATAGATAGATAGATAGATATGAGTTATCTAATGTTGTTATAGGTCTTGTGTTTGTTTTATACATGTGTGTGGTATATAGTTCATTTTCAGCTGAAGGGTGTCCTTATATTTTGTTTGAAATTGTTTCCGATAAATCAAAACGCAGAAAGTCATGTCAGCAACGTGCAACGATGACGTGCATCAGTCACGTACAGAAACGTATTACTCTTTTTTATCTATTCAAGAATACAGAGTTGGAGACTAGAATTATTATTTTTTAACGTATGATTGGTTTTGGTGGATTCTATAATGTTTATTCCTTGTAGCGTTCGCTAATATGTTGAGTATTAGCATTTCGTTAAAGTGCTAACTTATTATTAAAAAATATTTTAAATATAACTACTACTTCTACTCTATTAGCTTCTTTTCTCGTACTTCCTTTCCGTATTCTTGTTTCCCTGATAGCTACAACCCCAAAGGTTTAAATGCGACGTCAACTGTCATCTCTTATCTCCTTGACTCCCATTCTTCTTCTCACTTTACATTTAGCTCTCACGCAGCTCTCTTCACACCAATGTCTCCGTCCTTCTCTTACCCATTCTCCAACACCTGCTGTGACCTATTCTTCTCTCTCTTCACTCTCTTATTATGTAACCCCCTGCTCACTAGTGGCAGTAACAATGCTTAATTCCTAATGCAAATAAGCGGTTCTTATTAGCAAACAGATACTCAGTAGCCTCCAACCTTAAGATCTGAGCGCTCTCGGCTAATCTATTTTAAAACCGCCTCGCTTTCTTTAATTGTAGATCCAAAGATAACTGACCGGTTGAAGGTAAATGTAGATCTGCAAATGTAATCTATCAGGCCAAAGGAAAATAAGAATAAATTCTATGTTTATATCGGAATTTGGCAGGAATTTGGAAGCAACGGCTTTATACACACAGGCACTCCTTCACCAACTCTAGTTTAAGATATCAAGCAGCCCTTTCCTGAAAATAACTTAAATCCACGGGTAAAATGGAAGCTGTAGGCAAGACTAGGACCCCTAATAACTCAAGAGACAGATGTGATATTTGTTTGATAGAAAAAAGAAAAAATTTTGAAATTTCAATACGAGAATATACTTCTAAATAAACGGAGGGAGATCATTAGTATGTGTCGTCATAGAAATAAGTATAAATTGCAATAATTATCGTATTCATCCAATTAGTCACATAAGGTTTTTTTAATTTAGCTAAGCAGTTACCTTCCCCACTACCTACCACTACTAACTCAAGGGTCAAACCACAAACCTCCTACTCACAGAAAAGAAATTACTACTAAAATTCCGCTAGCTTAACCCTATAAAAACCAATATCCTCAACACTTTCGTTGACTAGAACAAGCGTTCGGGCTTAGAATCTTTCCTCATTCTTTGCTTAAATGGAGCTGAAAATGCATGTTTTAAAATGACATGTTTAAAATGGCTATTTCACCTCTAAATGTTATCTGAATTTACAGATATATATATATATATATATATATATATATATATATAGTTACTTGAATTACTAATTATACATATGAAGGTACACACATATATAATATTATTATTCAGGTGTTAATTGTTCATAAAACAGTGCCCAATGAAGTGCTTAATTGAGTATGAACAAAGCTATTATATATATATATATATATATATATATATATATATATATATATATATATATTAATAAATATACATGTTGTCCTACGTCAGTGGCATGACTCAGAGTTTCATGCGTTATGCAATCATCTGGTGCATATTAAAAACTGATCTGAATTAAGTTCACTCGATTTTCATGAGAGTTAAATCTTATAAAGTTAGGGAACTGCTTTTTAATGACAAGAGTAAAATTTAAATAGAAAAAGACTACAAAGAGATAAAAAATTAAAATCAATATTTTAAATATTTGTCTATACTTCTCGGATGAGGTAATATCTACATTATTCACATTCTGTTGTCCCCATCCTTATTGCCATGTTTACGACGTTTCTCTTGTTGTACGCTTTGGCTTTCTTCAGCTGCTAGGAATTTCGAATCGAACCCTTTATTTCGATCACTGGGAGAGATCGTTCTAATTCTATGTGCGATACTATTTCCGGTAGCCATGTAGTTATCTCCCTTTAATTCAACTTTCTAACTTATTTGTTCAGCATTGCTGTAGCCTAGTATTGAACTCACAACTCTTTGGTTCAAGTCATTAGGACTAACCAACGCCTATATACACTGGGTTATGTGTCCTTGAGAACGTCAGTGTATAAATTTCTCGGACTTATAAACTTAATGTCTCAGTAATCATTTTTTACCAGAGTTCATATGGCGATCATTGAGGCTAATGATTTTCTCTAGCACTCCGTTTTACTGTTTCCCATATGATATTCATTTATATGCTTGGCTGACTTAGAAGATTTTTGTGGCATATCATATACACTGATTCTTTAAGTTTATGGAGTTTCCAATGATGTTCTCTATCAATTATTTCAGCTTCACACTATAGGGAGCGGTGATACTCGTTCTCCCTCAGTATGTGGTCAGCTACGCCTACTTTTTCTATCTCCCTCATGCTACGGCCATGCGATGTTCTTGCAGCGTTACTTTAATGGGGTGGCCCATTTCTTCTTTATATTTCTTTCTACAGATACGTGGGATGTCGTACACACAGTTCTTATAGTCATGTTCTCCTCTGTTAGAGGTCTTACTCAGGATAGGTATCTGCGAAGTGAAGAACCACTTTTGAAGATCGTCCTGATATTATATGAGCGACAGATCCTTTGAATTTTCTCCGATAACCTCTTCACATAGAGTAGGCAGACCGAGGCTGTTTTCTGAGAGTTTTTATTCTCATGCACACTCACTTCCACTTGTAGCTTTTGTCATGTACCTTGGGTAGTTGTTACACTGTGGGGTACTGATTATACCTACCATTTCCTGTTTGTATGTCTCTTAGTCGCTGATTATGACTTTTGTTCGATGGTGCAAAGCAGCAGACGACCCCTTTCTTTACATTGAATTCGTGGTGAGAGTTGACGTTGAGGTATTGTCCGGTGAATGTTTTGCTTGCTGTATGCGGATGTCTTAACAACTTTTCTGTTCGAGATCCAATAATGATAGTTTGTTGTCGTTCATTTTTCCATTGTAAAATTATTGAGTTCACATGGCCGAAGTATTCCATGTATATGTTAGCCAATGATGGTTATAATAGCGAGCCCATTGCTAAACCTTCATCCTGCCGATCATACATTAAAGATCATACATTAAAGACTTCGAATAGATGGCATTAGAATCCACTAAACTAAAGCCAACTCTGTGGCTGAGATACATTGATGAAACCTTCATTCTCTGGCCACACCAGAAAGAAGTCCAGATGCTACATTCACTTTAATGGATTAGAGCACTCTGGCTATTGGGCGGGTATAATGACAATATGCACGATAAAAATTCTGCCTCCTTCTACCGAACGCCCATAGCCCAGAGGTAGAATCGCCGACTGACACCAATTCGGTCGGGTTTCAATCCTGGGTTAAAAGCAATTGGAGTCTAACCGTACTGATGAGCTGTGATACAGCGAAATAGATCTGTCTGCGGATGACTATATATATATATATATATATATATAAAGTGTTGAGTTATGATAATATTTAGCGCTAAGATTGTGCTTTTTTCAGTAGTTTTACTCATAAAATCTGTTTTAACTATCACTTTTTATCGTAAAGTGCTCGATATCGAGGAGGCAATATAGAGTTAATAGTTTTAGAGTAAAGAATTTTTTAGAAAATTTCGACTTTATTCATGAACATAATCTCTTTCTAGGGTGAAACACTGATTCCAACACTTCTCTAACAGTTCGATGCCATTTTTGTCTTTGGCCTCAAAATACGACTCAGTTTCCAATATCCTTTTTCACTGAAGCCAAATTTCTTTCCCTGGAACATTCTTTTGAGATCGGCAAACACCCAGTAGTCACTGAGGGCCAGATGTGGGGAATAGGGTAGATGCAGAAGCAATTTGAAATGCACTTCATGTAGTTTTGCCATCTTTGCTTGTGACCCAGTGCGTTGTCGTGGTGAAAAATCACTTTTTCTTCTCCGTTTGTGGCCGTTTTTTTTTTTTTTGCCGATTTCTTCCTTCAAACGCACCGATAATGCTATATAATATTCGCTATTGACGGTTTCTTCCTTCTCAAGGTAATCGATAAACAAAATAACTTGCGTATCCCAAAATACAGAGAACAAAATATTTGCCTGCTGATGTTTGCGTCACCTGCAGCTGACTGCTGATTTAACTCCGGAGTGAAGTGCTGGATCCATGTTTCAACCATTGTCACATATTTACGCATTTCTTGTTGCGTTGAAACAGTTGCAAACAACGCTCTTAATCGTCGACGCGTTGTTGTTTTTAATCGACTGTGAGTAAACGCGGCATCCACATTGAGCACAACTTTCTCACTGACAAATGTTCATGCAAAATGGTGAATACACTGCCTTCTGATATATTCAACTTCTCTGCTTTCTCAAGCAACTTCAATTTACAATCGGCCAAAGAATTCTGTGGATTTTTTTTATGTTTTCCGGGACAATTGCTGATTTTGTGCGACCAGAGCGCTCAACATCATTTGTGTCTGTACGACCACGTTTAAAGTCAGTATACCATCTCTTAAGCGTTGTTTCCAACGGAGCAGAGTCCAAATAACCTTTATCAAGCCATTGCTTTGCATGAACTGTATTTTTCCCATCAGAAAGCAATGCTTTATGAACACACGAAATTCAGATTTTTCCAGTGATTTGAAAATTTGCGACAGTAGCTTCACTTAAATAACTGCATTTTGTAAACTAATAATCCGATTAGGCCCAAATTTTGTCACGTGCCATTTGAAGGTTAATACGTCATAAAAATCATTTAGATTTTTTATTTGTGATGTTATCTCTATATCAAGCCCGGAACTTTTTGTGTGATGTGTTATATATTTATATATATTTATATATATATATATATATATATATATATAGTAATCCGCAGACAGATCTGTTTCGCTGTATCACAGCTCATTAGTACGGTTAGACAGTCGATTGCTTTTTACCCAGGATTGTAACCCGACCGAATTGGCGTCAGTCGGCGATTCTACCTCTGAGCTACGAGCGCTCGGTAGAAGGGGGCAGACTTTTTAGCGTATATATATATATATATATATATATATATATATATATATATATTAAAGAGTCTGCCTCCTTCTCTCTCTCTCTCTCTATATATATATATATATATATGCTAAAAAGTCTGACTCCTTATATATAAGAACAAAGAATATAATTGCCACGTTCAAAACATTGATTTAAAACAGTGCTCAATATAAAAATCATTTTCCCAGAAACTTTGTGTTTCTTTCTTTCTTTTCCAATATATTTTTTTTCTTTTCTTTCTATTTTTTGTTTCGTTCACACATTCGTTTAAATATTTGTTTATTTCTAAATGTATTTATTTACTGTTCTCTTCTTTTCCTTCTTTTACAAATTTTTTGTATGTTTAATTCTTTCTTTTTTAATATTTCTTCTTTCTTTTTCTCTTTCTCTTTTACTTTCTTTCATTTTGTTCACACATTCACTTAAAATTTATTTATTTATAATTTCCTTTCTTTCTTTCTTTACCAAGTTTTTGTTTGTTGCTTTAAATATTTCATTTAAATATTTCTTTCTGTCTTTCTTTCTTTCTTTCTGTCTTTCTCTCTTTCTAAATGTATTGATTTATTGCTCTCTTTTCTTTCTTCCTTTTACAAACTTTTGTTTGTTTCTTTTTTCTTTTTCAATCTTTCTTCTTTCTTTTCTCTTTCTTTTTCTTTCTTTCTTTCGTTTCCACCACACATTCACTTAAATATTACTTTCTTTCTAAAAAGATTTTTTTTACTTTTCTTCTTTCTTTTCCAAACATTTTGTTTGGTATTTTCTTTCTTTTGCAATCATTCCTCTCTCTCTCTCTCTTTCTCTCACTCTCTCTCTCTCTCTCTCTCTCTCTCTCTCTCTCGTTTTTTTCACTCATTCATCTAAATTTCTTTTTCCTATTAAATTTTCGAATATTCATTTATTCGGTCTTTTTCTTTCTTTCTTTCTTTCTTTCTTTCTTTCTTTCTTTCTTTATCTATGTATCAATCTATCCTTCCTTCTTTTTCTTTCTTTCTTTTTATAAATCCTCTTTATTTTCTTCAGACTCTTATACATTCATTTCGTGGTGAACAAAAATCTTTCCTTCTTTTATTTCTTCACTCTCTCGCTTTCTTTCTTTCTTGCTTTTTTCTTTATTTCCTTTATTTTTATTTTCCTTTTTTCTTTCAATTTTTCTTTCTTTCTTTCTTTCTTTCTTTCTTTAAGTTTTCTTTCATTCATTCATTCTTTCTTTCTTGTAGCTTTTGTCTTTCTTTCTTTCTTCCTTTCTTTCATTCTTTTAGTTTTTTCCTTTTCTCCTTTCTTTCTTTCTTTCTTTCTTTCTTTCTATTTTGCGTAATTTCTTTACTAAACATTCCTTCATTTCAAGTTCTTTTTTTCTTTTGTTTTTCCTTTCATTTCTTTATTATTTATTTCTCTGCTTCCTTCCTTGGTGCTTAATTCTTACGCGTGATCAGTGCATCTATTGCTACATCCCTTTATTATCCAAATTCTAGTATTTTCCCTTCTTTTTGCCTGCTTCGAACTAGCATTCTAAAACCAGCACCTCCATTCCCCACCCTCATCACTTTCTATTAATAAAACCCCTACCGCCATAGTCAATATTGCTATACTAAGACTCCCTGTACAACAATCGCCTCCAGCACTACTATTCTTACAATTGTTTCTGCATCGGTTTTTTTCTATGCCTACCCCTCCCGACTTGGTTGGTACTGCTACCATTCAGTAAGTCACGTGGTCAGCTGTGTGCCAAAACTTTCATTAGGCCAATATGAGAAGCGCCATCATCTGAAAATGGGAAACGAGAACCGAAGCTATTCTGACTTTAAAATAACTGTTGTTTTGTTGAGTTTTTTGAAAACAGAATCTCAGAAAGTTTTTTTTTTTTTTTGGCAGCCATTTTCGTCTTCTGTCATTCTTCCTTCATTTGACCATTTTTTTTTTCTCTTGGCTTTTCTTCTTCCTTAATGGAGAGAAGCTTTTACCTGCTGTCATTCCGTTTTGCATGAGTCGCTCGGCGTTTTTGAATGGTTTTCTGACATTACATCCTCAAACAGGATAACACACACACACACACACACACACACACACACACACACACACACACACACAAATGTATAAATAGATAGATAGATAGATAGATAGATAGATAGATATGAACGAACTGAGATAGATAGATATGAACGAACTGAGATAGATAGATAGATCTGTACGAACTGAGATAGATAGATAGATAGATAGATAGATAGATAGATAGATAGATAGATAGATAGATATGAACAAACTTAGATAGATAGATAGATAGATAGATAGATAGATAGATAGATATGAACGAACTGAGATAGATAGATAGATAGATAGATAGATAGATAGATAGATAGATAGATAGATATGAATAGATAGATATGAACGAACTGAGATAGATAGATAGATAGATAGATAGATAGATAGATAGATAGATAGATAGATAGATAGATAGATTATCTAAGACCGTCAGGTAGATAGAAAAGTTAAATCACAGACAAAATTATTAATTTTACAAACCCTTCCATTGCTTTTAACCATATCTATCTATCTATCTATCTATCTAACTTGATTGATACGATTTCCTGAAAAACTCTTTTAAAGAAAAGATAAATTCAAAACTGAGAGTAACGTTAAATTTTTCGTCAATGAATGCCGAACATTTCCTGAATGGCAACAATTAATCACGCCGATACTATATACAAATCACTGTAAATTGACTTACTACTATTTGTATTGCAGTATTCAAGAAGGTAGAAATCAACGAAATACTTTTCTCTGATATTAAGAACACTTAGTCCATAAACATTAGAAAATCATTCGTTCTGAAGATGATGTAAATTTGCATCAAAATATCAACAAATCACTATTACTGTATATTCACACTATCTTAGATTTAGTCGTTTGAGAGAAAAGTTTTTTTTTCCTTAATCAATATCGCTAATGCTAACCTTAAAGTGCCTTCATGGTTTAATGCATTCGCTGATATCATTTGGAAGCACTTTATCGAGTCAGCTGCTATATTTAGAAATCGTTCACTGTATCTTAAAAAGCAACTTTATAAGTTTACTATTTGTTCATGTATTAAACATTGTTGCCCCATCTAATCCGGTGTCTCTGCTACGTGACGAGAGATTCTTGATAATAATTAAAGAAGAATCAACAATGTTATTGGCTCTGTTCTGACATCTCGTCTTCGGTCAGATTAAGTTAACACAGTTTTCATGCTTACTTTTTTTTTGTACAGGTGTTCTTCTTGTCTATATTTCTGAGATGAGGTAGAATTTACAGTATTTACATTATTCGGACTATTGTCTTCATCTTTGTTGCTATTTGTACGACGTTTCGCCTGTTGTACACTCCGGCCTTCTTCAGATGCTAGGAATTTTGAACCGAATACTTTATTTCAATCACTGGGGTGTATGAACTCCATTCCTTGCGTAGTAGTGCCTCTTTTGGTGGTCATGAGTTATCTCCGTCTAACCCTGTAAGTTACGGAACCTGTAAAAAAAAAAAGCGTCTGAGTCGAACGGGCAAGTGAAATCTCAAAGGCTGTATTTATTGATACACACACACACACACACACACACACACACACACACACACACACACACATATATATATATATATATAGTGTCAATTTACCTATCATGCGATTTTGAAGACTTCATTTGAAGCTAATTTTAAGGGGGTCACATCATACACGGAGTATATAATTGACGTTTGTACTTACGACCAGATAGGGATAGTTAAAGATTCTGTCACATATTATGAGGAAAGAAAAACGGAAGTGTTGTAAGTTACTTGTTCACCACTACTGTAGCCTGGTATTGAACTCACAACTCTTTGGGTCAAGTCACGGAACTTGTAAAAAAAAAAAAAAAAAAAAACATCAACGGAAGAACTGTGTTAACTTGACTAACCTTGAGGACACATGACCCAGTGGATATAGACGTTGATTAGTTTCTGTGACTTGACCCAAAGAATGCGGGGGGTACAACGAAGCGACGTACAAATGGCAACAAAGATGAGGACAATAGTCCAAATAATGTAAATACTGTAAGTATTGTTCTGATGGACTGTCATTTTTGGTACCTTTATTTCATGAATTTAAGTCTAGTTCTAGATTGACATCTAGGTCTCATCATTTTACTGATAAATTTCCTAGGTGTAACAGTAAATTTTATATATCATTTTTATCCCTTGCGTAGTAGTGCCTTTTTTGGAAGTCATGAGTTATCTCCCTCTAACCCTGTAAGTTACTTGTTCATCACTGCTGTAGCCTGGTATTGAACTCACAACTCTTTGGGTCAAGTCACGGGAACTAACCAACGTCTATATCCACTGGGCCATGTGTCCTTAAGCAGTGGTGAACAAGTAATTTTCAGGGTTAGAGGAAGATAACTCATGACTTCCAATCAAAGCTTTACGCTAGGAATGAGGATGATATACCCCAGTGATTGTAATAAAGGGTTCGGTTCGAAATTCTTAGCACCTGAAGAAAGCCGGAGCGTACAACGGCCGAAACGTCGTACAGATGCCAACAAAAATGAGGACAATAGTCCGAATAATGTAAATACTTTAAATGCAACGTCTGCCACCCTCTTCTGTCTTCCTGAATCGTATTCTTTTATTCTCGTGTCTCCTCACTAACGTTTTTATTTCAGTCTCAGTAGCCCATTGCGTCTTCTTTGGAGGCAAAAAACTAATAAAGTAACGAAACAGAACAAAGGCTCTTATGAGGTACTGAACAGTATTAATGATTTAAAGAAAAACATATTTAGCAGCCTGTGAAGGAATCACATTGAAAATCAGTTCATTTTGTGATATGATTCTTCATTGAAAACGGCTTTGGACAAAATCAATCAACGTCTGGTGGAAATTCGCTTTTCAACGAAGACTGTTGCTGTGTGTTACCAGAAAACTATAAAGCAGATAAGGTTCTGTCTCTATTTCTAGGAGAAGAAATTTTAACTATTTACTCTATTTACATTGTTAGAACTGTTGTCCTCAACATTTTTATCATATTTACGACGTTTCGGACGTTGTGCACACAAGCTTTCTTCAGGATCTGTCCAAAATTTTGAGGTAAGGTATTGTAACTATTTACGTTTGGACTATTGTTCTCATCTTTACTGTCATATTCACGAGGTTAAAGCCGTTCTACACGCAGTCTTTGTTGGGATTTCACTCTACTTTTAAGATGAAGTGTTGTAATTATTTACAATATTATTGTCATCTTCACGAGGATTCGGGTGTTGTTGACGTCGGCCTTCTTCAGGATCTGTCTAAATGTTTAGTACAATTTAGGCTTTTCATAAATCTGGAAGCTTCTCAGCGCACTATAAAAAACGAAACAAAGAAGAAAATGCTTTCGTAAGTACAACATAATTTTAGTCATATTTATATTACTAAAATATTACTATAATATAGTAATAGTGCTCAACAATGGAAATAGAGCTACTAGAGAATCAAGTATAAACCAAAATTTCATTCTGGATCAGGTCTAAACCGGAAATTAAAATTCAGGTTGACTATTCTATCTATCCTTCTGTACGACAGTGAATGTTGAATGATCTCAAGGATAGAGGAGAAGCTCGTGGCAGCAGAAATATGGTTCTGCAAAAGGATGCTGGGGATACCATGGACCGAACATGTGAGCAACGAAAATGTGTTAAAGAGGATGCAAATGAAAAGAAAACTCATACTTAACATCAGGAAGAGACAGCTGAGGCTCCTGGGACACGTAATGAGGAAGGAGAATATGGAATATCTAATACTCAAAGACGGATAGAAGGAAAGAGAGACGGGAGAAAGCAGCGTGAGACATATAGGCTTGAGCAAATGGATGGTCTCTATCTGAATCTCTTTGGTCTCTATCTGAATCTCTCTCTCTCTCTCTCTCTCTCTCTCTCTCTCTCTCTCTCTCTCTCTCTCTGTGTATTTTTGAACACACCAGTGGCACCAGTCATGCATGAACGTAAAAGTCAGGTCGTGAAAATTGCTGTCGTCACTCGTTGTTGACCTAGGAGTCCACATTCATATTTACATACGCCCTATCTTTGATATTGATCGCTTTTCACATAAATCTAAACTTATTTATAAATGGAACTTTGTCTCTGTGTGTGTGTGTGTGTCTGTATGTGTGTATCCGTTACCTATAGACTCCGAAACGGCTGAACCTATTTTCTTGAAAATTTACACATTTGTACTATAACCGTCTGTGAGTGTTCTTAGCTAGGTTTTGTCGAGGTACCCCCGATAAATATCGAAAATCGATAATCGAAAAAATCGGGTTATAGAAGGAGTGATCCGATTTTCATCAAATTTGATACACTCATAGATAAAGGCATAAGAAACGATATTCAGAAGTTTCAAGGTTGCAGTTCTTACAATAGTGCAGAAAATTGATAATATATATATATATATATATATATATATATATATATAAAAGGCAAGATGTTTGTGTGTGTGTCTGTATGTCCTTTATGCAAATCCACAATTTTTATCCGATTCTCACCAAACTTCACACAAATATTCTTTAGGCTGAGTCTGAGCTCCAGGACCATGGATTAATTTTAAATCTTTCATTACACCCGAGCAACGCCGGGCTATACTGCTAGTATAGTTTACCTTAAAACTATACTTTTATCATATATATATATATATATATATATATAAGCATACCTATTACCTATTCACCTATTACCTTAAATACAAACATTTAATCTTTCCTCCTACATAAAATTCTACCTATTAGGCACCTATTACCTACTTACCTTAAATTTTGAACATTAAATTTTACCTCTTACATTAAATCTTACCACAAAAAAATTCAATAAAAAAATCGATTTCCTATATCCAAAATTAAGGTTAAATATACAAAATTAGATTAATTATAAAAACTCTGCTTAAATACAAAAATATTCTGTACAAAATAAGCATTAAGTCTAATCCCATCCTTCCACACCCATTACATCTCCCTACTCAGCTCCTCTAAAAAATCTTAAGGATACAGTCTAGTTGCATAATAAAAATAATAAGGATAATAAAAACTTACATTCTAACTGCTAATGTTAAATCTGTCTACAAAACTCCCAGACACTCATTAATCAACTATATTCACTATCCACACAATTTTCTTCTATATTCAAACGGACAAGACTTATTCCCTTATTACTAACCCCCACCAACATCCCACACACAACTCACCAAATATAAGAAAAGAGGCTTTCCATTCCTGTTCATACCACCTGATGAGACATTGTAGTTTCAATGTACGATTTGTAGTGGATATATAAAAATTTTATATATGTTCTAACATGTAATTTATAGATAGACTAAACTATCGCCCGGTTCACACTCCACCCACATCTATTGAACAGGTGAAGAGCTCATCCCTTGTTTCCTGATTAGGATGCGGTTTCCGGTTTTCTCTTTTCTAATCTTATCACTCTTATGTAACCCCCTGCACATCAGTGGCGTTACCGCCTTACTTGGAGTGATATGATTATATATATATATCTTGCTTTCTCCGGTTATCCCACCTAAAACTCGCTCTGTCATCCATTTGATCAGGCCTATCAAGTATGTTACCTGTTGCTTTCCTCTGTACCACTTTCTGACCTGTTAGTTTCAGATTCTCTAAGCCCTCTATCCTTACTACATGTCCCAGGAACTTCAGCAGTCTTTTCCTGATATTAAGTATTAGTTTCCTTATATATATATATATATATATATATATATATATATTACTCCAGAGAATTAACAACAGCCTACAGAAATCCACCCAATTTCGTACAAGTACGATCTCTAGCAATAAGGACCCTCAGAAGAGAGATAGAGGGAAAGAGAGACAGCAGAAAACAGCGCATGACATACTTGATGGGCTTGAGCAAATGGATGGCGGTACTGGGTTTGGGAGGAGTAACAAGAGAAAGTGTGTTAAGAGCTACAAGAGATAGGAAGATGTGGAAGGCCATGATCGTCCTCTTCTTGAAGAGACAGGGCACATAGAAGAAGAAGAAGAAGAAGAAGAAGAAGAAGAAGAAGAAGAAGAAGATGCCTGCAAAGTCCTTGGCGCTCTTTTTGATAAGTTGTGGAGTCGGAGTTGTGGAGTCGGAAGAAGCTATTAAGGATGAAAATGAAAAGGAAACTAATACTTAACATCAGGAAAAGATAGCTGAAGTTCCTGGGACATGTAGTGAGGATAAGGGCTTAGAGAATCCGATACTCACAGGTCAGAAGGAAAGTGGTACAGGAAAAAGCAACAACTAAGATACTTGATAGGCCTGAGCAAATGGATGACAGAGCGAGTTTAGGTGGAATAACCGGAGAAAGCAAGCTAAGTGTCACCAGAGATACTGAGATGCGAAAGGACATGATCGCCTGTGACCTGAAGAGACACAGTGCATAAAAGAAGAAGAAAGAGGAAAGAGGGTTTAAAGAATCTGATACTCACAGGTCAGAAGAAAAGTGGGACAGGGGAAAGCAACAAGTAACTTGGTAGGCTTGAGCAAATGGATGGCAGTGCAGGGTTTGAGAGGGTAACAAGAGAAAGGATGTTAAGAGCTACAAGAGATAGGAAAATGTGGAAGGCCGTGGACGCCTCCATCCTGAAGGGACACGGCATATAGAAGAAGAAGTTTACAAAATATTATAGCTCTTTCAGCAAACATGGGCATATGTGCTCACAATAAGATTTAATGTCAAAAGGACATTTTTCCATTTGCATTTGAGCAACGACGAAGTTTTGGAGAGGATGGATACAAAATGGAAACTTATTCTTGACATCAGAAAAAGACAACATGTAATAAGAAAGGAACGCTTGGAGAATCTGATACTCACAGGACAGATAAATGAGAAGAAAACAAGAGAAAGCAACGCATGACGTACTTGATTGGCTTGAGCAAATGGATGGAAGTGCAGGGTTTGAGAGGGTAACAAGAGAAAGGGTGTTAAGAGCTGCAAGGGATAGGGAGATGTGGAGGGCCATGGTCATCTCCATCCCGAAGGTTCACGGCATATAGAAGTCCACAAAATATTATAGCTCTTTCAGCAAACGTGGACATACGTGCTCACAATAAGGAGGGCTTGGAGAATCTGATACTCACAGGATAGAGGGAAAGAGTGACACAAGAAATTAACGCCTGATACTCTTGATGAGCTTGAGCAAATGGTTGGCAGATCAGGATTTGGGAAGAGTAACAAGAGAAAGAGTGTTAAGAGTATAGGAAGATGTGGAAGGCCATGGTCGCCTACGTCCTGAAGGGACACGGCATATAGAAGAAGTATTCTTATATGTCTCTGCATCTATCTGTATGCATTTATATATATCCAGTTATCGATCTTACATATCGATCTGAGAAAGCCTCTATAGATGAGTCCGAACGTATTTTAATTTTATGGTTTTATCTGGTGACTGACATTTCGCCGCAGACTATCGTCTGTTCTTTTCAACCCGTGTATTAAGCAGCCTGTTTATGTGATTGTTTGATGGCCAAATATTCGCTTGGTTCCGCCACTGCCAAGAAGCTGTGTGACCGCCCACCCACAACAGTGTACAAGTTGTTCGAATGGCCCTGACGCTGCCCACTGACCGATGGCCAAAACAGAATAAAACTTGAGTCCACCGAGACACCATCGATCGGATATGACCGAATGTCAACATCTTAAGTTGCACCACTCCCCACTTCTCTCTTTTTCTTGCTTTCTTTCTTTTCTTAATTTTCCAATTTTGTGACATGGCCGATTCTCCAATAATCTTCTTCTTCATGTGCCGTGTCCCTTCAGGACGCAGGCAATCATGAACATCTAATTACCCGTATCCCTTGTCGCTCTCAGTACTTGTTCTTTTGGTATTTTTCCCAAACTCCGCTTCGCCATCCACTTGCTAAAGCCCATCAAGTTTGTCAAACGCTGCCTTCCATCCGTCCTGCGAGTATCAGATTCGCCGAACCCTCCTTCCTCATTCAGTCAGTTAAGTGCCATACGTGAAACACGCTTGGGCGATCATATCTCGAAAGAGACATGACTGACTGGGCAGAAGATTATCCCGCAGTAGGTTGCCATTGCTTTCTGCGGTAGACTGGTTGGCGACCAAGGCTATAGAACCCAATCTGTCCTGCTATTTAACCCATAACTGTAAGGAAGAGACGGATTAATACCTTTCCCAAGGGTATTTGCGCGTAAGTGAATGCAATGAATTCAACTGGAATTTGAACTCGGCTCCCCCGATTTTTCGTTCCGAGCTGATATCCACTGCACCACAACACACATTACGCGTCCCAAAAACCTCAGCTGTCTCTTCCTGATGCTAAGTATATTAATTATACTTAATATCAGAAAGAGATAGTTGAAATTGAACTAAAGAAAAAAGGAAACACCGATTCAGAAAGTAGCTGACTTTTTGTACGATATGCTTTATAAGGACTAGATCAAAAATTTTTTTTTAATAATGTACTGCTGCTATATTTGGACTGTTGCCTAACAGTTATCTTCAACTCTACAACCCTTTTTCCCAACACACGAAACGATGCTTGTGTCTCACTACCCTAAGACTATTTCTATGGCTGATGTTTTCTTTTCGTTTGCATCCTCTCTAAAACCTTGTCCATGATATCCTCAGCAGCCTTCTGTAGAACCAAATTTCTGCTGCTTGAAGTCTTTCGTTCATCTTTGAAGAGATCGTTCAGCATACGCTGCCATACATTTAAATTTGAAACTCATTTCTAATAAGAAAGCTATGAGCAAGGACGCATTCCAAAAGCTAAGTAGAGTATTGAGAGACAGGAAGATTTCATTGAAAACAAAGAAAAGAGCGCTGGACTGTTATGGGATATCTATCTTTCTGCTTTCTCCTGTCTCGTTTTCTCTCTATCCGTCCTGTGAGCATTAAATTCTCCAAACCATCCTTCCTCATTACGTGTCCCAGAAACCTCAGCTGTCTCTTCCTGATGCCAAGTATGAGTTTCCTTTTTCTTTTCTTTTTTTTTTTTGCATTTTCTCGAAAACCTTACCGATACTAACATGTTCGGTCCATGCTATTCTCAGTTTCCTTCTGTAGAATTGCATTTCTGTTGATTCGAGTATCTCCTTCCTCTTTGGGGAGATCGCTCAGCATTCGCTGCCATAGAGGAGGACAAATACCACATAACAGTCCAATACTCTTTTCCTTTTTTTTCTTTTTTTCAATGAAATCTTACTGTCTCTCTGTGTAAAGCTTCCGGTGATAACAAACTTAACTATGAACAAAATTTAGATATCTAGGAAGGGTTTTAACAGCGGACGAAAAATGTGACACAGAGATCCCAAGTAGCAAAAATAAAATGCTATTAGAAACAAATAAACTTATCTTATGTAATATCGTTCCTCCTGTATGACAGATGACAGTGAAGCTGAGACAACAGAAATGTGGTTCTACAGAAGGAAGCTGAGAATACTATCGACTGAACACATGAGCAATCATAAAATGGTAACAAAAAAAGGCTCTTATACTTAATATTGGATGTGCGTTGTGGTGCAGTGGATATCAGCTCGGAATGAGAAATCGGAGAGCCGAGTTCAAATTCTAGTCGAATTCATTGCATTCACTTACATGCAAATACCCTTGGGAAAGGTATTAATTCCTCTATTCCTTCCAGTTATGGGTTAAATAGCAGGACAGATTGGGTTCTATAGCCTTGGTCGGCAACCAGTCTACCGCAGAAAACAATGGCAACCTACTGCAGAATAATCTTCTGCCCAGTCAGTCATGTCTCTTTCAAGACATGATCACCCAAGTGTGTATCATGTATAGCACTTAACTGACTGACTGATGCTGACACTAAGAAAAATGATCAACTGTAAAAAGTGATATCAGAATTAGATGATGAACATCTGTTATTTCCGCTATTTACAGTGTTTGGAATATTGTCCTCATCTTTATTACTTTTACTACAACATTTTGGCTGTTGTAAGCTCCGGCCTTCTTCAGGTGCTAGGAATTTCGAACTGGACTCTTTATTACAATAACTGGCATGTATCATTCTCATTCCATGTGTGATACCAAATTTGTCACTAAGCTGATTGATGTTCTACTCAGCACCTCTACCCTAGATTTACGGGCAAATACCTTTGGGAAAGGTATCAATCCGTCTCTTTCAGTTATGGGTTAAATATCAGGACAGATTGAGTTCCATAGCCATGGCTGGCAACCAGTCTACCGCAGAAAGCAATGGCAACCTACTGCGGGATAATCCTCTGCTCGGTCAGGCATGTCTCTTTCAAGACATGATCGCCCAAGCATGTGTCACGTATTGCACTTAACTGACTGACTGATACTTACTATTAGAAAGAGATAGTTGAAATTAAACTAAAGAAAAAAGAGCACCCCGATTCAGAAAGTACCTGACTTTTTTACGATACTCTTTATTAGGACTAGATCAGGCAAAAAAATTAAAAAATAGAGTACTACTACTATATTTAGACTGTTACCTAATAGTTATCTTAAACTCTACAATCCCTTTTCCCAACAGACGAATCTATGCTTACATTTCGCTATACTAAGTCTATTTCTATGGCTGCTGTTCAGACGAGCTACATTCCTAAGCTCTACCCAATTCAGACCTTCGCAGCTAGGACCCGACATGCCACATACACAGAATCAACTCATCGTTATACACATACGTATTCCATTAGTAATCAAGAAATTCAATTCAGGTTCTTCTCCAGATCTGTTAATTTTTTAAAAACAGTCTCCTGAGAGGATGCTTCCCTGATCACAACGATTTTAATCTCTCCAAGCCTAGTGGCAACCATTATCTATCTCACATTCCCTCATAATAAGTAACTCCTATTTTCTTCTGGAACGCACATACAACCTCATTAAATAACTCACTTCCTTGAATGGCTCTAGGGCCTTTCATTCTGTTATAAATAGTATAAAAAAGCAAAACATTAGTCCCGAAATTCAGGAAGTAATATGGATCTTCATATTTGGGCCTATCTTCTTTGTTTATGTACCGTACCCATCATGATGTGGGTGATCATGACTCTCCACATTTCCTGTTCTTTTAGCTTTTAGTCAAGATTACCTTTTTACTACCTCTCTTAATTCTTGTTCTGTCAACAAGTTTGTTTGGTAGGTTATTTTTCTATGTCTTTCAGTATGTCCTGTGAGTGTCAAATTTTTCAAACCCCCTTTCCTTATTATGCGCCCTACAGATTTCAACTATTCTGTAATAGTCATTTTTGTTTCGATTTTCTCTAAAACATTATGATTCTTCACCTGACAGACAAATTGTACATATGCTGACTAGGCAATAGAGACCATGAGGTATTATAGTGGCTGTTGTAACAATGGTAAGTAAGAATGTGTTTTTTTTTAAAGAAATACTGCTTTATGTTTGACTCTAGCTAAATAAATAAATATGACTTTCTAAATCGGTTCACGGAGCTGACCGATTTTCCAGTATCTTTAGCAATGAGTTTTATACACGAGTAACCCTTAGTGTCCGGTGTTAACTTCAGTCCCAATATCCTTATCTTTGTTATTGTTATCATAAAGTTTCGACTGTGTCAGATACTCTCCAGTTGCCTATTGATTCAGATAATCTTCAGGGAACTTTGAAGTAAAGCTTTTTTATAATCTAAGCAGAATAAATTGTTTTAGTTACGGTATCCATTTCTAGACACATTTTGACATGGTCTTTTATTCTACTACTCAATTATTTCGCCATATTTTTTTTCTTTTTTTTTGCACCTACCCGCCACATGGATAGAACTCGGAATTACAGTGCCCGATCCTAATATGAAATAAACACATAAGACTCGAAAGACGTTTTGTAGATAGTTTTAGGAGGGCGGAGAGTGGGAGTTTTAATTGCCATCAAATATGTCAGTCCCTGTAGTTATCTCAGTTCTTAACGATTTGCACGAATGAAGCTGGTGACCGAAATAGATATGAACAGACTGAGATAGATAGATAGATAGATAGATAGATAGATAGATAGATAGATAGATAGATAGATAGGAACTGCCCTACACAGATAGATAGATAGATAGATAGATAGATAGATAGATAGATAGATAGATAGATAGATAGATATAAACATTCGGAGATAGATAGATAGATAGATAGATAGATAGATAGATAGATAGATAGATAGATATAAACATTCGGAGATAGATAGATAGATAGATAGATAGATAGATAGATAGATAGATAGATAGATAGATAGGAACTGCCCTACACAGATAGATAGATAGATAGATAGATAGATAGATAGATAGATAGATAGATAGATAGATAGATATAAACATTCGGAGATAGATAGATAGATAGATAGATAGATAGATAGATAGATAGATAGATTCGGAGATAGATAGATAGATAGAGATAGATAGATAGATAGATAGATAGATAGATAGATATAAACATTAGATAGATAGATTAGATAGATAGATAGATAGATAGATAGATAGATAGATAGATAGATAGATAGATAGATAGAAACATTCGGAGATAGATAGATAGATAGATAGATAGATAGATAGATAGATAGATTAGATAGATAGATAGATAGATAGATAGATAGATAGATAGATAGATAGATAGATAGATAGATATAAATATTATAGATAGATAGATAGATAGATAGATAGATAGATAGATAGATAGATAGATAGATAGATAGATAGATAGATAGATAGATAGATAGATAGATAGATAGATAGATAGATAGATAGATAGATAGATAGATAGATAGATAGATATAAACATTCGGAGATAGATAGATAGATAGATAGATAGATAGATAGATAGATAGATAGATATAAACAAACATTCGGAGATAGATAGATAGATAAAAAGTCCCATCTTTTATCTAATATGAAGTGTCTTTCGTAGTCATAGTTCATAATGATCTACTTGAACAAACCGATGGCTGAGCTAGATGCAATTTCTTTCCTAATGTATATAATCGGTGTTTAATTCCGGCTAGTGTGCAGGAATCCTGTGCCGATCAGTGGAGAATCTCTTTTTTAACCTGACGCAACACGATCTTCCCTCACATTTGTACACTTGTGAAATAGGTAATATCTAAAAGCGTGCAAGTATCTATCTATCTATCTATCTATCTATCTATCTATCTATCATTTTGCCACTTGCTATCTATCTATCACTATGCCACTTGCTATCTATCTATCTATCTATCTATCTATCTATCTATCTATCTTTCCATCTATCTATCTATCTATCATTTTGCCACTTGCTATCTATCTATCTATCACGATGCCACTTGCTATCTATCTATCTATCTATCTATCTATCTATCTATCTATCTATCTATCTATCTATCATTTTGCCACTTGCTATCTATCTATCTATCTATCTATCTATCTATCTATCTATCTATCTATCACTATGCCACTATCTATCTATCTATCTATCTATCTATCTATCTATCTATCTATCTATCTATCTATCATTTTGCCACTTGCTACCTATCTATCTATCACTATGCCACTTGCTATCTATCTATCTATCTATCTATCTATCTATCTATCTATCTATCTATCCACTTTTGCCTATTCTATCTATCTATCTATCTATCTATCTATCTATCTATCTATCTATCTATCTATCTATCTATCACTATGCCACTATCTATCTATCTATCTATCTATCTATCTATCTATCTATCTATCTATCTATTGATATTTCACTATTTCTAACCCCTATGTTGTAAATCTGTTTCTTTGATAAACTGGTCATATCACAGAATGATTCCAACTTATTGACAATAAATGTGTGAAAAGATTGCGCACTTTAAATCGCCGGTTTGAACTGATATGTCCTTCGTTCGTTGTGATTTACGCAGCACATTGAAACAATCGGGAACATAGACTTGACGTTCGTTCATTCTTTACCTCTTTCTTTCTTTCTTTCTTATTTACTTTTTTCTACAGATTAATCAAGATTTGCTTGCGTCAATTTTATCGCAACCTGTACACTGAATCTTCACAGTATCGTTTCAATTATTATCATCTCTGGTGTGTTAGGTATATATTTTCATGAGACTATGAGACATTGATTAGCCCAAGTCATTACAACTGCGGAATAGATAGATAGATAGATAGATAGATAGATAGATAGATAGATAGATAGATAGATAGATAGATAGATAGATAAGAACTAGGATACTTAACATCCATCAAATATGACAGTTTTATAGTTATCACAATTCATAACAATCTACTGGAAGAAGCTGCTGGCTGGCATAGATATGAACAGACTGATATATATATATATATATATATATATATATATATATATATATATATATATATATATATATATATATGAGCAGCGCGTCATCGAGTTTAATTCGTTAACTCTTCGTCACTGGGGCCCGTGGTACAGTTGCTTAATAACCTAACTGTCTGGGTTTCAATTCCTGCTGAAGAGTCCCAAATATAGGACGAAACGACCGTCCAGTGCTTTCTGCATTCTGCTGAAGTCGAATAAAAAATCGATGAATTCCTTATATATATATATATATATATATATATATATATATATATACTTAGATAGGAAAATGAAATACAGAAAGAAACATTCGAGAATGCAATAACTGCGGCATATCTTAGTGTCTAGGCCGGGTAACAGTTCCAGAGTCCATGGAAATAGAACAAACAAGTCGACAAAGGACCTGGCATGATCTCCTCGACATGGACAACGGAATATGCACAATTCCTAAAACTTAGATTAAGTAGTGATCAGTTCGAAATCTCCTGAAGGTTGCACGCATCGACGGATACCTAAAAATGTTGGTTCTTTCAGAAAAACCTTAAAAAACTTGCTCAAGACCTATCGGCAGTTCCTCTTTTAGGGATGCATAAGATCCCGGTTAATAAACCCAGCCCCACTTCTCCTGAAGGTGAAATACTGCCTGTGAGATGGGGTCTACAGATGATTTTTTTTTATATTTACCCCTGTGAAAACATGCACTTTGTAGAGAAATCAACAGGTTAAACCCAGAAGTAGATAGGTTTGCTATCGGCCGGTTTAAAATTTTCCCCCGCCTTTTAAACCTTGTTTCTTTTTTAGGATTGGCTTTCTGATTCCGTCTAAAGTACTTTCCTCAATTAGAAAAAATATTCAAAAAAGTGTTCTCTAGCTTTGGATGGAAGTTAGCCTGGGAGAAGGACACTTCTGAATAGAAAACTGTAGACAAGACAATGGAAACTACTCCACTGTCTAAAACTTTTATCCTCCTATTGCTGGGATTGGAGGAGAAATGAAGTTATACATTTTTGATTGTCATTTGTGTGAAAGTGAATGCATCAGAGTAGGTTGGAGCTAGCCACACATTTTTTTACTAGCTAAGATTAATTACCAAAAAGGTTTGTTCATTATGGATTTTTTTGCATTCTTCAAAATAAATGTAACAATGCTTAATCACTTCTTGCGACTTGCGTTTCCGGTTCCTTCTGAAGTCTTCTGATTCTCTCTGTAAACCTTTGCATCTTAGTGGCATTATTGCCTTGATCGAGTTAAATGATTTGAAAAATAAGTCATTTATTCGTTCATAAACAATAAAAAACCAATAAAACTGGATTCAAATATTAAAAATTTGTTTTATTACAAACTTAAAAATAATTAACAATATAAACATTTACAAGATGTAGTTATCTATCTGATATACATCACAATGGTTCACACAAGAACAGCATATTGCACAGAGTGGATTTAGATTTTTTGTTTCCATTTTTTAAATTTTATTAAAATTTTTTTTCTGTAACCTTTTTTTTAACCTTTTAAAATAATATCCATCTGTACCGTTACGACTGTATTATCAACAATTTCAAAAAAATTACCCCATTTTTCATTTGCTTTGTATTTTTCTTACTTTCCGTGTTTCCTCCACCCAATATTTTTTATTTCTTTTCTTTTATCTTCTTTTTCTTTCTTTTCCTCTTTCCCCCTTTTTCTTTCCCTCTTTCCCATTTTTTCTTCTTCCCCATTTTTTCTTTCTTTTTCTTTCTTTTTCTTTCTTTCTTTCTTTCTTTCTTTCTTTCTTTCACTCTTTTCTCCGTTTTTTCTTTCTTCATTTCCTTCTTTCTCCTTTTCCTTTCCCTCTTTCCCCCTTTTTCTTCCCCTCTTTTTCCCCCATTTTATTTTTTCATTCCACCGCAGTTTTTAATCATTTTTTTTAAATTTAACTGTTTGAAGTTACTAAGCAGGAGCAAAAAAAAAAAAAAAAAGAAAAAAAAAACAATTCAATAAATTGTTTCCTTTTTAAATTTTTCAAAATAACGTTGTTGTTTTTATTCAGCTTGTTTTTGTTTTGTTTTGTTTTTTCTAAATATAAACGTACATGATACATATATATATATATATGTTATTTACAATTTACCCAAAGGTGCTTTATTAATTCTCGAGAAACTGTTTCCCCAGTTTATTTTGTAAAAAGAAAAAAGAAAAAGTGGAATTGGATTAAGGAGGGACAAAGTTATTGATTTGAAAATTTAGGATGAATAAGAAAAAAATTTTTTTTTCTCTAAAACAATAATTTTCTTCTAGCCTCCCGCCATAAAATAAGCAAAATAAACGTCAAAATAAAATAAATAAAAAACAATTGCGTGAAAAGGGAATGGATTTTATGGATTAGAGAAATAACTCAAGATTATTATTATTATTATTATTATTATTATTATTATTATTATTATTATTAATACTATTATTATTGTTTTTAGTTTTTGTTGTTGGTATTGGTGGTGTCATTGTCTTCGTTATTTTTCTGCTTGTTTTTGCATTATTATTGTTCTTATCTTTGTCATTTTTGTCATTATTATTATTATTACTATTGTTCTTGTCATTGTTAGCATTACTGTTGTTGTCATTGTTATTATTACCATTGTTATTATTACCATTGTTATTATTACCATTGTTGTGCTCATTGTTATTATTACCATTGTTGTTGTCATTGTTGTTATTACTGTTGTTGTTGTCATTGTTATTATTATCTTGTTGTGGTCTTTGTTATTATTACCATTGTTGTTATCATTGTGGTTATTACTGTTGTTGTTTTCATTGTTATTATTACCATTGTTGTTGTCATTGTTATTATTACCATTGTTGTGGTCTTTGTTATTATTACCATTGTTGTTGTCATTGTTGTTATTACCGTTGTTGTTGTCATTGTTGTTATTACTGTTGTTGTTGTCATTGTTGTTATTACCATTGTTGCTGTCATTGTTGTTATTACTGTTGTTGTTGTCATTGTTATTATTACTACTGTTGTTGTCGCTATTTTTGTATTTGCATTGCTGTTATTTTTATTTTTGTTGCTGTTATTATGTGGTTTAACTTGTTTATCTTATTGTTATTATTATTACACATATTATTATTATTATTGTTGTTATTATTACATTAGTTTTTACGTGATTATTGACATTATTGTTGTTGTTTTTGCTATTTTTGTGGGTGATACTGTTGTAGTTATTTGTATTTTTTTATAATAATAATAATAATAATAATAATAATAATAAGAATTATTATTATTATTATTATTATTATTAATATTATTATTATTGAGCTTTAACACCAAATATAATTAGGGTTTTCCAAGTTCAAGTTGCAGAAAACTTTTTCAATGAAACAAAACTGATTTTATTATTATTATTATTATTATTATTATTATTATTATTATTATGTCATTTTTCATCATAATTCGATTTCTGCTATGGTCGCACAACCTATCAAGTCTGCGAAAAGACCTAAGGCAGGTCGTGGTGTGTTGTTATGGCTCCATTTCATGTTTTTTCCTTTCTCCCTAACATCCCTAGAGTTACATAGACAAAGTTCTCCTTAGTGTGTGGGCTGTATTTAACAAGACAATTTCGCTTAAGCTGGGGTTTTCAGGGATTCTTTCAATGTGTTGTTTTGTTCCATTTTTTATCGTTGCAAGTGTACCTACTATTTACTGGTACGCTTCTTGTTTTCAATTTTCACATTTTTACGCATTTTCTTCAGAGTTCCAACCAGATATCTAAGGTCAGAAATGTTTTTATGACAGCTGTCACTGATTATGTTTTCTAAAAAAATCTAAAACAAAATAAGCCAAAGATCACACGCACAATTTAGTTCAATAAAACTTTTAGTGATGTATGAGCTGTATTTGCGAGTACAATTGCTATCATTATTAGTACTATTATTTTTTTTATTTCTGTTATGGCTATTTAATCTTAGCTAAGACTAAAATCGCATAAAATGCTTTTGTTGAGAATCTAACTAATTACGACATTAGCTAACTTATTCAAAAATTCGCTACAATATCACGATACAGTAGGCACTGTCTCTTCTTTCCTAATTCAATACATTACGTTTTGCTATGAAAAAATAATGGAGATAGAGCTAATAAGAATGCGTTACATCAATATTCCGAGCGTGAAGGACTTGCCTGCCTTAAAAATCAACATTCGAAATAGTGGCTTTTAAAAGATCTCGGAGGCCAATTACTAGCACCATTGGTAAAGATACAAGTATCTAACCATTTGAGGCAGACCCATTTCCCTTTGTTGCTATATTCTTTATTGTAATTAATTCATTTCAGAAGTTGTTATACCATACTACAAGTTTCGTAAAATCTCTTTCAACAGCTCGAGCATCTTCCTTACATCATTTCACTCTTAGCCCCCTCTTGGGCTAACATTTGTCTTTCCTGCATAACCCTATGAACTTTATTTTCGTGAGTAGGTGTTGGGATTTCTCTGACGCTCACACAACTCTACCTTGTTGCCAGTCTAGTTGCTCGAGTAAATCCGTGTGGAAGGGGCACCAAGGAACAATTTCCCTGTCTAGGTTTGCGCATACCATACCAGAGTTGTTTTCTTTATATATATATATATATATATATATATATATATATATATATATATATATGTAATCTTGGCTTTTTTATTCATGGTTCCCAACATCTATTTTCATCTATACACGTTTTTCATAACGCTTCCGACAAGCCATGGACAATTGCCTTCTCATGATTCGACGCTGCTCAAGTTAAACAACATTTATTTATAACAGTATCAGTATTTGTTTGTATACACAACAATAGTTTAATTTGCCTACAACAATATCTAAAAAAGAAAAAAATGGCATAATTTTTGATTACCTGCAGTTCATCGAGTAAAAATCAGAAGTATTTTAAAAAAATACGTAAAATTTTAATTTATCGTTGAGGTATTTGTTTCAATTCCAAATCCAAATTCAAAGACATAGTCATCCTTACCATATACTTATTCAGCTAGTGAGTAAAAAGCTCTCTATATATCGACGTTCAATGTAAGGGTTGCTTCTATTCAAAGACATTCGTCAAGTTTAAGTACCAGTTATTTTCGAGAAGTGACATTTGTTTTTTTTAAACACAGTTAATAATCCGCAATCAAATCTCTCTAAAAACCATATTCTTAAATCTCTCTATGAACACCAATCTTTTGAAAGACTTTAAATCCAGATCCCTCTAAAGACCACAAACCGTTTAATCCACAATCCTCGTCTGCTTGCCCCAAAGCATGCAACGCCTAAATGACTCCGTCTTTCAGCCTAGATATTTAGGAACTGATAACTTGTACGAATGCGTAGCAATCCTACGACCCAACCCAGTCATAAAACTGATGATGCTCATGATGATGATGATGATGATATATATATATATATATATATATATATATATAAATCTTTTTAAAAAACGTAACTCCAATTCCATCTAAAAACAAAACAGATATTTTGTCATTCTAAATAAAATATAGTGGTTTAGGTTTAGAAACTTTATTTTTTTCCTTGAAAAAAAAAATGGTTAAATTTTAAATTTAAACCATTTAGAAATTTTTGTGGGGGATTTTCAACGGCAAAAACGGATTTGGAGGAACAGAAGTCTAAATTATGATTTTCTGATAAATACAAGGATATTTATGCCAAACCTGATATCTGATACTCAGCATATGGCACCAAAAGCGGTCAATAATGAATTTAACTTATGAAAAAAATTGGATACGTTTTAAATATCTTCTAGAATATAATTTTCTCCCATTTTGCAGGTTTGTTTTAATATTTAGGAACTTACTCTAAAAAAGAGAGAAAAAATTGTCTCTGGCATTTTTGTTATAATTACTTGAAGTTAGGGTCCCCGAGAAAACAAAATCAGCCGAAATTTGACTGTTGTCCGAATTTTGTGTTTTAGGGTCCCCAAATCCGCTGATGTAACTCATTTTTTAAAAGAGTGTCAAGTTAAATCTGTCTGTCACTCACAACATTCATTTCAACAAGATTCTAATGATACGCCGAGCCCCAATTTAATAAGCATCCGTTTATATAAAAAAATAAAATAAAAGTAGCACGGTGTTTTTCAAAGTGCACTCCTTTGGTACTGAGGCAGGAGTGACCTTTCCAGGGCTCAAGCCTGAGCAGCGGTATATGCTCAAACTACATGTCCCCGCTTCTCGGCCGTACCGACAGAATTCATAGGAATACAGGACATTACACTTAGGGTTAGTTTGGTTGCAAGAGTTGCCGAAAAATTATCAGTGTTGACAGGCAACTGCCTTCGGAGCTTCACGCCGAGTTTATTGTCTGGATTTATTTCCAAATCAGGGTTTTCCTTTCCTGAGATGGACTGCTTTCCAGGACTGACGAAACAGATGTTTATGAGGCAGCTGCTTTTCGTATCGTCCATTCTCCGGCTTTGCGCTGGACTTAATTGTCAGAGGCTATTTGAGATGCATGAGATGGAAGAATTTTATAGACAAAACGAGGAAAAATCAACTGTATAGAACTGATGATCTAAAAATAAATGATTAATTATATAAGAGTTTTTACTAACTCTAAAGTGATCATAACTTGGCAAAAACTTGGAGTTAGGATAATGGTACACTCGTTCTTAAACCCGTCAACTGTCAACTTTTAGTACATATCATTTGAGAAATATTTTTAAAAATATCAAATATTTGCTTGCGAGAACAGGGTGTCAAAAAAAAATAGGACCATAAAATTTTTTTTTTAATCATATCACCCCAAGCAAGGCGATAACGCCACTGATGCGCAGGGGGCTACGTAAGAGTAAAAAGGTTGGAAAAGAGAAAGCCGGAAACCACATCCTAACCAGGGAACAAGGGATGAGCCTCTTCACCTGTTCAATAGACGTGGGTGGAGTAACAAGATAAAACATTTTTCTAAAGACTAATTCCAAACCACTCAAAAGACCACAATCAAGACTAATATCGCAGTAGAGAATTCAAAATATTTGCCTAAATATTTTTATTGTCTTTAGGACCGAAAAATACAAATCCTACGAAAATACCTTTTATTAAATGCTTTGAAAATACATGTAGAAGCTGCAATTCTATTTGCCTTATTATAGCAAAACGATCCCGTGGGTCTTGAAGAGAAATGTTCTTTGTTGGATCTCGTAAACAAGCGCAACAGAATCAAAAACAAAGAACATTAACAAATAACATGAAGTGCGTCACATGAAAGCTTCCAACAGCAGCAACAACTAAAATGGATAACATGTAACTAGACGGAAAAATAAAGACATAATCAAGTTGTTGACCTTCCACCCTACCTTAAACAAAAGGTTAGGAAGTAAACCACCATCAATACGGGAAAGAGCGATAACAGCTATTGGACTTGAGTAACTTACATTTTTAAAAAAGAAAATCTATTTTAAGGGAAACATTTATAAATTTCAATTTACAATAATGCTAACAGCCCGCTGACTGAATACCAAATACATCGTTATAAAGTAAACGAACAATCACAACGTTGTGAGAATAAAAGAAAGTGTATATTTCTACAAATTTCGAATTACTGGCGCCATCAAGTATAGGTTTTCATACATTTGGATAGCCTAAATTTGAAAAAAAAATACATTAAAAAGAAAATTAACAAGACTTTTGTCTTTGCAGTTGATTCTCCTATTATTGCACTTGGACTCCAGCCAACCATGTTTATACGAAGAAGAACAACCTCTTGAGTCCCATGACTCTTATCGATTTTTACGTGTTAGGTAAAAACAAAACAAAAGTTTTGAGGCTTAAAAAAAATAACAACTCAAGGCAATGAAAAATGTTGTCGACTTCAAATTCGCATTTCAGGTTTCTCTTCTATCGCCGTCTTCCTCTTAAAATTTATTCATATAGACACAAATATGCACCAACTGTTAGCAAAGCCAATATATTTAGTTTTTGGCTATCCGTATATAAGTAGGATGTGCGTTGTGGTGCAGTGGATATCGGCTCGGAACGAGAAATCGGGAAGCCGAGTTCGAATTCCAGTTGAATTCATTGCATTCACTTACGCACAAATACCCTTGGGAAAGGTATTAATCCGTCTCTTCCTTACAGTTATGGGTTAAATAGCAGGGAAGATTTGGCTCTATAGCCTTGGCTGGCAACCAATCTACCTCAGAAAGCAATGGCAATCTACTGCGGGATAATCTTCTACCCAGTCAGTCATATCTCTTTCGAGACATGATCTCCCAAGCGTGTTTCACGTATGGCACTTCACTGATTTACTGTATATAAGTAACAAATGTTTTGATGTTACACCAAACATGGCTTCAATGACTTCTGATCATAACTAATTCGAAGTATTAACATATACATGTCTTGTCTTAGTGAATTAAGAGGTTACTGCAAATATCCCGGTTGCCATTGCCTTTCTACTGTAGACTGGTTGCCAGCCAAGGCTATGGAACCCATCTTTCTTACTAATTACTTCATAGCTTAAGGAAGAAGCTGTAGATTTCCAAGGGCATTTGCAATGAATTCAACTGGAATTCGAACTCAGCTTTCCAATTTCTCATTCATTGCACCACAACGCACATTTTAGTATCCATGATTAATAACAGATATGTTTATCAGTTGCACGATCTTAACAAGCTAAGTATGCTCCCCCTACCCTAGGGTTAACTCTCTGTTCCAGAGCGGGATATAGTGGGGTGACATCATAGGTGTTCAGACGGTTAATTTTCTTTTAAGTCTGAAAGAAGAGGCGGCTAAGTTAACCTGATAGTCATATCTTAGATACATCGATCGGAGACGGTCTGAGTGAACTGGATTACTCGACCTGAAGGTATTTCTTACTGGGCCCCACCTGTACGATTACGATCTGCTTTTTCTCAAATCCTAGCGCTATATCGTGAATATTTGACTGTTATGCATGTGCCTGGGATAACCTTATCGAACTGGGTAACATGATGAGCATATTGTGCTTAGTAAATTTATACCCGAGCATTACATTTTTTGCTGCATTTTATTGAATAATAATAATGATGATGATAATAATAATAATAATAATAGTAATAATAATAATAATAAAGAAATACAAAAAAATGTCTTGATAAATACAGCACATACTTAAAGAAGAACTTTGTCCATGAAACGCTAGTGATGTTATGGGAGGCAGGTAAACAAATCATGAAATGTAGCCATAACAACACACCCTTACTTGGTAGGTAGTGTGAGCATAGCAGAAATTGAAATATGATGTTGATAAATAATAATAATGATGATAATAATAATAATAATGTGGGATTACACCATCTACACAGAGAGAAAAATTGAAGCAAACAGGCCAGACATTATTGTTAAAAACCAGAAGGAGAAAACTTGTCTATTAATTGATATGGCTTGTCCAGCGGATTGTAACATAGCAACCAAGGAATTTGAAAAACTGTCAAAATATAAAGACCTGGAAATTGAAATAGAAAAAATGTGGAAATTGAAAACAAGAGTTGTGCCAGTGATAGTAGGTGCACTTGGAATGATAAAAAATGGAACAAAACAACACATTGAAAGAATCCCTGGAAACCCCAGCTTAAGAGATATACAAAAAATTGTCTTATTAAGTACAGCCCACACACTAAGGAAAACGTTATCTATGTAATGCTGGGGATGATAGGGAAGATAGAAAAACATGAAATGGAGTCATAACAACACGCCACTACCTGCCTTAGGTCTCCCCGCAGATTTGGTTGGTAGTGAGACCAAAGCAGAAATCGAAATATGATGAAAAATGACATAATAATAATAATAATAATAATAATAATAATAATAATAATAATAATAACTAGCGGAAAGATAATTATGATTTCCTGGAAAGATTTTACTTTGTCATACTACAAATGATAGTAATGTCTTTAAACATAAAGGTATTGGATAATAAAATAGCGATAACACAGAGTGTAATTTTATTAAAATATCTATAAAAGTAATGTCCATAGAAGCTACTTTACTGTGATAGATATTGAAAGAGAAAATGTTTTTTATTACTGAAAAATCATGGCTCATTGTGAACATTTTCATAAAGAATTTTTAAAAATAACAATTTCAAAAATAATTTCATTCATTTTTAAATGAGTACTGATAGTTTCATTAAAATCCGACAGTTATTTGATTTTTGCGAGAATTTCTAAATGAATGTGTTTGTCACAGAAAAAAAGTGTGATGTAATCATTACGTTTCCATTGTAAAACAACCGTAACGTTTCTTTAGCCGCTAACTCAAATCAAAACAAAACTTTCTGATAAAATTTCAAAAATGTTAGGTGGGATTAAAAAAAATGTAAAAAATAATTAAAGTTACTTTATAGGCTCCTGTGTCTATTGTAAACAGAAAATATCAACTGAGTAATGGCCAAGGGTACAGAAATTTCGTTATTAGGTCGCGGGATACGACAACAAACATACCTATTTTTACTATATTGTACAGTACAGTACACACACATATACACACACAATTACTCTACAACCATCAGCTTAAGTTGCTTACTGATACGATAATGCTATAAGCTCTCTCCACCTACTCTCTCACTCTTTACTACCCTTCCGTTTGACAAAGGTGAGCGAAAGACTTAGGAGAGTAAAAAGATAGAGGGGAAGGAAAGGCTCGTGTAGAGAGTGTGGTGTAACGGACGGAGGAACTAAGTAAGTAACTAAGGAAGGAACACACAGAATTATAATATAGATAATAATAATAATAATAATAATAATAATAATAATAATAATAATAATAATGATAAGCTGCAATAATAATGTTAACTACAGCCCACACACTAAGAACAACTTTGTCTATGTAACGCTAGGGATGTTAGGGAGATACAAAAGAAAAACATGACATGGAGCCATAGCATTACACCACGAGATGCCTTAGGTCTTCCTGCAGACTTGGTAGATAGTGCAACCATATCAGTAATCGGATTATAATGAAAATGACATAATAAGCAGAATAAATGCAAAAGATTAATTTAATTATAAATCAAAATATATATGACAAGGAAAAATTAAAAATCATCAGTGAAAAAATATTAAAAGAAAAAATATATATATATATACATATACATATATATATATATATATATATATATATATATATATATAAGAAAAAGGGGAGATAAAGAGAAAATATATATATATATATATATATATATATACATACATATATATATATATATATATATATATAAGCGAAAGGTGAGCGAAAGACTTAGGAGAGTAAAAAGATAGACAAACAAAGAAAAAGGGGCGATAAAGAGAATATATATATATATATATATATATATATATATATAAGAAAAAGGGGGCGATAACAGAAAAAGATATATGGCAGGAAGAAGACACAGAGAGGTTAATAAAAGAAAAAAAAAACATGAAATATTAAGGACCAAAAGATAATTGTTTACAAAAATGAAAATTTTGGTTACATTTCTTTTTTTTTTTTCTTTCTTTCTTTCTTTTTTTTAAATAATAAATGTAGCCAAACAAATCTGGGATTAGGTATCGTCGGACGTTAATATTTATCTGTCTCTCAAAACTTGTACACTTTTAATATCCGAATAGTTTTTAACCGGTATTGTCTGCTTTGAAAAACATGCCGCATATACATATTCGAGCAGCCATATTCGAATTCCACACGCTGCTGAAATGCTAACTTTAAAGAAAAAAAAAATTGTGTATTATTTCAAAAAAGAATAGAAAAGAAATGATAAATATATTGTTTTATTATTCAGATAAAAATTTGAAATATGATATGTGCAATAATATTATTGATTTAAAAATAACTTTCAGCAAAAACATACGAAGTCGGTGCTAAATTTATATGTTTTATGCATTAACATGCTTAAATGTTTCATTTTGAAATTAATTACTGTCAACCATTTTTAATAATAATAATAATAATAATAATAATTTAACTACTAATTTTGGTCGTCTTAATTTTTTATTTTATTTTTTATCGCAACTTCGAAGGGCCTTCAGTCTGCGACAGCGAACAAACATCACTAATCATAAATAATCAACTGCATTTATCATCTGGGCTACAAGGAACTCTACGGTTAGTAGAATGTCAACCCTAAATTTATAAACATCACCTTCACTTTTTCTCGTGATAAAATCAACAGTCAATTATTATTATTATTATTATTATTATTATTATTATTATTATTATTATTATTTCAGTTGAAATGTTATCCTTATAAGTTATATGAGGATTTGTTATAGTTTTAAGCATAATGTAATGGATAGCGGCTTGGAATGAGGAATCGGGTGCTGAGTTCGAATTTTAGTCGAATTCGTAACAATAACTAACGTGCAAATGACCATTTATGGTCAAGCTATGGAATGAATCCATCTCTTCTCCCTCAAGCTATGGGTAAATCACAGGACATATTGTATTAGAGCCACTGGTCTAGGTAAAGGACAAAGCACTATCTGTGGGTGAAATAACATTACCAACCATGCGTGAGACATGGGTTCTTCCAAACGTGAAGGCCTTGAATCTGGATATGATCCAATGAGCTTTCATCCCTGGTACCATTTATATCATATATAAAAAAAATTGTGATTATTAATTGGTCTACATTGTTTATTGCTAAAATAGCTATTATTACTATTACTATATATATATATATATATATATATATATATATATATATATTGTGTATTTTAACAACAATCTCTCTTTTATACAGGTTTCATTAAAAATGACAGTTTTTATATAATTTTTCATGTGTTCGTATAATTTCTTTCTTACCGGAACTCAAATTATATAAGAATTGTAGAAAGCGTTTGTACTTTCGAGCGCTTTCGGCTATACGTTTAGCCATTATCAAGAATTAAGTTTGTTTTGCTTGTAAATATAGAAGTAGAGCCTTAAGCGCGCGAAAGTACAAAAGTTTGTACAATTCTTATATAATTTAAGTTCCGAAAAGAAAAACATTATACGAACATGAAAAATTATATGAAAAACTTAATGATAATACCTTGTCGGTCATTTTCAATAAAACCTGTATATATATATATATATATATATATAGAGTTGTCTTATATTTTTTTTATTCTAATTCCTTCGGGTCTTTTATGAGTAATTTGCTTCATTAAGTTAATTAATTTCTGTGATATTTACATGTATTATTATCAGTATTTTGTTTAAGTTCCTCTCCGAATCTTAGATATTTTAGCCCGGATAAAGACAATCACATCGGAGTTTCTACCGCACCTCCCCCCACCCACTATCTGCTTAGAGGCCCAAAGTTTTCCTCAGCCTATGAGCTATTCCTAGCAGCGCTGCCACCTGCACTCGCTACGATATCAGATATCCACAAGGAGTGTTGCGCGGCGGACGTGCGATAATCTTCATGATTGCGCATGCTCCAAAAGAGATAACTTGAGCTGCTGCTGCTGCTGCTGCTGCTGCTGCTGCTGCTGCTGCTGATGATGATGATGATGATGATACATTTCTCCGCTTTATCCTGCCAGGTATCATGATCATCATCATCATCATCATCGTCGTCGTGGTCGTAGTTAATTTTTCATAATTTGAATTAATGTTAATATTATTCTGCTTTCAAGAGGGTCAATCGTCACCGATTTTACAACTATCAATCAATCTCATACAACAGAAACTTTACTCAAACATCTACTTTAAATGTTATATTGATTCACGTTGCTGTGTTAATTTCGGTACAGTGTATTATCCGCATGTATTATTGTTTTGTATAATGAAGAAAGTTGCTTTTGATTTTACTTTCAGTTGAAAATATATATCATGTCTTAAGAACAGCAATTTATACAAAAGGTCCTAAATGGAATGGATGGATGTAATGTTTAAATAAAACAGATATTTCATTAAAATAAACGTCATTATTTTAATTTAATTCATATTGCGAATAGCTCGTTTTTTTTTTTAATTTTCTTTCTTATTGAAATTTTTCTCATACTTCGGTGCTTTAAATATCACAGAAGACAAATATTAGATAAATATGAGATAATCCTAATGTTCCAAAATTTGCTTTACTAGCAAAGATTTTAATTTAAAAAAAGAAAAAGAAAAAGTGAATGAACTGGGATTTGCGCCACGGAAAAGTGGATTACAGATTAACACCGAAGCTGATAGCAGATGTCGCAAATCAATTAAGTTATTGTGAAGTATTCTTTTTTTCTCTGGGAGGAATTAGAAGTTTTAACGTTCCCGTTAAAAAAAAAAAAGTTCTTTTATTTCAAATTCTTTTTTACGGCAGAGAAATGACCAATATGAATGACAAAAAAAAAATATCATGGAAATTGTCTATCGCATTATGCTTTAAATTGAAAAATATTATTTTTTCTCAACAAATATGCATGTATATGCATATATATAGTAACACACGTATATATGTATATATTTGTGTGTGAATGTGTGTAAACAGACATTTCTATATTTACCAGTAAGTATATATATATATATATATATATATATATATCTGCAGGCACATATAGAAATGTTTATTAACTTCTCACATTAATCCAATTAACGATCAATCTTTACCTCAATATCGAGCACTTTTTTACAAAAATCTTGGCGAAAAAGGGTGTGCGTTGTGGTGCATTGGATATCGGCTCGGAACGAGAAATCGGGGAGCCGAGTTCGAATTCCAGCCTAATTCACTGCATTCACTTACGCGCAAATACCCTTGGGAAAGGTATTAATCCGTCTATTCCTTCCAGTTATGGGTTAAATAACAGGACAGATTGAGTTCTATAGCCTTGGTCGGCAACCAGACTACCGCAGAAAGCAATGGCAACCTACTGCGGGATAATATTCTGCCCAGTCAGTCATGTCTCTTTCGAGACATGATCGCCCAAGCGTGTATCACGTATGGCACTTAACTGACTGACTAACTGAAAAAAAACAACAATCTTGGCACTAAGTATCATCATAACTGAACACTATATATATATATATATATATATATATATATATGACCATATATCGTTTTCCCTTATATATATATATATATATATATATATATATATGACCAAATATCGTTTTCCCATATATATATATATATATATATATATATAACCACATGTCGTTTTTCCATTCATATATATATATATATATATATATATATATATATATTTGTGTGTATGTGTGTGTGTGTGTGTGTGGGTGCGTGTGTGTATATCTATACATTTGTATGCTTGGAAATATACAAATGTATACATTATATATATATATATATATATATATATATATATATATATATATATAGGGAAAACTACTAAAAAGTTGTAAGTTTAAAAATGTATTTTTTTGACAGTATTTATTTATTTCTATTATTATATTTGATATTTCAAACCGTCCTCGGCCCTTTATCAGAAACAAATGCTTTTAAAATTTAAATTAGAAAAGTATTTCGCGAGAGCGTACGTCCGAGAGAGATTGTTTACATCACGTGACGCAGAAAGCGACAGATTTTTAAAAATATCTTTAATAATACTTATAAATTTTGTTTTAGAGAAAATATTTTTAATTGTATCTAAAGAATGTTTAACTATTGAAATATTTATAAAACACCTAAGTCCCTATTTAACCCTAGCCTGTATGTATTTAATTTTAAAATCCAGTATTTTTCTTTCTTTATATATATATATAGTTATACATACATACGTACATATATATATATATATATATATATATATATATTAAATAATATGGATTTGGTTAAATAAACAAACTATTATTTTTTAATTAAATTTTTCAAATTTCCGAATTAGTTGATTTATGTTAGCGTTGAATTTGCCAAATTTCATGTTTATTTTTAATTATTTTTATGAGAACTTTCAAGTAATTCTAAATTCGTTTTCAATGTTTGAGCTTTGTGTATGTTTACTTAACTGTTTTTGTTTAATTCTAACATTCACAGATTTCATGAAACTAATTTCAAAAACTCAAGAAAATTCGGCAAATTTACTAATTCGAACATATGGAAAATGTTCTAAAATATTTGATTGACTGAACGTTTCTATATTATTTAACCCAGCATTTGATATATATATATATATATATATATATATATATATATAAGTGTGTGTGTTTGTGTGTGTGTGTGTGTGCACAAATATAAAGAATATGTGTATATAGATAGATAGATAGATAGATAGATGACAAGGTTGATCAATTTTGTTTTTTATTGTGAAACATCAATGGTTCTTGAAACTAGCCAGTTACTCTCAATGCTTATTACAGTCGTGGCAAAGTAAGTTGTTTTGTACAGGGCTTGGTATGTTTTGTAATGTCTGTTTTCTGTAGGTTTTCTGACGCATCTGCATGTAAAATTATTATACATACATGCATGTATGCATAGATAAAAACGAATGACATACTTTCTCATTACTCTTCTTCACACATTCTTGGTAGTTTGTTTCTGTCAAAAACATACTACAAGTTTTTTTTTCTCCACTTTTTTTATTTTATAAGAATCAAACTAAAAGCGAGACTTGGGAAACTGGTTGGCCGAGTTTAAAAGTTTGGTCTTCATTATGTTGACTGCTATGAAAAGAAAATTTCGTCTTCATTATATTGACTGCTATCATAGGGAGTGTGCACATTTATTAAATTTATAGACGATCAAATATAGACAGGCTATAAAAAGCGAAACTATCCAATTTTAATTTCAAAATAGGTATTATTTAAAATCATCTGAAATCTTATGCAATCGGAAGAATACAATCAGAGCTTAAACCAGAAATCCGGCTACTTGAAGATCAAACCTCTTGATAATTTAGTAAGACTAAATCAATAAAGACATATTCTACCCGAGCAAGCGGAAATGTTCTGCCGATTTTCATGGCTACTCCAAATGTCAGTTAGTTCCAGAGGACGAAGTCATATTAAGCGCTTTCAGAAATCTGAAAACCATCAGTCAATACCTTGGTATCCTACTGAAAGAGATGGTTTCGTTAAAATTATTTTCAGCAATTATCAGGAGCTATGACTTGTTTTTAAACGTCGGTAAAAAAAAAACGGGTGTCATTCTTGTAAGATAATGAAGGAAATAGAAAGATAGAAAGATGGCGCACAGAAAATGACTTGCTAAGTGACGTCATATAATTACCTACCATGGGAAGAAAGTTACAATCGAATCGATTTCAATTTTGTAGCTTATTTATCTATCCCGATGCCGTCGGAAGATCTAAACTTCTCGTAGGACCACCTTTGGCGGAAAGGTCGAAAACGAGAACCTAGATTAACCTCGACCAATCCCAAAGATCCCAACGTATGAGAACGGATTTCAACGGTTGAACAAGCGGATGAAGAAGGCTACGCACGACGCACATACTACAGAAGGCACCACTCGGAATTATAACAGTGTCAGCGGCAGTACGTTGTAGTTTCATAACTGGATTCTGCATGTCTCTATATATTTTAACCCCCACCCAAGAAAAAAACATACAGGTAAAATCACAAAAATCAAATCCTATTAATATTAAATTTAGTAATATTAAAATGATCCAGGTGGAGTGCTCGATGTAAATCGAATTATTAATTTACAGAGCCAAATGTCTACCCCATTTGTCCTTTCCTTTCCTTTCCCCCAACCACTTCTATTCCTGTGACACGGTTAAATTTTGATTTTTGATTCTTTAATACAGACGTAATCTAAAAGTCTTCTTCTAATATCGACTCATGAATCTCTTTCTCTACCCCTTTGTTTTTATGTCTGGACGAGAAATTTAATCTTTTTTTTTTCTTTCTTAATTCTGCACGCCCTATTTTTAACTTCCTATGTATGGATATGTTTTGGGGCTTCTTCCGGTTTATGAACTTTTGCACTATATTTGAAATTTAAAAAAATTTGATCGTTGCTGAAGTAGCGAGATTTCTCTCGCTGAAATATCTATTCAACGTATATAGAAATCGGAATTTATATATATATATAATTTTTTTTTTAATCATTTCACCCCGAGCAAGGCGGAAACGCTACTGATGTGCAGGGGGCTACATAAATGTAAAAAGATTAATTAGAAAAGTGTGAGGAGTACAAACTAGTTAGAAAGGAACAATAGAAAGCAGGTGCGATGACAGATACATAGGTGGAGAGAAAGGGAAGGTTATACAGGGGTGGAGAAGAGCTAGGGTCCAGTGGTTAGTAGATGAGTATTGACTTTGCATTTAAATTTCTGGAGGTTGTAGCCGTCAGGAAAGCAAGAATATGGGAGCGAGTTCCACAGGCGGGAAGTGCGAGAGAAGAAGCTGCAGGAGTAGAATTGTCGTCTGCATTTGGCTAACCTGGCTGTGAATGGGTGGGACCCAGTTGCCAGTCTGGTTGCATGCACGAGTAAACACCTGTTGAGGAGGCATTAGTGACTTAAGCTCGTCCGAGCAGAAGCCATGAAAGTATTTATAGAACAGACAAAGGGAGGCCACATTTCGACGATGGGGAAGTGGTTGCAGTCGAGTCGCCAGATCAGTACCTATCACATTACAGACTCTCCTTTGGAGCTTGTCAAGAACACTGAGGATATATATATATATATATATATATATATATATATAAATATGTATATAACAAGGTTTTCAGTGCATTGTAAATATGCGTGCATATATACACAAATAACCATAAATAGTACCACTAATTTTTGAGCAGATTTCTGTTCTTTATTGTTGCATTACGACTTCCTCGTATTGTCCCCCACTTTTTTTACGAAGACTTCATGGTAATTACCGTAAGAAACGGAAGGTTTTCTACCGAAAGATTTATAATAAAACGCAACATAAAATAAAGGTAAAAAGCAAAATTCAATAACCCTTTATATAGAGTGTCCTTTGGGATTTGTACTGGGTGACCATTATTATTAAAAAAATCTCTGAACTCTCATAATTTGAGTCGTTATAAGATACAGTCATTAATATATACTTATATATAGTGTTCCAAATATGTTCATTAGTAATTTAATACATTAGTTAGAATATATATATATATATAATCGTGTCGCCCCAAGCAAGGCATTTTACTGCCACTGTTGTGCAGGGGGTTACATAGGAGGAATGTGATGAGGAGTGAGAGGTTGCAGGGGGTGTCAGGAAGAGAGTAGGAGAGGGAAGAGAGTACTGATGAGAGTGGGGTGGACGAGGAGGAATGTTATGAGAAATGAGAGGTTGCAGGGGGTGTCAGGAAGAGAGTAGGAGAGGGAAGAGAGTACTGATGAGAGTGGGGTGGACGAGGAGGAATGTTATGAGGAATGAGTGGTTGCAGGGGGTGTCAGGAAGAGAGTAGGAGAGGGAAGAGAGTACTGATGAGAGTGGGATATTCAACTTTAGGTTGGCAATAATCAGTGTTGACTGATGTCTGTACAACAAACTTTTCATTAACGCAGCTTTTTGTTTTTTAAAAAGATAAATTTCTTTTTTTTTAAAGATACATTTCTTTTTTTTTAAAAAAAATATATTTCTTTTTCTTATTTAAATAATATAAGAAACATTTTCATAAGAATTTAAATACCCGTACTTAATTTGTTTATTTTTGTTTCATTTCTATTTTAAAAAGATATTTCTTTGCGAAAAAAAAAAAAAAAAAAGAATATTTTAGATTCATAAATGGTTAATTTTATGAACTCATTATTGTCGCTTGATCAAGTGATCTTTGGTAAATCATTCAGTTCTTTTCTTAATCTTTGAAACTGGCAATTATCTTTGGTACATTAGTCCGCTTGGCACGGTGGTCTTTCGAGTATGTGTTATACGTGATACATACTTGGACGATCATGTCTCTTTCGCTCCATGACTGACAAGGAGAAAGATTTTTCCACAATCGGTTGCTATTTCTTTCTGCGATAGACTGGTTGCCTACTAAGGCTTATATAATCTAATTCTGCTATTCAATTCTTTTATCCAGATCAATCAGTAAAGTGCCATACGGAATACATGCTTGGACGATCATGTCGCCAGGACTGACTGGGCAAAAGATTTTCCCACAGTAGTTTGCTATTAGTTTCTATGGTAGACTGGCTGCCAACCAAGGCTATATAATCCAATCTTTCCTTCTATTCAATTCTTATATCTAGATCATTCAGTTAAGTGTTATACGTGATACACGCTTGGGTGATCATCTCTCTCTCTCTCTCTCTCTCTCTCTCTCTCACTCTCTCTCTCTCTCTCTCTCTCTCTCTATCTCTATCTATCTATCTATCTATCTATTTATCGATGACTACGCAGAAGATTTCCCGCAGTAGATTGTCATTTCTTTCTACGGTAAATTGGTTGCCAACCAAGGCTATACGGCCTAGTCTGCCCTACTATTTAACCTACAGCTGATTTTTTTTAATCGTTTCTCCCAAGCAAGGCATTCCACTGCCACTATTGCGCAGGGGGTTACATAAGGGAAAAGTGATGAGAAAGAGTGGTTAGATATAGGAAATGTCAGAAAGAGGGTGATAGGCGGGTAAGGATACCTAGGATGAGGGCTAGGTAGATGGGAAGAGTGTTTGAGAGAATGGATGGAGAAAGGATAGATTTATCGCCTTATCAAAGGGAACTGCGTGTAAATGAATGCAACGAACGCGACTGGAATTCGAACACGGCTATCTGATTTCCCATTCTGAGCAGATATGCATTACACCACAACGCAAGTAAGTCACTTTTTCTTAAATGAATTTTCTAATCTTACATTTTTTCTTTTAACTAAAAACATTATTTTTAGTTGACAAATATTGTCGACATGAATTAAGCTGGTTGTCATTATTTTCATTCACTATTTAAATTGTTCGGACTCGTGTCTTCATCTTTACTACCATATTTACAACGTTTCAGTCGTTTTACACTCCGGCCTTGTTAGAAATTTGAACTGACCCGATCCTTCACTAATTGCCTATACTTCTGAGATGAGTTAGTACTTACATTATTTACATTGTTCGAACTTTTCCCCCACCTGTACTGACGGGTTTACGATGTTTTGGTCATTGTACGCTCCGGCCTTCTTCAGGTACTAGGAAGTTCAAAATTCTTAGCACCTGAAGAAGGGTAAAGCGTACAACGGCCGAAACCTTGTAAACATAGCAGTAAAGACGGGAGTTGCGTTCAGTTGAACATCAAAATTTTAGAACACTGATGACACCTTGAAATTTTTCGGAAAGCCAAAATTAGGGGTAGAAAAATATATATTATCACCCCACAAAGTCAGGGATCAATTTATGTATTGATTATAATATAGAATCGATCACCCCACTTTATATTATCCATATCTATATACGTTGCCCCTCTCCCTCCCTAATCCAATAGAGACATTCTACATTGTTATCTATATCTATAAAAGTGACGAGAGTGGACGTTGTGTAAGTATTTGTTTGTTTGATAGATTCGACTTAGCGTCTGCATTTTGCGGTCTAGCTCGACAGAAGTTGCGCTCAGATGTAGATCAAAATTGGAGAACGCTAACGACACCTTGAAAATTTTTCAGAAAGCCAAAATTAAAGGAGATAGAAGATGGCAGTTGACATTGCACTTAGATTTTGAAGATTATAGCTATAAGGAAATCTTATTCAACTATTTTCTGGATTGCTCCATGAACAAGGCTATAGAACCCAATCTGTCCTGTTATTTAACCCATAGCTGGAAGGAGAAGAGATGGATTAATACCTTTCTCAAGGGTATTTGTGTGTAAGTGAGTGTGACGAATTCGAATGGAATTCGAAACCGGCTCTCCGATTTTTCATTCCAAGCCGATATCCATTACACCCCAACACACATTCCATCTCTCAGATTAACTTATAAATACTTTTTTTTTTTATCAACTTTATTCTTCAAAAATAAAGTCCTTATTTTTGTTTTATTTTTAATCATTTAACCCCATGCAAGGTTATAATGCCATGGTATTTACAGTTAGGACCCATTATGCCACGTACAAAAGAGTGAATCATCGCCATTCCCTTCGTATTCCTATATTAAGAGGTAAGTTTCATTTTGGACAGCTTTTTCCCAAAAACTGTTGTTTTGTGGAACCAACGCCCGGCAGGATGTTTTCAACAATCACTATAATCTCGACCTCTTCAAGTCTAAGAGTAATAGTTTTCTTTTCTCTATAACTCCATGCATTTAACATTTTACTCTTTCTTATACTAATATACTCATAACACCAAGCAGCAACACTCTACCTTGAGTAAGTCTTAGGCCTTGTATTGCTTGAACATAAATATACTTTAAATAGATGTATCTTACATACATACTACACAGAAATAAACGTATATCATATTTTATGCACATGCACACAGTTCTGTTTATACACGTATATACTCTTGGGTGTCTAATAAAAGCGGAGATTTTCTAAACAGCTTACCCGTTTATGACTTCAAGCCTTTTCCTAAAGCTCAATCAGGAAACAGTGATTGTTATAACTAGTTCATATTTATACTTGTATGCTTTTATGATCGAAATGTTTTATATAACAAATGTTGAAAGATGTCATTTTATTCTTCTTCTACTATGAGTGATCATGGCTCTCCATAACTTTATATCCGGTCTATTAAAAATAGTATTCCATTGTTTCATTTTTTTTCTACTTTTTGGCAGAATTACCACGTTTCGTTCTTTGATAAACCTAACTTTTAAAAAATTGCAATATTTATTTGTCTATATTTCTGGGATGAGGTAATGTAGTTATTAACACTATTTACATTGTTTGGACTGTTGTCCACATCTTTATTGCCATATTCACCTTCAATATCTGTTTATAATCTCTAAGATGACGTATTGTAATTATTAATACTATTAACATTAATAGGACTGCTGTCCTCATTTTTGTTACCATATTCACCTTCAGTATCTGTCTATATTTCTGAAATGAGGTATTGTAATTATTTACACTATTTACATTGTTCGGGCTGTTGTCCACATCTTTGTTGCCATATTCACCTTCAATATCTGTCTATATTTCTGAAATGAGGTATTGTAATTATTTACACTATTTACATTGTTGGAACTGTTCTGATCATATTCACAACGTTTCGACCGTTTAGCACTCCGACCTTTTTCAGGTGATTATTATTTCAAATTGAACCCTCTACTTCGTTCACAGCAGAAGTGAACAAAAAAATTAGAGTTTAGTTCAAGGAAGATAACTGATACTGGGACATTTGGGCACCTCGGCGTGATGTAATGGCTAACAAGCTTGTTTGCTAGAATCTGTTACAACTGAGTAGTGAGTTCGATCTTCACTGGGTACTCCTTACTTTCGGCCTAGTGGCACATCTAAGTGACGCTTAGAAAATCAACTTGGGCCCCTCGGCGTGGTGTAATGGTTAGCAAGCTTGTCTCAACTAAGCAGTGAGTTCGATCCCAAATATTTGGCCTTGTGCCACACCTAAGGGGTGCTTAGAAAATCACCCGATACTGAGATATCTGGAAGAGGTTTTGGCTTCTGGAATGAGGACAACCTACATAAACGCTTTGAAATGTCTGCGTCGTTAGTCTTCTCTCGGATTTCTAGTATTGTTGAAACACTGGTTCTCGTACGATCATTGTAGTTTAGCAACGTCGAGTCTGATAGGTATCTACATGGGAATAGCAGGTGTTGTTCGCTTTGACGTCCGCCTAGTGCAATTGATAATGACTCGGAATTGTCAGTCGGAGAGTCGAGTTTCTATTCCAGTCCAATTACCCGAAAATATCCTTGGGAAAATTTATCAATCCACCTCTTTTCCCCCAGCTAAGGGTTGGTTAATAAAACTTGTATCAATGAGTTATTATTATCGCTTTCTCCACCAAAAATGTCTTAATATTTTCTGGTTTGAAAAAACCTGCAAAGACTGACAAACCGTTAATAAAAATGAATTATTTGCATTTTTAGATATTGATTACGAATCTTTCAAAATTATGTAATATTTGGATATTACAATAGTGGTTCTGAAAAATATTATTTACTTACATTTTTGAGATTTTGAATGATTTTTTAACCCCCACTTTTTGAAGAACTCTTTTGTTTATTGAATATTTTTTAAAAATTATGACAATCACCAATTATTATGACCCACCACTGCATTGGACACTCAACATCATCAGAGTACGAGCCCTGGCATTTAATAAACTTAGCTAAGTATGGTACAAGGCTACAATAGGTGGAAATCGTGGTAGGAAGATCAGGTGATTATTTCAACTTTCGAAATCATGACTCCGTGTACTGACTACTAGCGTTGTTGGAATATATAAAAAAACTAATTTAGCTGCTCACTATGTCAGTAATTATCTCGACAACGTTATTATTACATCACAACCAAATTTTCTTGCAGTTTCTGCTAAAGGTCATATAAAACCAAACATTCTTTCCTGCGTTATTTCGCTATATTTAGGCAGTAATGTGTCGTGTATGAGGCGTGTGCTCGAATTAATTATTGCTGGTTACAATAAGTTATTACATGAGCAATGATTTAACAAGATGTGAATTTTTTTTTTTTTTTTTTGGATTGGGGGAGTTGGTAAAAGGAGCAAGTCTACTCTACCAAACCAAGCCTTTGGAAGAACTCGAAAGGCCCATTCAAGAAGTTTTTTTTTCCATACCACAACAGTTTTTGGTGAAATTAATTAACGCAACTCATGGGCGGCTAAAGATGCTGATACCAAAATCTGGTGCACATATTGAATTTTAAATAAACCTCATGCTCAGCACTTTCCTCTCACATACATTTCTTGTAAAAATTATAGTAAATAAATAAACTACAGGTATTTTAAAATAGGGAGTTACTTTTCAATCACCCTATATATATATATATATATATATATATATATATATATATATATTAGATAGAGATTCAAAAGTAACTCCCTATTTTATATATGAGTGGCCAGCCAGGAGTCCTGACTTAAAACCCTGAAACTTTTTCTTCTTTGCGTTTGCTTAAAGGAGCAAGTCTACTCTACCAAACCAAGACTTTGGAAGAACTCATAGGGCGAATAGAAGAAGTTATTTCTCCCATTACACAAGAAGTCCAAGAGAAATCAGTTAACACGATTCCTGGGCGGCTTGTGAAGATTGTAGCAAAATCTGGTGTCCATATTGAATTTTAAATAAAACCTCATTTTTTCCTCTCATATCTATTTCTTGTAAATATTATAGTTAATAAATAAATTATAAGTATTTTAAGTTCGTCTGAAGTTGTTAAGTAAATCACATAGACTGCAATAACTCAAGAAATATTTTCCCAGTATTTTTCTAAATTCAATAAACTTACGCAAAATAATATATATCGCAAACAAAACAGATTTAATTGAACGCATCACTGGAAATCAGAAAGCCTATTTTCTTCGAATTTTACAAGCATGTTGTTGAACAAAGCTTGGATAAAAAATACTGAACCCTATTTATAGTCGACCCAAAATTTAATGACAACAGTGTATAATATTCTCTTAGAAAAGCAAAATTGACATCTTTCTCTTACAATATTAGAGAATATATTTCTCTTAGAATAGCAGAATCAACATCCTTCTCTTCGAAGTGCAAAAGCAAAATTTTTTTCTTAGAAAAAAAATAGCAGAACGTATATCTTTCTCTTAGAAAAGAAAAATTGACGTCTTTATCTGAGAATATTAGAGAATATCTTTCTCTTAGAATAGCAAAATCAACATCCTTTTCTTCGAAGTGCAGAAGCAAAATTTTTCTCTTAGGAAAACAATAGCAGAACATACATCTTTCTCTTATAAAAGCAAAGTCAACATCTTTCTCTTAAAATATTACAACGTACATCTTTTCCTTAGAATAGCAGAATGTACATCTTTCTCTTAAAAAACACAACTGACATCTTTCTTTTAGAATATTAGAACGTACATCTTTCTGTTAGAATAGCTGAACATACATCTTTCTTTAGAAAGCAAAACTGGCATCGATCTCTGTAGAATCATTGCGATGTGCACAGTTTCTTTCTTTTTCGAGATAATTCTTAAGCATTAAATTGTTACTAAAGACCAGAATATTTTGATTTGGTATATCAATTTATCAATGAATTGAATGATCGCACAAATTCTCAATTTTATGTACACGCAGCGGTAAGTGCCGGAAATGACGTCAATCAGTGGCTATACTGCTATTTCTTCTTGATTTGCGGAAAATGAACTCAATAAAAATAAAAAAAGAATATATCCCGCTTTATATATATATATTTCAAATTCTCAATATATATATATATATATATATATATATATATATCAAATTCTCAATATATATATATATATATATATATATATATATATATATATTGAGAATTTGTGCAATCATTCAATTCATTGATAAACTGATATACCAAATCAAAATATTCTTGGGGAAGCAGTTCGATGCAACCCTAAAAGTTTCAAGATCCGTAATTTTAACAAAGGCGAATCTAGAAGGGTGGTTAATCAGGGTTGATAAGTCTGGCTTACCTGGCAGATATAAAGCTTGGATTTATCAACACGTCATTCTTCTAAAAATACTCTAGCCTGTAACTATCTATGATTTCACTTCCTCCACGGTAGAACTAATGGAAAGAAGCATAACATCACGACTACGTAGGTGGTTAGGTTTGCCAAGATCTCTATGCAGCGCAGCGTTATACGGAAAAACAAATGCACTGAAACTCCCGTTTAAAAGCCTACACGAAGAATTTAAAGTCCTAAAGTGAGAGTTACAATCCAGTACGAGTGCTCGAAAGATTCCAAAGTAGCCGGTGCGGGAATATCAGTGTATACAGGTAGAAAATGGAACGCCTCGAAAGAACTGAATACAGCAAAAGAAAGAATCCGAGAAAAGGCAATACTAGGGATCATAGCTACTGGACGCGCGGGCCTCGGGTTTTTTCCCTCAGAAAAATATGACAAACTGCAAGGAAAAAAGAAAAGTCATCTTTTGCAGGAAGAAATCAGAAACGGCGAAGAATAGAAACTAATAGCAATCCAAGTCGGGATGAGACAGCAAGGGGCATGGACCAAATGGAACTCTATGTTGAAACGCCAAATCAAATGGTCCGAAATATGGCACCGTGACACCAGATTAAAATTTCTGATTCGGGCAGTATACGACACCCTGCCAAGTCCCACAAACTTACAATTATGGTATAAAACCCAGTCGCCAAATTGTCATCTTTGTGGGCGCAGAGGTACCTTAAAACATATCCTGAGTAGCTGTAAATCTGCACTAGCTGATGGGCGTTACAGGTGGCGCCATGATGAAATTCTGAAAGAAATCGTGAAAATAGTTCAAAATGCTATCAAAGAGAATGTTTACAACCCAGACACAAGGCAGATAAAATTTATTAAAGCGGGCGCGAAAATCCCACGAAATAGAAAGGTAAATCCAAACCTGCTATCTCCTGCAACAGACTTGGAACTAAGGGCCGATATAGGCTCAAGATTAAAATTTCCAGAGCAAATTGCCATCACAAAACTTTGCCCAGATATAGTTTTCTTCTCACATAAATTGAAGAAGATAGTCTTGTGGGAACTGACGGTCCCCTGGGAAGAAAACGCAGAGGAAGCTCATGAAAGGAAGAAGTTAAAATATGACGAACTGCTGGAGAGTTGCAGGGTTAAAGGCTGGAGGGCTAGCTGCACTCCTATAGAAGTGGAGACTATAGGATTTGCAGCAAGGTCCTTATGCAAAGCCTTAACAGATATTCGGATAGTGGGAGTAAAGAAAAAAAAAGCACTCAAGTCCATAACCGAAACAGCGGAAAGAACAGCTAATTGGTTATGGATCAAAACAGAGAGTGCCTGGATTCCAAATTGTTAGCTAAAATTCCCTGAAATTCTACGTCTAAATTAATGTTTCGGACGAGCTCATGTGCGATTCGCCTCTAAATGGAAAGTGGCTCTGACTGTCGAGAATCGGAAGCATTTGCAGGGTTTTGTACCGGGCCTAAACGTAATTTTCCCAGTGTCTGAAAGCGCTTATCGAGGGTGGGCCGGAGGCTGATCATCTCTGGTCGGGTCGGCGCAGTGAGGGGGGTATGATGTTGAAAGACCCGAAATCCCCTAGTTGATCCTCGCGATGACATCACTGACGACACCCTCTAGCGCCCCTATTAAGGTGCGTATGTTTGAAATATATATATATATATATATATATATATATATATATATATATATATATATATACTAGCATTATAGCCCGGCGTGGCTCGGGTGTAATGAAAGCTTTAAAACTAATCCATGGTTTTGGAGCTCAGACTCTTTAGACGTTAGCACGAAAAACTAAAAAGCAATACTTGTTTCCAGTTAAAGCGAAACCGTAGATTGAAAGAAAAATGAATGGATGTAAGTCAAATTTTGATTTCCTGGTATCGATATCAAATCAGTTATTTTCGTCGTAAACTGAATTTTGAAGGCTAAATAAGTCCTCTGAGTAAATGGTATCATAGCTGAGACTAAGAACTACAATTATAGAGCCAAACCCGAAGCTACTTAGAGCCAAACCCGAAGCAAAAGCTAAAATAAAAGGGCTGAAAAAATATAGACATACAGGCAGATAAACAGACACACGGGCAAACATCTTCCTTTATATATATATATTATCGAATGTCTGCACTATTGTAAGAACTGCAACCTTGAAACTTCTGAATATCGTTTCTTATGTCTTTGTTTATGAGTGTATCAAATTTGATTAAAATCGGCCCACTCCTTCTATAACCCGATTTTTTCGATTATCGATTTTCAATATTTATCGAGGGTACCTTGACACAAAACTTAGCTAAGAACACTCGCAGACGCTTACAGTACAACTATGTAAATTTTCAAGAAAATCGGTTCAGCCGTTTCGGAGTCTATAGGTAACGGACACACACGCACACACAGACACACAAACACACACAGAGACAAAGTTCCATTTATAAATACGTTTATATATATATATATATATATATATATAAACAGGGTGATTGAAAAGTAAATCCCTATTTTATATATGATTGGTCAGCCATAAGTCCTGATTTAACACCCTGAAATTTTGGAAGAACAGCAAATGCAAGATGTTATTTCTTCCATACTACAAGAATTCGTACGATCAACGAAGTTAAGAAACGCCTAGCCTGGTCAGTACCTAGATGGGTGTAATGGATAAAAACTCGGAATTATAAATCGGAGAGTCGAGTTCCAATTCCAGTTGTGTTCGTTATATCCATACCATATACTGAATGATACAGGCAACAACAATAATAACAAGAAATGCTTCAGCTCTAAATTATCCCTTAATTAGATAATTAAATTTTAAAAGCATGCAAATCCATTGATCCTATTAAAAATGTATGGAAATAGATAAAGAATCTATTACTTTCTGGAACAAAGTTCTGCATATATGCCAACATGAACACTACAGTATTAACCTCTTCAAGTCAAGGGTCTATTGATATTTATCCTCCCTATCCTCATATCACACTTCTCATGCATTATAAAAATATAAAAAATTAATCTCTGCCTTAAATCTCAAGCCTTTGATTAAGTGAACTTTCTTCTACATGTGCCGTGTTCCTTCAGGATGTAGGCGATCATGGACTTCCGCTTGGCCCTGTCTTTTGGCGCTCTCAATATTTTTCTCTTGGTATCTCTCCCAAACCCCGCTCCGCTATCCATTTGGTCAGATCTATCAAGTACGTCTCGCGCTGCTTTCACTTGTCTCTCCTTCCCTCTATCCAACCTGTGAGTATTAAATTCTCCAGATCCTTCTTCCTCATGATGTGTCCCAGGAACCTAATTTGTCTCTTCTTGATGTTAAGTATGAGTTTTCTTCTCGTTTGCATCCTTTCCAATACCTCATCGTTGCACAGTTGCTCCGTCCATGGTATCCTCAGTATCCTTCTGTAAAACCACATTTTTGCTGCCTCAAGCATCTGCTTCATCCTTGGTAGGATTGTCCAACATTCACTTCCAAACAGAAGGACAGATATTACATAGCAACTCAGCACCCTTTTCTTTGTTTCTTATGAGATTGTCCTGTCTTTCAGTACTCTGGTTTGCTTCTGAAATGCGTTTTTGGCCATGCCAATGCGTCTTTGGATCTCCATGTCGCACTTTCCATCCGCTGTCAAAACACTTCCCAGGTATTTGAATTTTTTACTTGTTTTATTTTAGTTTCTTCGGCTTGTAGTTGGCGTATTGGGCTTCTCATTTTACTGATGACCATGCATTCAGTTTTCTTGAAGTTTATACTCAGTCCTTTCTTTTCACTTTCTTTTGCTATCTTCTCTAGACAATCCTGCATTTTTCTTTCCGCGTCTGCAATCAGCATTGCGTCATTCGCTTATCTCATATTGTTAAGATTGTGACCGACAATGACGAATCCCTGCAAAGCTTCTATTTCTCTAATAATTGCTTCAGTGTACAGGTTGAATAAATAGGTGAACCTTAGTATAAAGAAAAATCTAAATTCCGTAGTCAAATCTGAGTTGAACTATACGTACAAATAATATCTATCTATCTATCTATCTATCTATCTATCTATCTATCTATCTATCTATCTATCTATCTATCTATCTCTCTCTCTCTCTCTCTCTCTCTCTATATATATATATATATATATATATATATTAACGCATGTGTGTAAAAATTTAGATGGAGATAAAAATATATTTATAAAAAGACAATATGGAGAATGAGAAAAAGAAAAACTTTTCTTTACCGCCGCGTTTCGTCCTCTGATGAACTTTACAACAAAAGAAATGAATCTATGAACACAAAAAGGTTCTTATGCATAATAAATTACCAAATCCATTAGTCATAAATAGAAATGAACTTAACCACAAATTTGATCTGAAGAAAGCTTCAGCTTATTAAGAGCGGGCATCACTTGCTTAGACGAGAAGTTCTTAAAAGTACCGTTATTGTATCTTGACGAAATGTAATTCTGCGTCCCGAATTTATTCAAATATCTCCTTTTCAAAAGATATGCTCCGTTTCCAAGCCAACATACATGGCCATAAAAATATTAAGCAATTAAAAGAAAAATGTTAACTGAAAAACTATCTTTTAAAATAAATACATAAATAAATACATAAATTAATTTATCAAAATTAAATAATAAATAATAATTACATTTTAAAAATTCAACAACAACAATAACATATACCGATTTTCCTTTATTAGATATGAAATTACATCACTGAGCATCCTCCATAGTTTATTCATGAACGTCCTTAAATTTTAAAAAAATTGAGAATCTAACGATATTTTTCTTATTTTATTTCTGTGTTTAAATACTTGTTGCAAAATAAAATCTTTACATTTGCCTCGAGAGGACGAACCAAACGCATCTGTAAAGAAAAGTATTCCTTTCATCTTTGTTCATATAAGTGCGAATAGTTATCATGTACGTGGGTATATAGATGAAAGTTTGTATTTGTGTGTGTTTGAATGTAAGTGTGTCGCCCATATTTGTGCAAAGGAAGATTCTTTTCCGTTAAAAAAGACACATTATTGACGTTAAAAATCGATAGGTGAAAGCTACCATCATTCCGATGACGAAATCTCACAATCGATAAGTTCATTGATCGTATATATATATATATTTTTGTTTTTATAAAATACGTACAAAAGAAAATATTACGAATCTCAGTTTTAGAAAATGGTGGAAAAGCGAAATTAAGAAGGACTGAACCAAATGAGGCTCAACCTTTACAGAAAAATAAATACCGATTTGATAGAAGTAGTGTTGACTTAACGTATATGGGCGTTGAGAAACGTATCCAAAGGAATGCTGATATGTACACACACACACACACACACACACACACACACACACACACACACACACACACACACACACACACACATATCTCTCTATCTATCTATCTATCTATATATATATATATATATATATATAGAGATATATATTATCAAGTTACTGGTCAACGTCAAGTATTAAAAAGGTGCTTAATACATATTTAATGTAGAGCTTTTAAATATACTCATTTGGAAGGTCAGCTGATTACGCTACCTGGTTTCAAGTTTTTGCTTTATATAAAACATCTGAAGATACCGAAAGTTTCAAACCAATGTAGCGTCATTGGCTGACCTACCGAATTAGTATATATATATATATATATATATATATTCTAACTGAATGTGTAGAATTTTAAACTACATCCGCAACATACAGCTATAACAGCCTCATCTATATTTATAATATGAAAAAATAACACTAACTCTCAATAACATCAAATATGAACACGGTCAAAATGCGCTGGCCTTGTTTTTTCAAAATAAGAATATATATATATATATATATATATATATATATATATATATATATATATATCACTCATTCAGTAATGAATTAGAGCACTCTGGCTATTGAGCGTGTATAATGATAATATACACGCTAAAAAGTTTGCCTTCTTTTACCGAGCGCCCATAGCTCAGAGGTAGAATCACCGACTGACGCCAATTCGGTCGGGTTCCAATCCTGGGTTAAAAGCAATCGGAGTCTAACCGTACTGATGAGCTGTGATACAGCGAAACAGATCTGTCTGCGGATGACTATATATATATGCCATGGCACCGTCAGTTGAGAGAAACCATGTATCTGCGATCGAAGAGTTATGCACTCTCCAGGACGCAGGTCTGGGAAGGGCTTTTTTTATTTTAAGAGATCGTCAATTGCCCATGCAAAATGTCTCCCGTCTTCCATGTCCAAGGAAAAGGCAGTGGCCAATACAGTTTGTCATCGGCGACGACAAAAAAGTTGCCAGAACGTAATGATGATGACATCCGACTGCTTTGGGGACTCCAACTCCGGATTTAAATTCTTATTTTTTCTTTCTCCTAGTGTAGTTGCCAATCATGACTGCATAGCCCAAACTATTCTACTATTTACCTAGAGTTGCAGGTTTATAATTTAGACTTCTCCTAGACCAGTTGCTACCCAAGACTATAAAACTTAGTCTTTCTTACCATTTACCAATAGCTAGGTGGAAGGGAAAAGAAATTGATTAATACTTTTCCCAGAGCTGTTATCACGTAGGTGAATGTAATGAACTCGATTGGAATTTAAACTCATATATACATGTGTATGTATTTGTGTATGTGAGTGTGTATGACAGATAATATCATCCTTCTTACTCTTATCGTAACTGTTATTATTATAATCCAGTTTCTTCTATGGTCACACTAACTACCAGATCTGTAGAAAGACATAAGGCAGGTCGTGGTGTGCTGTTATGACTACATTTAGTTTTTCTATCTACAATAACATCACTAGCGTTACATAGGCAAAGTTCTCCTTAGAGTGTGTGCCGTATTTAAAAAGAATTTTTTTGTCTATCTCTTAAGCTAAAGTTTCCAGGGATTCTTTCGATATGTTGTTTTGTTCCTTTTTTATAATTCCAAGCGCACTTATTATTATTGGTACTGTTCTTGTTTTCAGTTTCCACTTTTTTTTCTATTTCAACTTCCAGGTCTTTATATTTTGATAGTTTTTTTTCAAATTCCTTGGCTGATATGTTACAATCTACTAGACAAACGATATCAATTAGTAGGCAAGTTTCTTCTTTTTGGTTTCTGACAATAATGTCCGGCCTGTTATTATGTCATTTTTCATCATAATTCGATTTTTGCTATGGTTGCACTACCTACCAAGTCTGCAGAAAGACCTAAGGCAGGTCGTGGTGTGTTGTAATGGCCCAATTTCATGTTTTTTTTTCTATCTCCCCTGACATCTCTGGCGTTACATAAACAAAGTTCTCCTTAGTATGTGGGCTGTACTTAATAAGACAATTTTTTGTATATCTCTTAATATGGGGTTTCCAGAGATTCTTTCAATGTGTTGTTTTGTTCCATTTTTTATCATTCCAAGTGCACCAACTATCACTGGCACGATTCTTGTTTGCAACTTCCACATTTTTTCTATTTCAATTTCCAGGTCTTTATATTTTGACAGTTTTCCGAATTCCTTGGTTGCTATGTTATAATCCGCTAGATAAGCCATATCAACTAAAAGGCAAGTTTTTTTCTTTTGGTTTTTAACAATAATGTCAGGCCTGTTTGCTTCAATTTTTCTGTCTGTGTAGATGGTGTAATCCCATAGAATGATGACATCTTCTATTTCTGTAACCGGTGCTGGGTGATGTTCATACCAGTGTTTGTTTTCATATTTTCCATAGTGTTTGCACATTGTTCAATGTAAATATTGCCCCACTTTATCGTGACGATTTTTATTTTCATTTGGGGCAAGTACAGAACATCCTGAGATTAGATGGTCTATTGTTTTTTGGTATTTATCCCAGAACCTCCATTTTGGATCCATATTATTATGTATAATATTTGCCTGAAAATATTGTTATTATTATTATTTTACTTACTATTATAATTATCATTATTATTATTATTTAATACACTTCAGTTTTTTTCATATATATGCTGTTCGTAACATGCTAATGAGACAAAATTGAAAATAGTTTCCAGCGAAGCAACTCATGAATTATAATAGGCGTCACCTCAATGGAGTGAGAGCAGACCCATACGAGGAAAAAGAATAGAGAATAGCCAATAAAAACTTTATCAAATGCTACGACCAAATCAACTTACGGTCACTTTACGTTGAGACACCGGTTCCCGTATTATCACCGAATTAGGAAACGCCTAGCCTGGTCAGTACTTAGATGGGGGTGTAAAGGATAAAGGCTCGGAATTGTTAATCTGAGACCCAAAGAAGTTTATATGTCATTAAAAACAAACAACGAAAAAATCCAAAGGATTGGTAGTTCTTGCACTGAGGTCATTGACGTCCGCTGGATTTCATATCTGGTTTAATTAAAAAAGAACACTATTCAATATCAAACACTGACGAAGGATGCAGGAGCAAACGAATATTTTGTGACTTCCAAATATCTTTATTGCGATTCCAGATGACATCTAGTTAAAAAACATAAAAATATACAAAGAATATCTTTTTCATCACTTTTCATGAGTATATATATATATATATATATATATATATATATATATATATATATATATATTATTTAAGTTATAAATAATTGGATCACTTTACTATGTTAACTATTTGCACAGATCCATATTTTAAATAGTAGTAGTGTTTTACGATATATTAATCACCTGATATCGTGTAAACAAGTGAAGCGGTCATTGCGAATATATAATTCTCTTTGTTATTTGACATCATATTGTTTATGTTATATAACATCGTTATACGATATGACAATATTATTATGAGTGTTGTATAACGCACTTATATAATATGCAAACATTATAATTTGTTATATAAGGCTGATATACAGTATAACACCATTATTGTACTGTTTATATTATATAAGTCTGTTATAAAATATAGCAACATTACTGTATTCTTTGTTATACACCAACATTATGCAATATAACAAATGAATATATACTTTTCTTCATATAAAAATACATTTCTCTGTTTCTTCCGCCGATATAGTTTTATCAGAACATTTCTGGTTCCGAATGAAATTTTAAAAAATCTATAAGTTTTTTTAAGTAGAACTTTAAAATATGTGCACTGGATATATTCATCAACGCCCTTACATAAGTAATCATGTTAAGGTTTGTATTTATATATATATAAATACAAATATATATATGTGTGTGTGTGTGGTGTGTGTATATATATATATATATAAAGAAAAGATAGAGACAGACAGACAGGGTGTATGTATGTATGTATGTATGTATGTATGTATGTATGTATGTAAGTCAACATGAGAGATTACTTTTACAGTGTACAGTAATTGACATATGTATGTGTGGACGTATATAGTAGCATGTGTATTCAACTATTATTTTATTTTAATGTTTGGTGCCCCTGTCTACCGAGAGGTTGGGCGGTCGTTCTTAAATTACCAAAAATATTCGTTTTTTTTTTTAGCAAATAAAGCACTATTTTTTAAAATTAAACATCATCAACCATTTTTTTAAAAAATCAATTCACTCTAAGCAAGGCAATAATACCACTGAGACGCAAAGAGTTACTGGGAGCGAAAGAGAACGAGAAGACTTTAGAAGGAACCAAAAACCCAATCCTAAAATGTAAACAAGGGATAAACCTTTACTCCTGTTCAAAAGACCGGACTGGATTAAATTAAAATTAGATTTTTTAAAATACAGATTTATAACGTCATACACGCGAGTACAAACACACACACAGTTATACGTGGTATATGAAATATACTAACAAAATGAACTCAATTCTAATGGTGCGCTCTAACCCCTAAAAATGTTGGTCAAAGTTCAATTGGATTTTGGACAATCTGACGCAGAGCACTGGAAAGGATATCATCAAATGCATTCAACCAATAATCCAGTTTGCTAACTAACCTTGTCCAATCAGCGTTAACCACTATTCCGTTTGATTTATTCAATCATATTTCTATTCACAGCAGTTTGGCAATGTCATCTTGTTCACTTCGGTTTTAGGCTACAGACGGGACGGGTAATACACTTTTGCGGCCCAGACTTTGTTACGGCCAATTTGTAGGGTTAGAACGGTGACTTTGGTACCATGTGGCAATATGGCATTTGTATACATAACTTGTTTGTTAAGCGCAACTGTAGTTGTAAGGAAAAAATTAACGGCTACATGATAATACTGAAACTTATTTAATGTAAATGTAACGTTTAGGAAGAAATTCTATTTTTAAGAGTTCAGAATTTGTTACAAAACTTTAGGCTGATTAACGTCTTATAAAATTCTTATGTTTTCATATTTTGAATTGCAAAGAGTTATCACATATTAAAACACTTACTTTTTTTTATTATTTTGTCATTAAAAACATTCCATTTTAAAAACATTTATTTGGTATTGTTATTTTTGTTATTATAGATTTTAGTCACAGTTACAATTATCAAAGCTAGTATACTTTTATTTGGGCAGATTTTCACCCACCTATATATATATATATATATATATATATATATATATATATAAAGATATATATCTATAAAGATACACATATATAAAGATACACACACACACACACACACACACACACACACACATATATATATATATATATATATATGCGTGTGTATGCGTGTGTGGAGGAGTGTAAAATTTCAGATATAACTAAATATATATAGGTAAAAGGATAAAATGAATAAAGACAAAAGAAAAACGAATGGACTTTATCAATGCAAATAATATACATTCATAAATTCCATCAGAGAACGAAACGCGTCGGCTTAGGTAAGTTTTCTTTTGTTATTATGCATAAGTAGACACACACATTTTATATATATATATATATATATATATATATATATATATATATATGCATACAACTGTTTGTGTGGTTTATTACCTGTGAATATATGTGTACACATTGAATGCATATATATATATACAGGCGCGCGTACACACACACACATGTATATATAGATATGTATTAATAATATAATAAGATATGATAAATACACACACGCATACACACACACAAACACATATATATAGATATATATATATAATAAATTATGACAAAAATATAGTTTTTAGGTATGCTATAATTATAGATAAAAGTGGTCAATACCAGTGAGAGGGCGTATGTACAATATAGAAGTAGACATTGAGATCACAATCGTGTAACAGCAATCTTTTTCACGGTTTAACGTCCAGAAACAAAGAATGCGTTCATACATGCAGTCTGTCGCCATTCAGTATTTACCTTAGTGTTTACTTTATATATAAGAAATTGTTTTAAATAAAGTACTCAATATTAAGAAATAGAGCATGAATAGCAATTAAATAAACGAATGAAGAGTTTAAATACTTATCTCCCGAATTCTAAGTCAGAACTTTATGAGTAAGATAAACTATTGAATTTATAAGTTAATAAATTTAATTGATTTATTCGTGAAGTGCTGATTTACGTCGACCAAAACAGGCGACGGATTATGCGACTTTGAATTCTTCATTTACCGTATAGTTCCGCGTTTAAGACGACCATTAGATAAGACGAGGTCGAAAGATATCGTAATTATGTTATTATTACAAGGAAAAGACCAAAGGATTCTTTGATTATTAGATTATATTATTTGATCCTTTTTATAACGTCGGCAGATGACCATAAATTAGTATAGGAAATTTTAGCGGTGAAAATCACATTGATTTGAAAATTCTTCCAAAAATCAAATTGAATTTTAATTAAACGTTCCGGACTTATTCACAAATGAATGAAATTATTTTATAACATTTTTTATAAAATTTCGACAATCCAGGTAAAACCTTTTTGCTTTCTTTTTACATATATTACTTCCCATTTATTTAATTTTATTCCGAGAAATTCATTTAAGTGCAGCTTAATGTTTGTATTAGATTTTAGAAGAATTCCTTGGAGAATTTAAATCAATCTGTTTGCAAAACAGGACGCCCAGTTACCGAAAATCTGCTGTAAATCGTAAAATAAATAAAATGTAATAAAACTAAGATATTATCTAATTAGAAAAGCTTTTAGTTGCTTTTAAGTAAGTTTCACTACAGAAACGTGAGACCTAATGGTTAAAATGAATTTTAAAAAATGAAAAATCTTTCTTAGAGCTTTCATTTTAGTCTTAATTTCAAGCTAAGAGATCAAATTTAATATTTCCAATAAGCAAAATACTTTGATGTATTTCAAAACTAATCTAAATTGACTGGATGGAGTTTTGTTTCGAATTTTAACGCCATTCCTAGCCATCTGTTAGAACGTAATTCCCTTTATTTAAAAAATCTTTCAAAATAAATTTTATATATATATATATATATATATATATATATACCGAATATTTCCGCGTATAAGGCAACCTTTAGAAGAAACGAGGTTAAATTTTCTTGAATTGACCCTATACATGTTGCATATATGATTATATAAAGATGGTGTTATTGTAAATGTTGCTGCTGCATCCTTAGAAATTCAAAATGAAACAAACTAACAAAACTGACTCTACATCACCTCTTTCCTACTCTTCTTCTTCTTCTTCTTCTTTTTCCATGTGTCCTGTCCCTTCAGGGCGTAGGCGATCATGGCTTTCCACGTTTCCCTATCTCTGGTGGCTCTGAGCAGGCCTTATCCCGTTACACCATGCAAACCTCGTTCCATCATCCACCTGATTAGGTCCTTCAAATGTGTTATCCATTGCTTTCCCCTGTCTCTTTTTCCCTCTATCTGGCCTGATAGTATCAGGTTCTCCAAGGCCTCCTTCCTCATTGCATGTCCTAGAAACTTCAGCTGTCTCTTCCTAATGCTCAGTATTAATTTTCTTTTTCTTTCCATCATTTCTAAAACCTCATCATTGCTCACGTGCTCGATCCATGATATTCGCAGCATCCTTCTGTAGAACCCCATTTCAGTTGCTTGAAATTTTTCCTTCATATTGTCCAGCATTCACTGCTATATTGAAGAACGGATAGCACATAGTAATCTAGTACTCTCTTTTTTGTTTCTATCGAAATTTTCCTGTTTCTTAATACCTTACTCAACTTCTGGAATGCATCCTTCGCCATGCCAATTCACCTTCGGATCTCTGTGTCGCACTTCCCGTCTTCTGGTATAACGCTTCCCAGGTATTTAAATTTTTATACCTGCTTGATTCTAGTATCCCCGACCTGTATTTGGCATTTTGGGCTGCCTTTTTTTCCTACTCAGTCAGTCAGTTAAGTGCCATGCGCGATACACGCAGTAGGTTGGCATTGCTTTCTGCGGTAGACTGGTTGCCGACCAAGGCTATAGAACCCAATCTGTCCTATTATTTAACCCATAACTGGAAGGAAGAGACGGATTAATACGTTTCCCAAGGGTATTTGCGCGTAAGTGAATACAATGGATTCAACTGGAATTCGAACTCGCTTCCCCGATTTCTCGTTCCGAGCCGATATCCACTGCGCCACAACGCACTACTTACATACCTTAAAAGGGAAACCATTGTTTTAAGTTTCATCACGTCATCTTATGCAAATATTGATTATTCTTCTTCCTCTTATTTTGTAATGCTAAATTGTGTTATTATTTAACACCAAAATGATAACGAATTTTTAATGAGCAATAAATATTATGTTATACTAAACGTTATTACTGCTGTAATTGACACTATCATCATGGTTACTGAAAGTTTACCAGAAGATAAAAATTGCTGTAAACGCAATCATAACACAATGTTTACATTTTCTCAACTGAGCTTGCATGGATACAAGCTGATATCATCGATATGGAAATACTCTTCAAATAGGCAATTTATTATGAAGCTAGGCCAGAAATATATAAGGTATAGTTATATTACTTTTTATACTATTTTATTTGATAATGTGATTTTTCTTCAGCTACAATATCACACTTTGTCGGTAGGCTGAGATTAGCCTACCGACAAAGATCACTCAGAATTTAATTTTCATGATAAGATAACCTATACCATATCCTCCCTATTTGCTATTTAACGTATTATTTTATTTTTTGCAATAATTTTGTCGTCGAATAGTGGATTATATATATATATATGCAATTATATACACAGCGATCTTCATTATAATCGAGTGCATATATATATATATATATAAAATTATTATATAATATATATATATATATAATTATTATATAGCGATCTTCATTATAATCGAGTGCATATATATATATATATATATATATATATTCTTCAGTTCTCTATGAAATAATTATTACAAAAAAAATAAAATAAAAATGCACTCTTAAAAAGCAAACACGTGGCAAGCGTCTTCAAAACTGGTAGTAAACTTTAATAACTGACAGTAATGAGAATGAACTAAGCCGAGACTGTCCCACCATTGTATCTTTTCTTCAGATGCCAGGAGATTATATATATATATAAAATAAATTTTCAACATTCAAAATTGTTGAATGAACATTTCAACATGAAATCCCTGAGAGAGATTCCACGTCTCCTCAGCAACAGTTCAATCTTCCAAAAAAAAAAGAAAAAAAAAATTAGCCTACCGACAAAATTTAGAATTTAATTTTCATGATTAAGATAACCTATACCATATACTCCCTATTATAATAAAGACCGTTGTGTAATTTCTTATATACCCTCTCACACCCTGATTGAGCACTTTGGAAGAATGGTAGAATTTGAAAAAAACAGTAACTACACTAGCATCTATGCATCGTTCATTCAGTAATTAATTAGAACACTCTAACTACTGGCATGTGTATACATGATATATCACACGCTAAAAGTTTGCCTTCTTCTACTGAGCGCCCAAAGCTCAGAGGTAGAATCGCTAACTAACGCCAATTCTGTCGTGTTTCAATCCTGGGTAAAAAGCAATCGGATGTCTAACCGTACTGATGAGTTGTGATACAGCGAAACAGATTTGTCTGCGGATGACATATATATATATATTTCCCACCAGTCAGGCTCACACAGACAGAGACAGAGAAAGAGAGAGAGAGAGAGAGAGAGAAAGCAAAGCAGCGATGATTCAGTTCATTCTCTTTACTAGGAGTTATTAAAATTTACTACCAGTTCTTTTGCTGCGTGTTTGCTATTTAACGTATTATTTTATTTTTTGCAATAATTTTGTCGTCGAATAGTGGATTATATATATATGCAATTATATACACAGCGATCTTCATTATAATCGAGTACATATATATATATATATATATATATATATATATATATATTTTCTTCAGTTCTCCATGAAATAATTATTACAAAAAATAAAATAAAAATGCACTGTTAAAAAGCAAACACTTGGCAAGCGTCTTCAAAACTGGTAGTAAACTTTAATAACTGACAGTAATGAGAATGAACTAAGCCGAGACTGTCTCACCATTGTCTCTTTTCTTCAGATGCCAGGAGATTATATATATATATAAAATAAATTTTCAACATTCAAAATTGTTGAATGAACATTTCAACATGAAATCTCTAAGAGAGATTCCACGTCTCCTCAGCAACAGTTCGATCTTCCCCCCCCCCCCCAATTTTTTTTTTTTTGAAGATTGAACTGTTGCTGAGGAGATGAGAAATCTCTCTTAGGGATTTCAGGTTGAAATGTTCATTCAACATTTTTGAATATTGAAAATTTATTTTATATTAGCTCTGTAATTTTAATTAAATTGAGCTATCCTCCTGTCTCATTTTTTAATATTAAAATTTAATATTAATTAGGATCAGGTTTTTGGGATTTACCTTACTACTTTTCCGTTTGGATTAAGTAATCTAATAATATATATATATATATATATATATATATATATATATATATATATATATATAGGAAAGTTTTTTAATTTGCTTGAAGCATTTTGTATATTAGGTGTATGGTTAGTTCTTAAAGTCTATCACAATGCGTTTAGTAAAATAAAGGAAGGTAAAGAAATTGTTGGGTATTATCTATTTGTTATTCATTAACATTTCGAGATCAAAATCTCATCTTCAGAATGAGAGCAGAGCTTGTTTTCACGTTCGTTCGCTGGTGGACCGTGCCTTTCAAACTCTGCTACCATTCTGAAGATGAGATTTTGATCTCGGTATATAAATGAATAATAAATAGGTAATACCCAACAACTTCTTTACCCTCCTTTATTTTACTAAACGCATTGTGATAGCCCTCAAGACATAACCATACACCATATATATATATATATATATATAATTTTTATTATAATAGAGACAATAATAATCCTCTCAAATATTTTTCTCTCATTTTTGACGCCATGGGTACACTCATTGATTATATAAAGATTGTTATATTGAAAATGTTGTTCTTCGCTAGAAATTATAAATAAAAGAACAAATCTGGATTCTATATCATTTTTTTTCTACACGCGTCCCTTAAAAGGGAAACCATTGTTTTGTTTACATTTCATTCATTATTTTAGAATTGTAGTATAAGATGACCCCAATTTTTAAGGGGCATTTTTAGATGTTAAAGGTCATCTCATACGCGGAAATATACGGTATTTATGTGCTATATATTATCATTTAGCTTAATTAGTTTATCTTTTAATGTTGGACAATTTCTTAATATAATTTGTTGCGTGCATTGGCCTCCCCAATCTTTGTGTATACCTGCAAATCTGAGATCTGAGAGTAGAGTTACAATGGAAAAATAAACAAGATTCTGCAGAAAACAAATGCTACAAAACCATCCTCGGCATCTACGCAAGCCGCATTACCAATGATGGAGTGCGAGAGAGCATTGAACAAATAACAGGGTCTATTGGAAGACCCCATAACAACCGTCGGAAAGAGACACAGTTGCAATGATTATGAACACCGCCTGACGAGCTAACTGTGCTTCAAATTCCAATCCTTTGGGTTACCAAAAAGAAGAGGTAGGTAGAGGGAAAATGGGTTGACGATGTCACTGACTGGGTCTGGAAGATCATTCAGAGAGAGTCAGACACTGGTCCACAACCAAGACTTATGGAGGGAGCTGGTCAGGTCCTCAGCTATGCACTGACCCAACGACTACACCTGATCACGGGATTGATGATGATGATGATGATGATGATGATAAAGATGATGATCATGAATTTACAAGATTACGTGTTTTGCTAGACGTCAACGATGTGTGTGTGTATATGTGTGCCCGAGCGTGTGTGTGCGTCCATTTTATTCTTTTATCTATAGGCTATTTATTTCATTGATTATTCTTGAAGCTTTCATTACTCAATATTAGCCCAATAATGAATAAGATTTTCAATCAATGTATTGATATTTTGTTTGTATTAAAGAAATGAATGACACATTCTACCCAAAGAGTCTCGTTTTCGCTTTGCTCCCTGCATGTTTTCGAAACACGCAAGCTTTATAATACTTTATATATATATATATATATATATATATATATATATATATATATATATATATTTGTGTGTGTATGTACTTGTTTAAAATGTGTGCGTGTTTAAAAACGTATATAAAAAACACATGGGAATCATCAAATGACATCCGAAATTTAGCATCAGTTAAAGCTAAAAGAATAAATCAAATAAAATTTTAAATAAAAATTCACCATTTTTCTTTTTCTTTTTTTTAAAAAAAAAGCACTTTAAAATTTAAAAAAATAAAAAAAGTTTTCTTGTTTGTTTGTTTATTTGTTCCTTTTTTTTCTTCTTTTTTATATAAAAGTACGACAAAATAATTTAAAAAAATTTTACTGACACACGTTTGTGCTTTTAAAACTCAAGTATTGTCAGTAAATCTATAATGTTAACGCAAAAAATACTTACATACATATATATATATATATATATATCCATATAATATATATATATATCTATATATAAATATAAAAATATATGTATATATGTGCGTATATATAAATATACATACAAATATATACATATAATAAGTATATATAAAAACATATATGTATATATATACATACAGATATATACATATAATACATACACATATATATATACATATATATATATATATATATATATATATATATATATATATGTTCATGATAGTATACATTATATATAAATATATAGGACGAAAAGATTGTAATAAAATTCACAAAAGCAAAAAGCAACAATTACACAAATAATACCCATAGTATTTAAAGAACAATAATTGAAAAATATTAGATGAAACAATAAAAATTAGTATATTTGTTTATGTGGTTGGGCGTTATTTGTTTGTTTTTGTCTGTGTGCGTAAAAGAACAAAAATGTTTATAAACGGGTGACGAAATTTTAAGTATTAAAGACACGCGCATGCGTACTAAATGTGCGCCATTTTTGTCGTCTGATCCGATGACAGAAATAAATCGTTCGCAACTGTTTCTTTCCTTTCATTCATAATTTCTTTGGGGTTGGGAGAAATATCGTCACCAACAACCATGATGGGAACTCCCCTCAAAAAAGATTCTATTATATATATATATATATATATATATATATATATATGTATGTGTGTGTGTGTGTGTGTGTGTGTGTGTGTGTGTGTGTGTGTGTTTGTATGTGTGTGTGTTTAAAGAATTGATTGAAAAAATTCACGAGGAATTTTCTATACTGGAAATTATTTTTTCGTTTTTAATAATCAACTTAGGGGAAGAATTGACGTTTTAAAAAATAACTGTGGGAGGTTGAGAGATATGAACGCAAATATTAAATTGGACAAGATCCAATAAAAACAGTCCATCAGCACACCTTAGAATTTATATTATTTTCTTTTTTATATTTTGTTATATATAATATATATCTTTCTTATTAAAATAATATTAAAAAAATCAATAAATACCTCCATATATTTATAGATATATAAAGAGGATAAAAGATACAAAATAATAATTATATACTTAAAATTTATTTTTCTTTTGTCTTCTTTATATATATAGATTTATTTATTTATTTATATTTAAATATTTTCAGTAATTAATTAATTAATTCGTTCGTGGTTATCATAAATACATAAGAGTCGAATACGGACCGAAAAGGTACCCTAAGAATATGGCAAATATGATCAACCAACAGATTGCTTCATCTTTTAATTCAGAGCCTCGTCTGAAGGTTAAGTCAGAAAACTCTTCCATTAATGGAGAGAGAAAAAGAGGGTTTTTTTTTTCATATAAAAAACGGCGGTTGTTACAAAAGAAAGCATATATCCAAAGGTTTATTAGTTTGCAAATGATTGATTTTTTTTAATTTTAGAGCACCTTTCCGTTCCGTATACGAATCTGAAATCAGCCACCTAATTGGCGACCAGCAAGTGGTGAAATTGATTGCTATAGGCAGCCGTGCCTAAATTACTCAGTGCTTCGATGAAAGACTTCTGACTATCTGATTGGATGTTATTAGGGTTAGACATGGCATTGGGAAGGAAATCCGTGAAAGTTAGATTTGTCGGGGCTGCTGCCGTGGGTACAGGGCCAGAAGCATTGAAAGGACTAGCCGGACCGGGATTGGACTGATAGAAATCTCGAAGAGTCATGCCAGTGGAAGAGGGGGACGGCAAGGGTGCCTGTTGATGTTGTTGGGCTGCCTGTTGCTGTTGTTGTTGGGCCTGTGGTTGAGGCGAAGGAATTTGTTGCTGAGCTTGCAAAAACGACTGGGAAAGTTGCTTCTGGGACTGAGGGGACACCTGCTGTTGAGGATTTTGCTGGGGAAGAAGAGACGAATTAGTTCCAATAATGGCTTTCTGACCGTTCATAGTCTGGATGTATCTGTGATGAGTATGTTGTTGATGGTGGTGATGGTCAAAGAGAAATTCAAGTCTGGGGTCTCTTGGAGACAGAGATCTTGGACGGGCACCAGCTGCAGATGGTGATGGAACCGTATTCACAACAGTTGTGGGATGGCCAAAACCAACACTCACCCGCACAGCCGGGTTGCCCACAGTTGACGGTACCCCTACAGCAGATACGGGAACTGCATTTCCAGCTCCAATCAAATTCCCACCGGTTGGAGTCACAGGAGATGACTGGAGAGAAGAACCAGCGGCTCGCTGCCGGAAGTAATTCCGGAATTCAATTGGTGATAAGCGGGTTGGGCGTTTGACTTGACTCTTTAGTTTTGTCGAACCAAATTTGGTCTGTGCGAACGTAGAAGCTGTAAATTGCGGTGAGGTATGACTAGGCTTGTTTAGGAATGAGGTTGACTGGGTAACCACCGCTGGTACTGTCGAACCAGACCCTGACGTGGGAGCGGCACCGTTTGATGCGTTTACTACCGAAGATGAGACAGTGGGGGACGTTGCTGAAGTGCCTGGAGTTGTTGTGGCAGTTACAACGTTGTTGCTGTTTGTCACCCCACCGGCCGAAGAATGGTTGGGAGCGAGAAGAGCTGAAGAAGCACCTGTTGTGGGCACTGGAACTGCTACCACCTTGTTAACGATACCTGAAGATTGGGCAGAGGAAGAAGAGGTATTGGAAGAAGCTACAGTCACGTGGTTTTGATTACCAGCGGGAACAGAAACAGTGCCGGCCATAGAAGATGAGCTGAAGAGGGCGCCGGACGGTGAGGTGGTGTTGCTCCATCCAGCCGGAGAGGTCGGCGAGGATGGCGAGAGGCTTAGGCTGCTGAGCGATGACGACAGTGAATCGATCGGTTTGAAACACTGCGCCTCAGGGTTGAAGCTTTTACTCACGGCCTGAACCTCACGGTCGATATTATCCACTGTGTCGTCGTCCTTTTTGTCGCTGTACAGGATTTTAATGGATCCCTTCTCGGTGATGCGGTAAGATACCTCGGACGGATCAATCCATAAGGTCAAATCGGCTGGCAAATAGGATTTGATTTCACCTATGTCCAGTCCGCTCTCGAAGGCGGCTTTCTCGATGTCCGAATCGACCTTCTCACCGTTGACCCGAATGCACCGGTAAGCCGAACCTTTGGTTGGTTTATCCGGATACCAATGTCCGTTAAACTTGACTTTCATTCGTTTCTCAAGTTCATGTCCGAACATGTCCACGCGTCTCCGGGGCAGTTTGTTGTAAAGATACGAGATGACAAAATTTAGAGCCACTGATACTTCGACATGCATTCTGATAGCTTAATAAGTCCCAAATTACTCTCTTTGTGCAATGACTTTCTGATTAATATCAAGTGGCAACGGATTTCTTTTTTTGTTTGTTTGCCGCAAAGGTTCAAAAGAAGTCGAAATTTAGGGTCTTAAAATATATTTAAACTTTTTAATTAAATAGTTTTGGTCCCTTGAATTTTTGTTCTTTGCTTTGTTATTTTCAACAATTTTTTTCCGTTTTTATTATTATTTAGTTACTTTATTTTAGTTAATTTTTTTTTATCTTTTAATATGGTAAATTGTTTATCAATAACTTGTTCCCGTTGCTTCAAGATTTTTCAGACCCCAAAAGATGGTCAGTTGTACGACTTGCAACTTGTTCTCTCTTCTGGCCTCAAGGTAAACTCCGGGATTCGATAAATCTGTAAAAAGTAAAATATATATATATACATAAATATTATATTGATAATTTTTATATTATTTTTATATATTTCAATACAGCTTAATAATATTGTACAGATAATAATAGCAATATGTTGTCAGTAACTGTTCGACGACATTCACTCGTCCATCTTCCGTTCTAACACTAACTGTTACATATCACTTCGACGAAGAATAAACTGGAACCAAAGTTGACGATCGACTCGACATCAACGATGAACAACGAACACTTACATATAAAAATATACAATTAGATTTTTATTCTTTTTCATGGGTGGCTTGGTGTGAAGTAGAAGTTGGTCGGAGAGAGAGCACGCACGCATACGAGGGACAGTTGACTGCTAGGTTCGTCTTCTCTTTTCAATCCAATCTTCTCAGCATCTCTTCTTGCCCCTCTCTCTCTCATCTATCTCTTATATAAGTCATCTTCCGACTTGCATATTGTTTATTTCCTAATTGTTTATATTCTATGACTGTGACTATGTTGTTTATCAAAACAAAATTTGCCTGTCACTCGGCTCCTGTATTCTTGGCCTTTTATTTAAAATGTTGCCAGTTTTGCATTGTTCAATGTAAAATACACTTCTGAGCAAAATCATACACCGCAGTAAGAGAATATATAACATTACTTCCCAGTGGGGAAAACTGGTTACATTCCAACATTTCGATATATTTTATTTATGCTGGTGCTAAGTTTTCGGCTCACATGGGCCATCTTCAGAGAGGTTACAGGGACGTTAACATAAAGACATCCACTATCAAAGTTGATTTTGCTATGTGACGATAACAATCACCGAATAGCAGAGGCAGTTCGTAAATTTGTAATGCAGTTCTATGACGTCACACCGCGTATGAGACCGAAATGTTAACAGTAAAATAAATAAAAGATACAGTAAAAAGAACCTTCAGATATTGGAGGCCATCTATATTAAATGGAAACAACCCTCACTTCATAAAATCACATTTCAATCTGGCCAGAACACATTATATTGCATTTAGACGTATGGTTCTGTTTGTGAGGGTCAAAAATTTTAAAGTTACAAGAAACACGAACGAAAGCAGTTAAAATACAAACAAATATCCTCCCTTTCGTATGCTAATGTCCGACGACGTATTTATCTGCTCCACTAACACAAGTACTTTTCCTCTCTTTACGCTACGACGTCGCAAAAATGGCGGAACGAGATTTTATTAAGATATTAATAAATATTATTATCGTAAAGACGAATCGTCGTAAGTTGGGAACGCCGTAAACCGGGCACTTACTGTATATATATATATATATATATATATATATATATATATTCATTTGTGTGCGTGTGAGTGTGTGAGTATGTGTGTGTCAGATTAAATAAATTGCAAACATTGTGTCTGCTTATTTTTAGTAAAATCCGTTCATACTCACGGATAATCTTTCGAGTATTATAATTAAAAGTTGTCAGAAATTAGCTGTAACGTTGACAGATATTATTATTATTCATTTCTAGATGTTCGCAAGTACTTTCAATCTCCTTCCGAGATCATCTTTAGGGGTGTTAGATTTTGGTAGCAAAAAATAACCGCAAAACTGTGTTGGTAAAATTACTGTAATTTTTTTTTAGTAGAGGGGCTTAAAATTTGCAATTTATTTAATCTGACATGTCTAAAAAAAAATTTGCTGCCTAAACGCACACACACACACACACACACACGCACATACGCACGCATGCACACACACACACACACACATATATATATATATATATATATATATATATATATGTGTGTGTGTGGGTGTGTGTATGTGTGCGCGGTAAAAGATTTCCGAATTTCTGAATTTCGGGTCTTTATTTAGATATTTCTGATATAACTAAATAATAATGAGAATGACAATATGACCTAATGCAAAGAAAAACTCTAAATTCTGAAAACTGATTTCAGTTATTTAGTTGATACACGATTGGGCGATCATGTCACTTTCGAGACATGACTGCCGAGGTAGAAGATTTTCCCGCAGTTGGTTACCATTACTTTCTGCGGTAGACTAGTTGACAACCAATGTTATAAAACCCCACCTGTCCTGCTATTCAACTAATTGCCAGAGGGAGAAGAGATGGATTAATACATTTCCAAAGAGTATTTGCGCGTAAGTTAATGCACCAAATTAAATTGGTATTCGAACTCGGCTCTTTGATTTCTCATTCCGGGCCCATATCCATAGTACCACAACGCACATCCTTCGTCGTTGTAACACATCCATTACTCGAGTGGAAACAAAGATGGTGACAATCAAGCCTATCTCACGGCCAAGTTGAAGTAAGACCATCACCTAGTAAACAAAGGGATCTGGACACCTCGCAATAAATAAGACTGCAGTCTAGAATAAGGAATCCTCAGAGTAATTAAAAGGAAACCTTCACAAAAAGCGATAAATGAATTCATTAACTAAGAAGTTCACCAGTAACTTCTGTTTAAGTTCTAAAATGATGCCCGAGATCTGCTATTATTGAGGCGCTTTTTCGATTTTAAAAGTAAGACCCGCCGAAAAAATCTTTTCAAAAACTAAGTTATTACAAGAAACGCAAGGGAGATAACCGTGTAAACACTTCAGTGGCTTCTGCTTTAGTTGGGAATTCTGAAACTTTTATTGGGTAATATAACAAACTACGAGGGTCATTCAATAAATAAGGTGAATTTTTCGGTATAAGGTCTTCTAATACAGATTCAAGCTTACTTTTTTCTACAAAATTTTCCCTTGACTTCTTTTTCAAAGGGATTTAATTTTTTTGCAAAGTGAAAAAAAAACTTTGACAATTTTGGAGATTAACAAAGATAGCCGAACAAGAAGCCTGTTCCAGGATTGAACAGAGATCAGTTCAGGATGTGGTTTCCGGCTTTCTCTTTTCCAATCTTTTCACTTTTCTTTTTTTCTTTTTCATTTTTTTTTCTCAATTGGAGTAGATATACTAAACTATCGCCCGGTTCACACTCCACCCACGTCTATTGTACAGGTGTAGAGGCTCATCCCTTGTTCCCTGTTCAGGATGTGGTTTCCAGCTTTCTTTTTTCCAATCTTTTCACTCTTACGTAGCCCCCTGCACATCAGTGGCGTTACCGCCTTGCTCGGAGTGATAGGATTAAAAAAAAAGTTATCAAGTTTTTGGTTACTGAAGTGCACCCTTCAGTAACCAAAAACTTGATAACTTTTTTTAACCAGTTGAAATTCATAGGAGAATATCAACTGTACATGGTGCCGCATGTTTCAGCCAAAAATGTCTAAAAGTGGGCTAAATTGTTTAAAGAAGGACGGAGCAGTGTTAAGGATGAAGACAAGCCTGGGAGGCCTACGAAAGTGAGGTCTCCTAAGGTGATCGATTCAGTCAATGACCTCATTCAATCTAACAGAAGAGTGATAGAGGATGACATTGCAAGGATTTTGAGCCTATCTGTTGGGACAGCACACAAAATTGTCCATGATGACCTTGCCTACTCGAAGGACAGCTGCAAGGCCTCACACAGCAGCCCAAACGAAGCAGACCATCAACGAGCTGGGTTGGGAACTGCTCCCTCATCTCTCTTACATCCCAGACCTTGCCCCTTCAGACTTTTACCTGTTTGGTCCCTTGAAAGCGTTCACGAAAGGCACGAAGTTTGAAAATGACGATGAAGTCAAAAGTACTGTGAGCGATTGGCTGAGACATCAGTCCAAAGATTTTTACGAAAGCTTGTGCATTGATGGGAAAAGTGAGTGATACTGCTGGGAGACTACGTTAAAAAATAAAATAAAAAATAAGCTTCTATCTGTATTAGAAGTCCTTGTACCGAAAAATTCACCTTATGTATTGAATGAGCCTCGTACATAGAATTGTTATGTTTCTTATGTAATAAATATAATCTTTGTAACAAACATGTCTAATCACCTCGAAAATGGCACATTTTGAGAATGCCACCCTTAGCGAATGCTGGTCAATCCCCTCAAAGAGAAAAAAGAGACTGGAAGCAACAGAAATGGGGATACAATGGGTTGAACATGTGAGCAACGACGAGGTTTTGGAGAGAATGAAAACAAAAATAAATTTATATTTAACATCAGGAAGAGACGATTGAAGTATCTGAGGCACGTAATGAGGAAGGACGGCTTTGAAAATCTGATACTCACAGGACAGATTGAGAAAAGAGGGACAGAGGAAAGTAGAGTGTAATATACTTGATGGGCTTGAGTAAATGCATGGTAAAACAGTGTTTAGGAGAAATTAAAAAAGACAAAACTTACTAAGCGCTACAAGGGACAGGAAGCTGTAGAGGACCATGATCTGCTACGTCCCGAAAGCACATGACACATAAAAAAGTAGTAGTAAGAGAACAGATTAATTAAATAGTTAATTGGCCTCTATTTTAGTTGTGAATTTCGTTTTGTTGAATCTCAAAATCTGTTTTATTGCATCTCAATAATAAAACATTTAAGGATAGCCGTCATTTTTGACAGCATGTGTAATCGAGTTTACACAAACACATACACACACATATGAACAGCAAAAATGTTTGATATTATACACAAGAACTAAACGGATATCTTATTTTGTTTAGAAATTTGCCTAAAAATTTAGTGCAGAAAAAAAAAGCATGGGATGTATTTTCGGAACATTTTAAAATGCAGTATTATTAAAAAGTAAAAATTACAATGTCGCCTTTTCAGAATATGTTCAAGCTGTTTTTATGCCTGGCGTTATATTAAAAAACACTTTAACTGTTGATTGCATCGGTAAAAATGAGCCTTTTACACAATTGGAGTAGACAGACTAAACTATCGCCCGGTTCACACTCCACCCACGTCTATTGAACAGGTGAAGAGGCTCATCCCTTGTTTCCTGTTTAGGATGTGGTTTCCGGCTTTCTCTTTTCCAATATTTTCACTCTTACGTAGCTCCCTGCGCATCAGTGGCGTTTTCGCCTTGCTTGGGGTGATATGATTAAAAAAAAAATAATATATATATATATATAATTTTAAAATGTACGCTTTTAAGGTAAAAAAAAGTAACCTGTTTATAAGTAAACAGAAACATATTGTGTAAATGTCTGTTAACAACTAGCCTTTACTAATTTTTCACCAGCGAATACGCTGAGAGAAGGAAAGAAAAGAAAATGGTGACTACACATTCTGTCTGCCGCCATCAACTTCATAAGGAGATCTATGTCATTGAAGCCAAGTTCGCAAACAAAGAATTTTGTCTAGCCAGGATAACCACGGCAGATTCGTGCAGGAATAAATAAAAGTTGTATAAGAAAATTAGACATGGTTAAATAAAATTTCCATCTACTTATTCGAGACACCGGTAATAAATAACTTAGACATTATTAAATACGAACTGAATCACCAACGGAAAAATAGACCAGTCAAAATGTAAAAATAATGTTCAGAATGATTTAAGCATCATTAACCATGATTTTTTGTTTTTTTATTCTGTTTTGGATTTAAAATTAAATTAATTAAAAAAATACGTTCATTAAGTTTCCTTTTTGAATGTCGGAAATTTACAGATGTAACGGGTCTCCTGATTGGCTGATTTAACCCGAACCTCGTTTTGAACTTTAGGCGGGCTTTACCAGAGGTTTTATGTTTTTTTTACACGATGGTTTTGTTCTCTCCTCTTTTCAGCTAGCACGAACAGTATCGGACGTATTTGTGCCGCTCCGGATTTTTGTTGCAGCAGGGCCTAAATTGGCGCCCACTTGTCTCGCTATATCGAGACCATCTTACTAATTCTTTGTAATCTTTTAGGCTAATGCCACAACTTTGTAACAGAGAAAATCTCTTGTTACCCTTCTTACCTTAAAAAGGATACCCTATGGGCAAAGCCTTGCCTTCCTAGAGAAAAATTCTCTAAGCACTATCATCTTATACCAAGTTAAGAAACTGTGAAAGAAGCTGACCCAGAAGAAAGTTCCTGTACGTCGCGGATCGCAGTTCCTTGTGTCTTTTTCATCCCACTCCTAAACGGAGGATACTATACCAAGCTAAGCAGAGAAAGGAGACTATACCAAGCTACACTGTAGCAGCAAAATTCAGCATATTTTTGCAAGACAAATAAATTGTTTTTACTATACCAGGTATGTCTTGTTATGTTTGATAATTTCCTTTCACTGCTTAAGCGCTAAGCTATGTGAATATATTTCTCACATGAAATCATTATTCGCGATATTAGCGTGGATTAGGAGCTTCATTTAAACCACTTAGTGAATTCGATCCACACTCGGTGCGTCGCACTGCTATTTATTTTGATATTTATGAAGCTTATTTTATTTTAAAATAAAAATTGGCCTAACACAAGGCCTATATATATATATATATATATATATATATATAAGCATGCGGCGTAGATATAGAAGACTCAAAGAAGTATCCTGTACATACAGTGGTAGGATAACTCTCTAAAAGAGCTCTAAATATATATATGTATATAAATACATATAGAGAAAATATAAGAAAAAAATTAGGCAGACACATTATTTCATGGTAAATCGGAAGTATAGGCCTATTTCAGGCGTGGTAGGACAATTCTCTAAAAGATCTCTTGAGGCTCATCCCTTGTTCCCAGTTTAGGATGTGGTTTCCGGCTTTCTCTTTTCCAATCTTTTCACTCTTACGTAGCCCCCTGCACATCAGTGGCGTTACCGCCTTGCTCGGGGTGATATGATAATATATATATATATAGAGAGAGAGAGAGAGAGGAATTTACTGTGTGGTGCTGTAGGAATGTAAGAAAATGCAAGAATCGAAAGTTTTGCAAGAATTTCCAAATCAATGTGTTTTTCGCCGTAATAAAAAACAAAACCCCTTACATTTGCCATAATAGTTTATGCTCCCCACCTGACGCAATGAAACAATTTTTTAACCAAAATTTCTAAGATTCCTTTCTCTTAATAATAAATATTTTGACAATATACCTTCTCTTTATTAAGTTTTGGGAATTTTTTCGTCATACATGCTATTTTTTCTTTTTTTTTTTTAGTAAAGCGTCGATAGATAGATAGATAGGTAGCTGTCAGTTTCATACCTTAATGAAATCATCTCAGTCTGAAGATTGTATTGATATGCGAAACTGACAGTGACCATACTGCGTTGATACCTGTACTACCTATATTTATAGGCAATCTGTCCGATATTGTATCTTTTATATCTATAGTATCATGAATATATATATATATATATAGTGTTGAGTTGTGATAGTTTTTAAGCTCTAAGATTGTTGCTTTTTAGGTAGTTCATTGATAAAGTTACTGGGAAAAACAGACGAGTGAAAACATATTATTGGGGTCTTCAAGAATCTTTTCACTTAAAGTGACAACTTCTTTCCACTAAAACTATATATATATATATATATATATATATATATATATATATATATATATATATATATAGCCAAGTATACCTTAATTATTTAATCCTAATACTGACGTAAACTTTCCAGCCCCTTTACTCATAGATAGTAGTTTTAAAAAAATCTATTATTAAATAAAATAACCTAAAATACAAAAATTGACTACCTATTTTTAAAAAAATCTAAGGTCCCACTATGTATATTATCTAGACAAAATTAAAAAGTGACATGTCTAGATCTAATCCGTCCTGCCCAATTTCATAACACAAATATTAAATCTCCATGGCTACATAATTCTCAATTTTGATTGAACAATATTGGCACGCCTAAAGCGTTTTCTCCAACTACCACTCTCTAATTTTCTAAATAACCATGAATTCATCTTATAGTTTAAAAATAAATCATTTTCACCATTTATTTTAACATATCACCTGAAGAGAAACAGTTGTGTTCTGATATTATGCTTTTATAAACCATTGTAATAACGACATTACTATCGGAGTCTAACCGTACTGATGAGCTGTGATACAGCGAAACAGATCTGTCTGTGGATGACTATATATATTATTTAGTATTACCTTTGTAGGTCATCAGTGCGCAACTTACTAATTCGAATAATTATATAGAAACTCTTTTTACTCACTTGCAGGCTATTTCCTCACATTCTTCTTTTGCTTTTGATCGTCACCCCCTGTACAACAAGTGTGTTGCTGGGACATACAATCTGAAGCCGAAAACTGCCTTTTCCTTCCCACTCCACCCACAAAAAACACTCTGTTGTAAACAAGATTCCAAGGTAAATACCCCTCACTCTCTACTCACCACTTCAACCAGGAATGTTTATATTCGTAAGGGTAACCACTATTCACTCTACAAAAAGATACAACTCTGCGAAAAAACAAAAAAAACCCCCAAAAAACTACGTCTTGATAAAAATTTAACCCCAAAGAACTCTTAACTGAAGATACACGACTTAACTATCGCTTAATGAGGTCACCGCAGGAAGATAGCAACATGAATAAAACAATTGTATAAACGGAATTAAGCCTAATTGACTAAAATCGTGATGCAATAGCATCAAAATATTTTGAAAAATCCACACTTGAAACCATATTGAGAAATAATTTTTTTTTTTTTTTTTTTTTAATCGTATCACCCCGAGCAAAGCGGTAACGCCACTGATGTGCAGGGGGCTACATAATAGTGAAAAAGATTGGAAAAGAGAAAGCCGGAAACCATATCCTAAACAGGGAACAAGGGATGAGCCTCTTAACCTGTTCAATAGACATGGGTGGAGTGTGAACCGGGCGATAGATAGATCTATCTACTCCAATTGAAAAAAAAAGAAACCAAAGTGAGAAGATTGGAAAAGAGAAAGCCGGAAACCACCTCCTAAACAGGGAACAAGGGATGAGCCGCTTAACCTGTTCAATAGACATGGGTGGAGTGTGAACCGGGCGATAGATAGATCTATCTACTCCAATTGAAAAAAAAAGAAACCAAAGTGAGAAGATTGGAAAAGAGAAAGCCGGAAACCACCTCCTAAACAGGGAACAAGGGATGAGCCTCTTAACCTGTTCAATAGACATGGGTGGAGTGTGAACCGGGCGATAGATAGATCTATCTACTCCAATTGAAAAAAAAAGAAACCAAAGTGAGAAGATTGGAAAAGAGAAAGCCGGAAACCACCTCCTAAACAGGGAACAAGGGATGAGCCTCTTAACCTGTTCAATAGACGTGGGTGGAGTGTGAACCGGGCGATAGATAGATCTATCTACTCCAATTGAAAAAAAAAAGAAACCAAAGTGAGAAGATTGGAAAAGAGAAAGCCGGAAACCACCTCCTAAACAGGGAACAAGGGATGAGCCTCTTAACCTGTTCAATAGACGGTAATATCTATCGTCACTTCTTTATCGACCGCTAATTGCAATTATGTTGAATTTGATTGCATATTGATCAAGTAGAGTAATAAGCGAGATTATTTAATTTAAAATAGTAATTGCTATTCTCAGCTTTTTTTAAATTTATCTTTCGCCACCGTAATTATCAGCACTGAACGTGTGTTTAATGTTTATGAATTCCATTTAGCAAATTGTTTTATACTTCGAACAAAAAATTTCGGCAAGTTCTTTTATATGTTACTTAAAAGAATGGGAGAACAGACTGAGAGTTGCAATAAAAAGTTAGAGAAATAGAGAAAAGAAACACTATTCAACATTAGTAATAACATCCGGAATGTTTACATGTAATTGAGTTATATTTCAGTTCAAAATGAACCTATTTGCCTAGCTAAAAAATGCCGAAAGTAATGAAAATTGAAATATATACTAGCTTACTACGAAAAAATAAATAAAGGCAATACTTCATTTTGTAATTGCCTTGAATATATATTTTTCTCCATGAATGATTTAGGATTTATCGTTACTACCATTTACAGGAGAGACAGTCCTAAAGATAGACAACGACTTGACTAGAACAGTTGACTAAATAAAATAAGCCTAACGGACTGAAATAATGGTGCAATCTCATCACAATATTTTAAAAGGTAAAAATCGGAATTTAAATATTGTCCCTATTTAATCTACCGTTAATTCTAATTAGGTTGAATATAATTGCTTATTAATTTAGACGAACTTATCTCATTTAAATTGTAAATTGCTATTCTCAGTTTGTTTGTTTTTTTTTTTTAATCCATTCTTCGCCGCCGGAAATATCAACACTGTACGTGTGTTTATCAATTCAATTTTGACTAGTTGTATTTACAAATATTTAGTGAAATGTTTTATTTAAACATCGCCCTTTTTGTATTTCTTGTGACTAGCCAAGCATTGTCGCCTTTCTGGTATTTCTTATGGCTAGGCAGGCAATTTCGCTTTTCTTGTATTTCGTATGGCTAGGCAGGCAGTCTCGCCTTTTTTTTTATTTCGTTTGGCTAGGCAGGCAGTCTCGCCTTTTTTTCTTATTTCGTTTGGCTAGGCAGGCAGTCTAGCCCTTCTTGAATTTCTTATGGCTAGGCAGTCAGTCTAGCCCTTCTTGAATTTCTTATGGCTAGGCAGTCAGTCTAGCCCTTCTTGAATTTCTTATGGCTACGCAGTCAGTCTAGCCCTTCTTGAATTTCTTATGGCTAGGCAGTCAGTCTAGCCCTTCTTGAATTTCTTATGGCTAGGCAGTCAGTCTAGCCCTTCTTGAATTTCTTATGGCTAGGCAGTCAGTCTAGCCCTTCTTGAATTTCTTATGGCTAGGCAGTCAGTCTAGCCCTTCTTGAATTTCTTATGGCTAGGCAGTCAGTCTAGCCCTTCTTGAATTCCTTATGGCTAGGCAGTCAGTCTAGCACTTCTTGAATTCCTTATGGCTAGGCAGTCAGTCTAGCCCTTCTTGAATTTCTTATGGCTAGGCAGTCAGTTTCATCTTTCTTGTATTTCTTATGGCTACGCAGTCAGTCTCTACTTTCTTTATTTCTTATGGCTATGCAGGCAGTCTCTCTCATATATCCTAACGTTTAATGCTTTTTGGATTTTGTTTTTCACTGATCTACATTTCTAGAATTAAGTACATTCCTTCATATACTTCATTTATCTTCTGCATTGATTCAATTCATTCGTCCTTTATTTTCATTTATTTAAATTTAATTCTTGTCTTTTTCTGACTATTATTTTTTACTAGTTTTTTTAAAATATTTTTTATATTATTTTCCAGCACTTTGGTCCGATGTCTTCCCCTGCTAAAGCAAACATCTCAAAATCGGAAATAGTGATTTCCGACGAGACGTGGAGGCTTGACAACCGTTTACTGTTTATCCTAAAGATAGACAACAACTTGAATGAAACAGTTGACGAAATGAAATAATCCTAATTGACTAAAATGATAGTGCAATCTCATCATAATATTTCAACAAGTAAACAATCGGATCGCCATAATTGGACTATTGTCACGATTTTATCTACCGTTAATTGTAATTAAGTTGAATATAATTTCTCATTGAATTAGACGAGGTTATTGAAAATATTAATTGCTATTCTCGGGTTTTCTTTGAATTCATTTTTCGCCACTGTAATTTTCAAAACTAAACGTGTGTTTAATGTTTATTAATTCCATTTCTCCATTTTTTTAAAAACTAGTCATTGCTTTCATCTAGGTGCATGGGTACGGCAAAAGATCGTCATAGCTGAAATATTGAGGTAAATCAAACAATCTTGAATTATATAAGTCAGTTTATAATGGAATGAATGAAGAGATTTCTCTCCTCCCTCCACACACGCTTCTTGTTAACAACTCTGTGATATGGCTATTTTCTAAATGCAGGTTAGATGTGGAAAAAGTCCGAAAGTATGGGGCAAACAGCAAGGATCGAACTCACTACTCAGTTGTAACGATTCTAGCAAAACAAGCTTGCTAACTATTACACCATGTCTCTCTGATCAAGATCATGTCATTATCATGCCATAATGGTGGCTACAGTGATTGCTAAAGTGGTTCCGTCAACGAAACTCTGGAGTCGGGATACTAACGGTAACACAAATCAGCTAAGTGAGAAAATTTATATCTGTATTAATTTATATATATAGAACGAAAGAGAGAAAGTGATGGAAATTTTATTAATCAGTCGGATTTTTTTATCACTTTAAAAGTCATTTTTATTGGATACTCTTATTTGAGTAGACGGCACATGAAATACGTTTTAGGGTCGAAAATTGACTTACAGCCAAAAGAGTCACTGAGCACAAGTGCTGGGATGGGGCGTGATGGAAATGGGGAGAATGATAATTATGTAAAAACGCAGAGTAACAGAATTGAATTTATTTATTAGACGTAATATGATCTGCTCTGATACCAATACACCCGTATTACCGGGCTACTCACCTATTTTAACAAAATAAGACCACCTAAATCACCACGATCTTTAGCTTGGTGCCTACAACAGGGAAAGATTCCCCTGTAGCAAGGACACAATAAACGAGGACCCCAATCTTCTGTATATGTGTTTCCATGTGGCACTCATCCATAGTACCGCATTCATCTTTGCTCTGTATCATCCACAGAATGAAGGGTCGGTAATATTCGATTGAATATCAGAGAGAACTGTCAATATTCTCACTGAATTTCTCTCGGCTAACTTTCACACACGTGATCATTTCAATATTCACCAGAAAAATTGGTGAGTCAACGCTAACAAAACCGATAAGGAAGGCAGATATAGCAGAGTCTTCTCCATCTGACCCAGATCATTAAAGAACCCACCAGAGCCCTGGATGCAACAGAATACCAGGCAAAACTCCTCAAACTTTTTCTGATATCCTTCCCTGACAAATATATATACAGCAAAAGTTTTATCCCTCTTGGTAAGTCTTATCATTCTCTTCTGAGTGCTCAGATTGACACCAAAGTAATGATATACCTTGATTTGCTGTTTCATAGAAAGAGTTTTCGCTATGAGAAGGCAGACTGGGACAGCTTTCGGTCCTATATGACGGAACCTCCTCTCCTAACCTTCTTTTAAAATGCCGCAATAGTTCATCGGAACCATTACTTCAAAATCTATTTCAAGGAACAGTTTATTCTGGCCTTTAATTCTTTTAGAACTGCCCATAACCGAGCTCTGGAAAATGCAAAGGGCAGCTACAAGATCCAGACCAAGTTTGAAAAGAAACAAACTGGATTTTGCGAATTTTGGAAAATCACCAACCAAATTATGAACATCGACAAAGCGGCTGTGCCCATTATTATAAATGGGTCCAGGGTCATATCCTCCTTGACAGACAAGACGAAGCTCTTCACCTCGATCATTGCGTCAAACTCAACGTTAGATGACAAAACCATCTAGTCTCTACTCTTATCAAACCCTCGGCCACCAAAAATCCAGTGATTGAGATAAGATTCCGGTGGTTGTCCTTAATATCAGCTTAGAACTTTCCCCAATTCTAGCAAAACAAAATTATTTAACCTTTTCTTGAAGGGGAAATCTTTACCAAAAGTGTGAAAGGTGGCAAGCGTATGTCTGGTTTTCAAGAACGCGGGAAACTGATTCTTCCCATCACAAGACGAATACATTAGTCTCCTCAGTATCATCAATAAACATTTTGAGAATTTTATCAGAAAGAATTTCGTCGAGCAACTGGATAGGAACAGCCTCTTGTGCAACGAGCAGTATAGGTTTCAATCAGCCTGATCCACTACTGACGTCTTAACTACCATCTCACACAGAATTAGTGAAACCTTTGACGACACACATGCCACAAAGACCATAGCATTAGATATCTCGAAGGCGTTTAACAAGGTGTAGCAATCCGGCTATAGAATCAATGGCAGAGTTTTTCCTATTATAAAATCATTTCCAAAGAATAGATGCCTGAAAGTAGCTATTAATGTCAAATTCTCCGAGATTCTGGTGGTCAACACAGCGCGCTCTCAGGGGACATTTCACGGATCATTTATATTTCTGATTTGCATAAATTAACTATCTAGAAATATACAAAAGACTTGATGATTAGAGATTGGCAGCTTAGCTCTCTTCCGGTTTAACACTAACTAAGTGGCGGTGGCGGTGGGGTGTAAACTGGCTGGTTACATTCAATGTCTCGAAAACCAAACTGGTTACATTCCATCACCGCCGGTCAAACCCAGAACTACCACCAGTAACGGATGTCCCCTCGAGGAAGCCCTGGGCCTCACACCCGACCTCAAGTAGATTTTTTACATACAATCCATCGTTAAAGATGCAGATAAAGTGATCGGCTCCCTCTATCACTCCAATAAGTACCTAACTCATCATGCTATCCTATATCTTTATAAGATCCAGATCAGGCAAAAAAAAAAAAAAGAGTATTGTTGCCATATGTAGGCAGTTCTCACTTTCCAGTCTTGAAAGAATTCAAAAGCGTTTCTTAAGCATTGTTGGGGAAGAATTATTTTTCTCTCACAGGCGGGTTGTAGCGAGTCTCTCACGGCTCTATCGCTACTAACATGAAAAGTACTCAAACTTACTGCATCACTTGGTTTCACTATGTCAAAAGTTCATGTCTAGGACCCGCCATGTTAACTACATTTTCGCAAATAATCCAAATTCCCTCCGTATTCCATCAGCGAGAAGTAAGTTGCACTCAATCAGCTTGTTCCTGCAAACCATGGCCTATGGAAGAGACTTGCAAGAGGATGTTTCCCCGGTGACGACAATCTTGACCTGTTCAAGTCAAGAATCAACCGTTATCTTCGCCTTTTATCCATACAAACTACTCCTTAATGAAACCTTATACCTTGTATGGCAATGTACAGGGTGAACCATACTATATATATATATATATATATATAAAAACTCACTATGGCATTTAGATTGGTTACGAGTTATGATTAATTTCTATGAGCTAAATTAGTTCATTTCATCAGACCATGCTATATTCGTTCCATTCAGTACAAATATTTTCCCGGAATAAGCATTTCTTTAAAATGAAAATGAAAACAAGTAAAAAGATTTAAAAATGGAGACATTGGCGTTATCTCAGTTGGAGATCTAGACCAGTCGTGAAGTGTTATTTTATATTAAGTTGATCTTGTAGGATTACCCTGTCCGTTTACGGACTTATTCAGATAAACAAAAAACATCCTTGACATGAGCTAATACAGTCGCCAAAAGCGTTCGAATTCACAGGTCATTTAGACACCTATCTATCTAATCAAATCTGTTCATATCTATCTATCTATCTATGGGTTCAGATGTCCGTTTATATATATATATATATATATATATATATATATATATATATATATATATATATATCTGTGTTCAGGTCTATCTATCCACGATTATAAGAAACGTCAAAAGCAAACTCAAAGCTGGTCTACTTGAATTGAAACAGTCGAAAACAAAAACTAAAACAAAACTTGTTGCATATTTGCTGAAAATCCATCAGTCACACAATACATAACATTGCTGAATTGTATAAGGCTGTCGACTGAGTAACCACGCGTCAGGACGTCTGTGGCATCGTGGAGACTAAGCTTGGGGCGTTCGTCGAGGGGACCAACCACGGAGCTAACAGGATCACATTCTTGTTGAAGGCTGCTACCGTGGATGTGATGATCAACATGAGGAACAATTCTATCTGTGCTTGCAATCGCTTTCGAGTGTGTACTGTGGTCTTTCCCCAGATTGTAGGGAATAGCTTTTTCCGTTAATATAATTTAACATGTGTACAGATTTTGTTATTGAATATCTGCCTTTTATTTTCATTATATTTCTGTTCTCATTTATATGGCGCATCTTTTGTAGGCGCCCTCTTGAGTTTCGAACAGACGACGTTGTTGGAGTGAAAATTTATTGGAGTTTTTAAATTTCTTTTTATATTTTAAATGATGAATGACTATTTTCGAGAATGTTCGCATAGGATTTCCAATCTTTTTGCTGCGATTACCCCAAAATACAATTTCACTATTATCCATTACCCCAATGAACAACTACCCGTTATATAGGAAAAGAAGTCATTATATTTTCATACATAAAAATGCAGACAAAGTTAATGGAAATTATTCAATACAATAGTACCAATCTATAATAATCAGAGGTATAGTAGCCGTAACCTAGCCATGATTCTTAATGTGAGTGTTGAGCTTGTATTGCCTGTGCCAGTTTATTTATTCTTGGCTTTGTGACTGAAAGGGCTGTTCGGGCATCGTTTGCCACCTTGAGTCTGCTACGTTTCTTGGTCTTCATTCCAAGGACACAGTGTGATTATTATAAGCTGATTGCCTCTTCCCAAACCAAACATCCATTACCCACAAAGTATGGGCTTATTACCCCACTGGGGTAATTTACACCGGTATTTGGGAATCATGGGGTTAAGGGATGTGTGACATTTGAATAAAAAGATTGAATAAAAAACCAGATGGATTTTTCTTTAAAAAAAAACAAAAGAACAAAAAAAACAAGAATGATAAATAAATAAAAATTGCCTTGTTTATCTATTTGAAATTAAAAATGATTATAAAGTCCGCACAAGTTTTCATATTAATATGCATAGACACGTTTGTGCGCATGCGCGCATTCATGTGGCTCTTTGGTTGTGTATGTTAATTACTGTAATCTCCTTGGCTGTATATAATATAATCTATAGAAAAAATTGGCTAGTGGGCCGGTGAGGGTACAACATTTTGATGACATCATTGAAAAAAAGAAAAAAGAACAGTAAAGAAAATTATTATACAAACGAGAGCTGGTGATTAGGGAAAAACATTCTGGCCATCTTTAAATATCAGCTATTTATCAATTAACAATGTAGACATACAAAACGACTCATCGTATGAAAATACAAAAGCTATAAAAAATATAAGAAAAATAAAAGCATAAATATTCTTTAAAAAAACGAACGAAAACGAAGAAAAAAACAAGAGAAAAAAAAACGAAAAAATAAAATGGAAAACATGGACAAGAATTGAATGATCCGAGAAAACTTAATCAGAGTTATCTGTCTGTTAAATCATTCAAGTGGTTGTTGCCCGACGAGTTGACTTTTCATCCTTAGGCCTGTTGCTTCGATGACTGGCTGACTCATTGCTAGAACGAGGCGACATTTCAGTGGTGCAGGCCTAGGGCGGCTTCAGATTAAAAAAAAAACATTAAAAAAATGGTCGGTAAAGGACAGGTTGAAAGGAGTGGAAGACAGAGAGAAAACGGGAAAATGCATATAAAATTGCTGAAGGCTTTAAGATCAGATGAATGATAACCTACATGATTGAGGGAAGGAAGAAAAGAGAGAAAGATGAAACAAAGAAAAAATAAATTGAGGTAAAAGGAAAAGGCAATAGCACAAAATTCATTCACCAGTATTATTTATTGATTTAATAAAGATGATGTTTTATGTGTGACGTTTCAATATTGGTTTATCTTTACATCTACGATGATCCAACAGTGTAACACCTCAACTAAAATAAAAAATATATGTTGTTTTATTAATGAGCTGACGATGCGACATCGGCATAACAGTTGCTGTATATTCTGAGTCATTATACCTGCATACATATATACATGCATCATTTTATATATATATATATATATATATATATATATATATATATATATATATATATGTATATATATAATGCAAGTCCGTAAACGAAGAGGATAATCCAAAAAGATCTATTGAATATAAAAATTAAACGACAGATCTGTACAGAGAGCTCAGTGGATATTATTTAGAGCAATATGATATACATAAAGGAAAATCACTTTAGATGATGTGTTGAGTTTATATATATATATATATATATATATATATATATATATTGTTAGGATGTGACGAGGATTAGTGCCAAGATTGTTCCAATATATTTTAGCAATCAGTTTTTTTGGGGTTTTTTTGCCGTAAAGTGCTCTATATCGAGATAGAGCGTTAATAAGATTAACCCATATTTGAGTAGACGCTCCGTTTATTTTAAGTAGTACTTAATTCGTCACAACTGAGCACAGTCATGCCGACTTTGAAGTTTCGCGAAGGTAATATTATGATGTCCTCAGTCCTCAGGGCTTTTTTTTTATTCTGCTTTGAAAGATTGTGAAAAAAAAAGCCCTAAATATCTTAAGACGTCTTCATAATGTTGTGGTCGTCAAATCAACATCTGTTCTTGCTTCTTTGTTAGATTTAAAATCTCCCAAAGGACATTTCAACTGATATACACTGTGGGTTTTTTTACCAAACACTAGTTGACCGAAAAGAGTTGTTGCGTATAATTAAGTTGATTGTGTTAAATTTAGTATGATATATAATTAGTTTTATTTTATTTTATTTTATTTTTACTGGGATCAATCTGGAATATATTGACAATTATGAATTTATTAGGACATTTCATCTTGTATATTTTTTACTGGAATGATTATGATTTACCTTTTTCCAACGTTACGATTAAATTGTCAAGTGTTTGTATCACACTGAGCTGCTAGACCATGTAATTTAAATGTTCCTAGTGAGATTGTATCTTTTATTTAAGAAGCCATATTTCTTTTAATTTAAGCAGTAATTTTTAATTTGCATAAATTTTGTTAAAGACCAACAAGAATAATTAGTTAACGATTTTTTTTCTATTTTGTTTTCTTTATTTTGGTTCATTTTCTTGGTTCCCGGTATATATTTAAACATATTCAATACCCGACTACATACGGCTATCGTCAGCCATCATAAAAGACGTTTGCCTTTTTGTGCTATGACGGCTTCTTCATTTTCAGATATCGTGAAAGAATAAATTAAACGGTAAGACTTGAATTTAACAAAACATGTATGGATAAATTCTTGCTGCATAATATACCCCATAAATATTAATATTACTTCAATCGTTTATTTAAAAAAAAAATATTTGTTCTGTCTACCAGCATGCGCACTCCAAAATACTTAAAGACTCATTTTCTTTGATAGGTTTCCTCTAGTAAGCAGACGGTAGACGAATTAAGTACTACTTAAAATAAATGGAGCGCCTACTCAAATACCGGTATTCACTAAAAATAAGTTTTGAAATATATATATATATATATATGTGTGTTAGTTTTTTATCATAATTAAATTAGACCGGTAGACAGCTGAATTATAAAGTGTTCAATACAAATACATTGTAGAACTTTTAAATATTCTTCACTTGGAAAAGAGTTATTTCGCGACCCAAGCCTCGGTTTTTCGGCGTCTTCAGGCGATTTTCAAGATGTTTATTGTAAATCGCCCGAAGACATCGAATATATATATATATATATATCCCTCCTGTCGCGCTCATGGAGAAAACAATAGCGAGACAACGTTGGCTCAAATAATTTCATTCCACAAAATTTTCCTATTTCAGAACAATACTGCTCTTCTTCAGGTGATATTTTAAAATAAATGGAGAAAATGATTTATTTAGAAAATATAAGATGAATTCAGGGTTATTCAGAAAATTAAAGAGTGGTAGTTGGAGAATATGCTTGTAGGTGTGCTAACATTGTTCAATCAAAAATGAGAATTAGGTTGAACTCTCTCTCTCTCTCTTCTCTCTCTCCCTCTCCATATATACTCAAGTGAAATAGGAACGAAGAAAATCTTAACCACGTTCAAAACATTAATTTAAAAGAGTGCTCAATATAAAAAGTAAGCTATGAATATTTATTACAAATTATAGTTTAGAACATGTAGAGATTAATATAATTGGTTTATTGAATAATATAATTGGTTTATTGAATAATATAATTGGTTTAACTTTACATCTACGATGTAAAGATAAAATGTTAAAAGATAAATGTTACAATCTCCTATACATATAACTGGTGTTATTAAAAAGTAATCATTTTAGTGAATATTTTACATATGGTAGTTTTATTTCTTTATAAACATCGAATATTAACAACAACTCTAATAATGATAATAATGATAATAATCAGTGACGATTTTTCGGAGGGTAGAAGGGAGCCAAGCACTCCCCCACCAATTTTGACTGGCCCCTCGGTTGCCACTCTACTTTTATAAGCTTAAAAATTTATGAAACTGATCAGTTTCTGATTTTGATAAGATTTGATCTTCAGCACTTTTCCCTCTGTGTTTTCTTCTTCATTTTGCGTTTTAAATTCAGAGACCGGTTTGAAAAGAAAAACACATTCATTCAGAGACCGGTTTGAAAAGAAAATCACATTCATTCAGAGACCGGTTTGAAAAGAAAAACACATTCAATCAGAGACCGGTTTGAAAAGAAAAACACATTCAATCAGAGACCGGTTTGAAAAGAAAAACACATTCATTCAGAGACCGGTTTGAAAAGAAAAACACATTCATTCAGAGACCGGTTTGAAAAGAAAAACACATTCAATCAGAGACCGGTTTGAAAAGAAAAACACATTCATTCAGAGACCGGTTTGAAAGAAAAACAAACAAAATAAAACTACGAGACATGTTGTTAAGAAGAGAAAGAGACTTAATAGTCATATTTTCATATCTGAAGACGTTAATTAGAAATAATATCCCCAACTTGACATGTAGATATATAAGCAGTCAGTTATTCATGGCCGAGAGAAAGAATTGTTCAGTAATTACACTGCTTGAGTTTGCCCCTCCAACTCTGAAAAATCTTGGCCCTAAGTGCCCCCACACCTTCAGAGTTTCACAATTGCCACTAATAATAATAATAATAATATCAGGCTGTACTATCTTAGTTTTGGTAATTTATTTGCGCCTCATTATAAATTAATTGCATATTAAAAAGATTTTTTAAAATAATATTAACAGACATTTCGTGGGAACATTTGTCGAAACGTGAGACTAGAAGTTTACTTGTAGCCAACGATGATCAAAATATGAATAGTATTTCTGTTTGGAAGAACACATACAACAGCAAGGGAATGCGGACAAGTGTAGGCTGTCTGAAATTGAGGTGGAAAATGTGACCCACATCATTAGCGTTCGTGGAATGCTATAGTAAAAACGATTCAAGTAGAGGCATGATAAAGTGGCCCCACCCCCATCTGTTTTGGTGCCGATCTAAGAAATATGATCTTGAAGAAGACAAAAAATAGCAACGCTATAAACTAGAGAAAATGATACAAAACGACCGAGTCAAGATCTTTTACGATTTCAACACCCCAACATCGTTGAGGCTACCAAACCAGACATCTTCTTCTTCTTCTATATGCCCTGTCCCTTCAGGACGTAGGCGATCATGGATCTCCACGTCTCCCTATCCCTTGTGGCTCTTAGTATGTTTGCTCCTGTTGCTCCTGACAACTCCCGTTCCGTCATCCACCTGATCAGACCCTGCAAATATGTTATCCGCTGCCTTCCTCTGTCTCTCCTTCCTTCTATCTGTCCAGTCAGTATCAGGTTCTCCAGGCTCTCCTTCCTCATTGCATGTCCCAGGAACTTCAGTTGTCTCTTCCTGATGCTCAGCATCAATTTCCTTTTTGTTGCCATTCTTTCTAACACTTCGTCGTTGCTTGTATGCTCAGTCCAGACATCACCATCGTAAAAAAAAAATGCCTTCTCATGGTAATTTTCTAAGCTTAGATGTAGCACAAGGCGGAAGAAAACAGGGACACCTAGTGAGGATCGATCTCACTACTCAGTTATAATAGTTCTAGCGAGACATTACACCACATCAAGGTGCTCCATGATTCCTCATTATGTAGCTTTCCCTGGTAACCATAATTTCTATATCAGAGAAATTAGAAAGCTAATAAAATTACACTGACCACTAGATCTCACAAGAAATTGCTATAAACAACCCAGAGCTGGTTACAGAGATAGAAGCTGTAACAGTTTAATGGGTTTTTAAAATATCAGAACAATCAAAGTTAATCGACCAAGCATGGTGATCAAAAAACACAAGAACAGAATGTGCTTTCTTATTGACATGGTCGTCCCTGCCGGTTATATAGCATCTTCGAAGATCTTACAAGAAAAAAACTGTAAAATTACAAGGACCTTTAAATTGAAATTTCAAAAATGTGGTACATGAGGACATCAACAATTCTAGTCGTAGTTGGAGCCCTAGGATTGATTAAAAATTTCTGATAAACTCATTGAAGGGATTACTGGTAACTAAAGCCTTTAAGAAATAAAAAATGTACTCACAAGTACAGCCCACTCCTTCAGTCAGTTAAGTGCCATACGTGAAACACGCTTGGGCGATCATGTCTCTCTCGAGACATGACTGACTGGGCATAAGATTATCCCGCAGTAGGTTGTCATTGCTTTCTGCGGTAGACTGGTTGCCAGCCAAGGCTATAGAACCCAATCTGTCCTGTTATTTAACCCATAACTGGAAGGAAGAGACGGATTAGTACCTTTCCCAAGGGTATTTGCGCGTAAGTGAATGCAATGAATTCAACTCACACCTTACAAAGCGTTTTATTTATGTAAAATGTGTGTTCTTTAAGGTTGTGTTTTTTTTTTTCCTCAAAAAATTCTCAGTTCTGAACTTAGGTGTCTAGTTGGGACCCAGAAAGAGGATGAGTATACACCAGAAATCAAAGGAAACAAAATAATAATAATAATAATAATAATAATAATAATAATAATAATAATAAACGTTTCAGAAGTCTTTGCATATTGTATAGTTGTGTAAATCTTTAGCATGACGTCGATATTGATCTCATCAACGTACTTGGCCCGGGACACCATCAGGGCAGAGGGTGCTAGGATGCCGCTATGTGGTGTGTTTAGGATCTTGCAAAACCAAAGCTTATAAAAACATATCCGCGATTATCCATGACTCAAGACAGATTAAATTCTTTAGCTATTTTCTCAACAGTAAATGAATTTGTAAAGAAGATAGACGTAGAAAATGTCATGAAAAGATTTGCAGATTTAAAGGTTAGAAAAAATTGTTTTAGGTAGGATAATAAATGTTTTCTTTAGCTTGTATTAAGTTGTCAGCAGTAATAAACTTGTTAGTTTGTATTTTTAGTTCTCTTCCTCGTGAAAATTTAAAAGAATATATATATATATATATATATATATATATATATACATTTATGGGGTTGAAGTTCAGCTTGCTAGGGGTGCCAGCAATTCTAGAGCCGTCACTGAATTCCATTAATGGTTAAGTTAAAACTAATTATTATTTTTTTAATCTTTAGTGGAATACTTTAAACATTTTATCTAAATATAAGTTCCAAACCGCAGCTGCGTTATTGAAGTAGAATTACATTAGTTAGGTGTGTTTAATTCTTGACCTGTGACTCATTTGTCTCCTGAACCTTTAGCCGGCGAGATATATTCTGATTTGTGCTAAGAGGGTGAGTTTTAGTTGATCACGCATACTGCGAGTAGACATGATAGCATATTAAAATTTCTCCTATGAATTACAATCTACAAGAAAATATCGAATTGAGCATGTTCGTCGGATAAATAAATACCCTATGCACAAAATGTACGCCTAAGACATAAATATATATATATATTACTAAGCGTTCAGTAGTTGGAGAGAAAACTGGTCTCTGACGCTCAATAAAAAGCGCTAATCTCGTTAAGTCCCTACAACGCCTTCTCTTTTCCATGGGGTCTGACAGCTTCCCGGCTACAGATTGACCTGACTAAGGAGTGACTAAGAGACCTTTCATAGTCTGTACGGGTAACATGAAGCATTGAAAAAACTCAGACGCCTTGTCATTAATAATAACGACAATAGAAATATATGCTAATACTGATTTTCTGGGCGGGGACATGACTGAGTCATACCCAAGAGATGAGGAAGAGAGAGGAAAAAAAAAAACTATAAAAAATTATTTACATATAAGAGAAGAAAAACTCGCATGAGTGTACACGCAATAATGACGGTTTTCCCTAGGGGACGCAGTTTCGAATCCTCCTGGAGAATATATGTTTCTGTAACAAGATTCTCGAATCTTCAGGCCGGTTGATTTAATACATAAATATACTGTTTAACCCTGGAACACTAACCATTAATTAAAGTTACACCACTACTAACCATGAGTAGATCATACCCGATCTGAAAATATCAAAGAAATATTAAATATAAATCTTTATTTGAAATATTTTACATGCAGGTACTTCAAACCTTTTACTTTGAGTTAACATTAATAGGAACTGAAAAACATTATTTAGGTAAAAAAAATCAGGTACTGAAAATTAGATTGTAATTAAAATGGCGTCATTTGCGCTGGGTACTATATACCCATGGTTAGTGTTCTCGGGTTTATAATAAAAACAGAGCATCTACTCAAATACGAGTATCCATTAAAAGTAATGTTTAAACAAATAAACAAATAAATTAAAAATATGCCGGATTTAATCTATTTCCTAAAAAATACATACACACGTTCACATGAGCACAGGACTGGTACAAGGGTCTCGTAGTCACGCTTACCGCCCTCACTCCCATGGAGCTTAGGCTATCGACGACCCCTTGCCATCGACAGGGAGCTCGTCGACACTTCTGAAACCTGTCTTTTTTACAGGTAGGAGTGATATTTTTTTTTTTTTAATCATATCACCCGATGTGCAGGGGGCTACATAGGAGTGAAAAGATTGGAAAAGAGAAAACCGGAAACCACATCCTAAACAGGGAACAAGGGATGATCCTCTTCACCTGTTCAATAGACGAGGGTGGAGTGTGAACCGGGCGATAATTTGACCCTACGCAAGCCTCTTTATTCTCCCGGAAAGGTAACAGTAAGTTAAGTGCCATACATGATACATGCTTGGGTGATCATGTCTCGAAAGAGACATGACTGACTAAGCAGAAATTTTTTTCCGCCGTAAGTTGCCATTTCTTTCTGCGGTAGACTAGTTGCAAACCAAGGCTAAAGAACCCAATTTGTTCGGCCATTTTTCCCATAGATGGAGGAAGAAGAAAATTAAAAAAACAAAATGTCTATTGAACAGGTTAAGGGTCTCATCCCTTGTTCCCTGTTTAGGATGTGGTTTCCGGCTTTTTCTTTCCCAATCTTCTCACTTTGTTTTCTTCTTTTTTTTTTTTCAATTGGAGTAGATAGATCTATCTATCGCCCGGTTCACACTCCACGCATGTCTATTGAACAGGTTAAGAGGCTCATCCCTTGTTCCCTGTTTAGGATATGGTTTCCGGCTTTCTCTTTTCCGATCTTTTCACTATTACGTAGCCCCCTGCACATCAGTGGCGTTACCGCCTTGCTCGGGGTGATACGATTAAAAAAAAAAAAAAAAGCTTCCTTTTATTTTTGGAAATCATTTTGTACGAGATAAAAAGATATTTAAAAAAAGAGAGGAAAAAAGAAAGAGGGTAGAAAAGATGAGAAAATAAGATGAAAAGGAAAAGAAAGAGAAAAGAAAGAGAGGAAATGGAAAGTAAAGATGAAAGTGAGTGAGAAATTCAGCCAGTTAAGTGCCATACGTGACACACGCTTTGGGCAACTTGTCTCGAAAGAGACATGATTGAATAGGCAGAAGATTATCCCGCAGGAGGTTGTCATTACTTTCTTGCAGTAGACTGGTTGCCAGCCAAGGCTATAGAACCCAATCATATCTGGGTGAAGAGACGGATTAATACCTTTCCCAAGGGCATTTGCGCATAAGTGAATGCAAGGAATTCAACTTGAATTCGGACTCGGCTCTCTGATTTCTCGTTCCGAGCCAATATCCGCTGCACCACAACGCACACACTAGCCACCCAACCAGAATCTATAATTCACTACCCAACTTTTCAACATTTTCATAAGGTAGTATTCATATATTTTTCTTGTAACCTAATTATCTAAAGAAAGTCATGGATTTTGATAAACCCGACACATTGTTGATCATTTTAAACGTTATTTTTAGTGGATAATCGTGTTTGAATAGACGCCCCGTTCGGTTATTTCTCGACATTCATGCTGATAGACGAAAATAGATAAATATACTGTCTAATAAACAACTGTCTACTCAAGTACAAGTATCCACTACACATAAAGTTTAAAATGATAAACAACCAAAATTATGTACAAGTAGCAGTATAGCCAAGCATTGCTCGGGTGTAATGAAAGCTTTAAAACTAATCCTTGGTCATGGAGCTCATACTCTTTGGACGTTGGCACGAAAGACTAAAAAGCAATAGTTGTTTCCAGTTAAAGCGAAACCGTAGAGTGAAAGAAAAATGAATGGATGTAAGTCAAATTTTGATTTTCTGGTATCGATATCAAATAAGTTTTTTTTGTCGTAAACTGAATTTTGAAGGCTAAATAAGTCCTCTGAGTAAATGGTATCATGGCTGAGACTAGGAACTACAATTATACCTACTTAGAGCCAAACCCGAAGTAAAAACTAAAATAAAAGGGCTGAAAAAATACAGACATACAAGCAGATAAACAGACACACACATACAAATATCTTGCCTTATATATATATATATATATATATATATATGTATGTATATGTATGTATATATTATCTATTTTCTGCACACTTTCAACCTTGAAACTTCTGAATATCGTTTCTTATGTCTTTGTCTATGAGCGTATCAAATTTGATTAAAATCGGACCACTTCTTCTATAACTCGATGTTTTCGATTATTGATTTTCGATACCTATCGGGGGTACCTCGACACAAAACATAGCTAAGAACACTCGCAGACGCTTATAATACAACTGTGTGAATTTTCAAAAAAATCGGTTCAGCCATTTCGGATTCTATAGGTAACAGACAGACAGACAGACAGACACACATACACACACAGACAAAGTTCTATTTATAAATAAGTTTAGATAATGCATTATATGTAATATGCGTGAACAATTTAACTACAAACATTCCAAATAAATACAATGTATCTTAATGCAAATTAGAGACATGTCATAATAAATCGTTCCATTTTGATTAAATCAACAATGTTTTGTGGCAATTTTTAACATTAAATTGAGATTTTCTTGTTAAAATGAGAATAATTTTAAAACATTCAACATCATTGATTAAAAATACTGAATTTTACACAGTTTTATTTTTCTTTTCGAGAGTTACGCAGGAGCAAAACAAATTCACGGATTTGGAGAATTAAAAAAAAAAGACACAGATAAAAACAGAAAGATGTCAAAATCCGCGAAAATTTTTATTCTATTAATAGTCAGTTGTGCTTAGTTTAATTTGTGACGCACACCAATGTCAGTCAGTTAAGTGCCATACGTGAAACACGCTTGGGCGATCATGTCTCGAAAGCGACATGACTGACTTGGTAGAAGATTATCCCGCTGTAGGTTGCCATTGCTTTCTGCGGTAGACTGGTTGCCAGCCAAGGCTATAGAACCCAATCTGTTCTGTTATTTAACCCATAACTGGAAGGAAGAGGCGGGTTAATACCTTTCCCAAGGGTATTTGCGCGTAAGTGAATGCAATGAATTCAACTGGAATTTGAACTCGGTTCCCTGATTTCTCGTTCCGAGCCGATATCAACTGTTCCACAACGCACACCCGCTCTATAAATGTAGGCAGCAAAAAAGCAAATGTTGATAAGATAACGAAATTCACAAAACACTGGCCAGAGCCCTCCTCTCGGTCGGAAGTTCGGGAGTGGAAATAGTACGACTAGGCCCTATATGAATTTGTTTAAACATTATTTGTAATGCATATTAGTATTTGAACAGATACTCTGTTTGTTTTTTTTTATAATTAAACAGTATATTTCTTCATATTTACCGTCCTGAGTAATCGAGAAATCACCAATTGATCTGATGTGTCTCAGACCGATCGCCCTCGAACGAGCCTGAAATAATACCGTTAAACACGCATGTTCCTGATTTATCGAAAAATTCATATCTGCTCTGTTTTCATATCTTGATATAAACACATGTAATCAATGTCAATTATTATTTTTTAACGGATTTCGTAAATAATCCGTTAAAAAAATACAAAATTTTGATTGTCTTAAATATTTTTTTTTATATTTAAATGTGTGCAGCCATGTAAATATGTGTTTTTGTGATTTATATATGTCTACCACTATTAACCCAATGGTCAAGCCACATGCCTCTCATTACCACAAGAGAAATTACTACTAAGATTCCTCTAGTTTAACCCTATAATAGCCAATATTTCCCACCCCTTCGATTACAAGCCCTTGCCTGTGGTATGAGAATTTTTTCTCATTCTTTGATTAAACGGGGTTGAAAATGCATGTCTTAAGCTAACATGTTGAAAATAGTTATTCTACCCTCTAAATTTATATATATATATATATATATATATATATAATCCTACATTTTTTACACATTTCATGTGTATTTCGATTTTCAAAATACATCGAAAAGACCCCAACTCGATATGCACCTGATGATTGCAAAAACACATGAAACTCCGAGTCATGCCTAAAACTTAGAATAATATGTATATTTATTTATATATACTTTTGCATTGTTTTACAGCATTGAGCACTGTTCTATTCACAGCTCATTAATATTTATATATTGATGTGTATCTGTGCGTATACACACATACATACATATTTACTTCCTCACCTATATATATATATATATATATATATATATTGAGAAAGAGAGATACAGAGAGACAGAGTGAGAGACCAAGAGAGAGGGAAAGAGAGTGAGTCAGAATGAAAGAGAGAAAGTTTAACCGAGGCTTGAACCCTGAGTCTGATACGAAATCAAAGTTATAATTTGTTCATCTCTTTGGCTGTCGGTTTTTATGAGTCAGACAAAATGTCGACCGATGCTGAGCAAATAAATTACTTTGCGGTGCACCAAGGGCAACATTTTCCACCATCAGCAGGCAAAGAATATTGTGAAAATGCGCGCGTGTCTGTGTCTGTGTCTGTGTCTGTCTGTTTGTGTGTGTTGGGGGGGGGGGGGGTGCACCTGTTGTTCATCTGTGTGAATGTGTTCAGGAAGGACTTGGGAGAGTAGGACATGGGAGATAGCAATAGCATATAATTGATGGAAAATCGCCTGAACTGTAAACAGAGAACGATGACACAGACACGTGGGGCGTGTGTAAATATATGTGTGTGTGCGTATATATATATATATATATATATATATATATACACGCACACACACACACACACACACACACAACGGGGAAACATGTAAAGAATGAGAGGATTAATTTGGTAATACTAACTGGCCCACATAGACATTTTTACATATATATAATACTATAGAAAAACAAATAAATATACGTATATATATATATATATATATATATATATATATATATATATAATATTTTGTTAAATATGCTTAAGTATGTATTAAGCATTAAAACGTTTTAAATATGTTATATATATATTTTAAATCCTAGAGGATGATCAGATAGGTAAATCCCCCCCCCCAAAAAAAAAAATCAAAAAATAAACGATCCTATTAATATCAAGATTGATCAAAGTGGAGGGCTCAATGCAAATATTGAATTCTATTTACAGAGCCAAATATAAAAAGTTTCGATATTTAAATATAGAAATTTATATATATATATATATATATATATAATGGTATCCCAAAATTTCAGGAACGAATTCTGTAAAGGCAGGTGATCGTTTCAAACATATTCTGCTTGTTTTCTTTTCAATATGAGAATAGAAACAAATTACTGTATAGTATCAAAAAGAATTAAATCATTTTGATGATTTAATAGAAAACATCTTTATTAACATATTTCCAGATTTAGATTCTGAGCTCATTATATTTCTCTTCTGAAGTATAATGCTTTTTTTTTTCTCATGTCATCATCAATGTTATGATTTCTTAATCACATTCGAACCAAATCATTGCAGTCTGAAAGATTCAATGGAACACCACTGAAATTTATGACCAGAAGATTTGTCACATTTTTAAATTCAAGACGATCTATTTTGTCGGAATGTTTTGTGTTCTCATAGATAACCCTCTTTCAGCATCCGCGGAACTTCCACTAATGATATTAAATGTATTTTTAGCTATTATATATCGACTTTTAATATAGAAGATTATTTTAGGGTAATCCAAAACCGCTAAGCTTTTATAAAGTATCAGAATCGGTCCTTATATATATATATATATATATCATCGGTGCAGATGACTGCCACAGATCGCACGAACAGCAGACCTCAATTATTTAACCCATAATTGGAGGGAACGAACGGATTAATACCTTTCCCAAGGGTACCAGTGCGCAAGTGAATGCAGCGTGCTCGACTGAAATTGGAACTCGGCTCACCGATTTCCCCCTCCAAGCCGACATCCACCGCACATCCGTGAATGCTAACAGCACCTGGTATTCCCAAGTGGTCACCCACCTAAGTACTGACCAGGCTCAACTTCGGTGATCGAGCGGGAACCGGTGTATCCAACGTGACATGACCGTATATATATATATATATATATATATATATATATTCACTTGCGCACTGGTACCCTTGGGAAAGGTATTAATCCGTTCGTTCCCTCCAATTATGGGTTAAATAATTGAGGTCTGCTGTTCGTGCGATTTGTGGCAGTCATCTGCACCGATTGTTTGTTATCAGCAGTTCCAAGAAGTGTGGATGGTACTACACAATGCCTTCACCACTATAAACAAATCTCTGTGTGGTTGTCTTGCTGGAAAAAGGTTGGACCCTCATACGTTGAACGCGACGGGAGAATCCATTATATATATATATATATGTCAGGCACATTCCGCCAGTAATAACGCAGTGCTGGCACCTTGTGACTTTTATGAAGTAAATCAACAAAAATAGAATTTTTAGTATTTTAAAATATTTTTGTGTAATTTTGATAAATATTTCTGTTAAAACGAGATCTCCGTGCTATTTTCATTTTTTTTATTTTTCGTAATTTAGATGACAATTTATCCATCTTGTATGTGTATATATATCAAATTACTCTACATCAGATTCTGCGTGTCCAGAACTGGTTTATGGATCTCCAGATTAACAGATAAATTTACAACGTAAAGTCTTCTGCGGACCCGCAGGAGAACCATGAATATATCAAATATACATGTACCACCAGCTCACATTCATATATTTAAAAAATAATAGGGACCATGTCCAATATATATATATATATATGTAAATTTTTTTCAGATAGAGTGTATCTGTGAAGAAAGAAAATTAATAAAAGACAATAGGAAAAATTATTCTTAGCCAACGTTTTTCGTCCTCTGAGAGAATTGATCTTTTGCCTTAATAGAGTCCGTCAGAGGACGAAAAACGACGTCGGCTAAGAAAAGGCTTCCTCTTGTCTTTTTATTCATATATATATATATATATATATATATATGTGTGTGTGTGTGTGTGTGTGTGTTTGTGTGTATAAAGAGAGAGCGAGTGTATGTGAGAGAGAGGGGATTAATGTAAAGAAGTTAATCACTTAACTGAGCAGATTCCTGCAGGCTTTGAAGTTTCATGATGACACCGTTATGGCGTCGTCACTCGTCAGGGGTAAGTTTATTTCGATCTGTTATTAACGCTCTTGACGCTAAACATTACAACAACTTAACACATTATATATATATATATATATTACATGGAAAAATACGCACATGAAAAGTAACATTGTTAAGATTATATTATGCCTGGAAAAAAAAAACAGGACATGATATTTTAGTGAAATGAAAAATATGAAATTCATTATTTAATATGTTGAAGCTAAAAACAATTTAAATTTTATTTTTAGCTGCAATATTTTAAGTAAGAAATGTCTTATTTTTTACTTCACTAGAATAACTTGTCCTTTACTTTTCCAGGTTTAATAACTTGTCCTGTTCTTTTCCAGGTTTAATACAATGTTAAGAATATTAATTTTCATGCGCACATTTTTCCATGTAATCGATGATTTTTACAGGCATTGCCATTAATTTGATATAAACTTAATACTGAAAACCGCATTCAAAAATATTTTTTTAAAAAATTAGTATGCAGTTGATTAAAAAAGCAATAAAAAATTATCATTTATAATTAATTCTGATAATCAGTTCTGATAAAATGATAAATGATAAGCAAAGTTTGATTGACAAAAATGATAAAATATGACATTAGAATTTAAACGTTGAAAACCGCATGCAAAAATATTAAACAGAAAAAAGTTAAAAAGAATAAGATTTATTATTAGAAGCGTTAGTCACTCACATGTTCATATGTAATTAGTCTCCCTTTTCTGACTTTACATATTTTGATGTAACTTTTTTTTCTACTGAGCCAAATTTTTTTTTTCAAAATGTACCTAAACTGGTGTCCTATCTAACTCTGTAAACTGTTTGAAGTTTGTTAGAGAACTGAATTAATGGTGAATCTTGATGATACTATAGTGGAAGTTGGGAGTATTACCTTCCTCTTTTTTTTTCTAGGAGAAAAATAAATGTGTTTACTTGACGTCAATCGAAGGCAGACACATGGATAAGGAGAGGATGACACACTAGCAGCAGGATTACGAGAAATAGACAACCGGACAACACAATAATGAGGCACTCGGATAAGGAACGACAAGGTGAGAGATGGGCGGATAACGAGAGAGACAGCCACACAGCTTGATAACCAGTGACAAACATACAGTGAGATAATGATAGACAGATTGGGAGACAGTTGAATAATTTTAAGAGAAGATAGGAACAGAAAGATGGCAAGGTATTAACATACAGACAAGCGGAATACTTTTATTTTCTTTTTACAATTTATCAACCGGTTGCAGATTATTTTATGCCAGAAAATATTGTTAGAATTTAATAGGTTTTTATTTTTAGTGATAATAATGATTTACTTATAAAAGTACTACTAATTAACTTTCTTACACATAAGTCTTACACATTTGTCTATACTTCTCCTCAAGGACGCATGGCCCTTTAGATAAAAGCGTTGGTTAGTTCCAGTGACTTGACACAAAGGGTTGTGAGTTCAATACCTGGCTACAGCAGTGGCGAACAAATAACTTAGAGAGCTGAGTTAAAGGGAGATAACTACATGACATCCGGAAGAGGAATGGCACATTGAACGAGAATGATATACCTTAGTGATCGAAATAAAGGGTTCAGTTCGAAATTCCAAATATCTAAAGAAGGCCGGGGTGTACAACGGCCGAAACGCCGGGAATATGGCAGTAAAGATGAGAACAACAGTTCGAACAATATAAATAGTCTCATTTTTGTTTCCATTTTCTCTAAAACCACATTCCTATTGCCTTAAGTCTCTTCTTCATCTACGTTGACATTTTCGAGAATTCACTGCCTTATAAGAAGACATATTTTTTCAATCATTTCACTCCAAGCAAGTCAATAAAGCCACTGTAAAGTGTTACTGAGTGTGAGGGAATATGAGACCAAAAAGGAAGCAATATTAAAGAGAGAGAACAATAAAAGAAGAATAATTTTCCTGCCTCTAAATACTTTACTTAGGTTTTGGAAGGCATTTTTCGGTATATCAATGCGCTTTCGGAATTCAGTAGCACGCTTTCTGTCATATGTTGAAGCATTTCCTAGATATCTAAATTTTTGCGCGTGTTTATTTTTGGTATTTCTAATTTGTATGTCACATACTGGGTTGTTTCTTTTGCCGACAACCATACAAACTGACTTCATACAATTGTTGCTTAGTCTTTTATTCTCGCTTTCCATTACTACCTTTGTAGAGGTTCTGTATCTGCCTTTCTGGCTCTAACATTTGTTCTAAACACGTTTTAATGTGGGATAAAGTTTTAAATACATTTCATTATATATATTTCCTCTTTTCTGTCGAGATTATGCCATTTCCTTTTGCGAGTCGACGGGTTGAGTATATGTAAAATAAAGATTGGTTTCTTTTTGGCTGCATTTATTATTTATTTCCGTTCGTGTTTGTGGAGACCACTTGCTCCTTTTTTTTTTTTAATCATTTCACCCCAAGCAAGGCATTCCACTGTCACTATTGCGCATGGGGCTACATAGGGGACGGTAAAGAGAAGGAGTGGTTAGACATAGGAAATGTCATGAGGAAGGTGATAGATAGGTAAGGATATCGAGGATGAGGGTTGGGCAGATGGGAAGAGTGTTTGAAAGAATGGGAGCGAGTTAGTGTGTTAGGAGGTGTCTATTGACCTTACATTTAAACTCCTGGAGATTGTAGCCGTTGGGGAAGCAATCATGTGGTAGGGAATTCCACAGTCGGGAAGTGCGAGAAAAGAAACTGTTGGAGTAGAAGTTGCAGTTGCATTTTATCGGTTTCACTGTAAAAGGGTGGGATCTAGTTGCTAATCTAGTATCTAGTGCAAATTCGTATCTAGGGGGCACCAGTGATCTAAGTTCATCGGAGCAGAAGCCGTGAAAGTATTTATAGAAGAGACACAGGGAAGCCACGTCGCGACGGTAGGAGAGAGACTGCAGGCGGTCTGCCAAGTCGGTATCTATCACATAACAGACCCTCCTCTGTATCTTATCGAGAAGCCCAAGGAGAATAGCAGGGGCACCCGATCAGATATGGCAGCAGTATTCAATGCACGGGCGGATGGTAGAACCGACTTTCATAGCAGCGGATTTAGCAATAGATTCGATATAGTCATTCCATTTGAGGTCCGCTGAAAGTGTGAGACCAAGGAGGCGTAGTGTTTTACTCTCTGGGAGGCAAGCCTGGTCCATGCTAATGGGAGGTAGGTACGATTGTCTATGATGGTTAATTGAGAGTAGCTTCGTTTTAGAAGCATTAAAATTTACTAGCCATTTCTTACCCCAGTCCACCCAGTCTCTTTCAATCTCGGCTGCGAGATTAGCTGTGTCGCCCACACTGTATGCCTTGTGAAAAAGTGTAGATTTTTCTTCTTCCAATAACTGTGCTAATATATATATATATATATATATATATATATATATATATATATATATTAGCACAATTATGAATAGTGTTAATGTAAGCAATGAAATTACAAATGCAAATAGCCTCTAAAGTAGATCATGAACCAAAACGATCGCAATACTTACAAATTTCTCTTGATAAATCTCCCATAGTTGCTTGATATAATCTTAGATTCTTGCGTGTAATGCTTTCTTTAACTCTAATCACAGATGTTTGTTCACTTGGCTTTGACTAGCTATTTCAAGACTTGAAAATTCTTTTTTGAATCTATTCTTTTGCGGATTTACTTGGATGCTTTGGATCATTGGAAGATTCAAACCAACTTTCAAACCGAGAGCAAGATACTTTCCTTCAAAATTGTTTGGTATCTTACAGGCTCAACTGTGCCGTCAATATTGTTATTTTTATTGTTTTAGATGCAGCAAAGCACACCCAAATAACCATGCCACCGCTCATGTTTAATTGTTGGCACCAATTTTCTTTTCTTCAAAAGCCGTATTAGTACGCCAAACATAACGCGTATCGCTTCTCCCCCAGAACTCCAGTTTCGTCTCATCCGATCATAAAATCTTTTGCCTTCTGTATTATTATCCTAAGGTTTATTGAGTAACGGTTGGCTTTTTAAATTATTCTATAGGCTATTGGGTAGAAATAATTGTGGTTACTCACACTACACTGTTCGGAGTGATATCCTCATCTTTGTTTTCGCCACTTGAGAACACATAGCCCAGTGAATAAAAGCGTTGTTTGGATCCAGTGACTTGACCCAAACAATTGTGAATTCAATACCTGGCTAAAGCAGTAGAATACTGGGTTAAAGGGAGATAACTGATACTGGGACATCAGGAAGAGGCATGACTCATGGAACTAAAACAATCTACCTCGGTTAACGAAATAAAAGTTTGAGATGATTGGAATTTCGAACTGAATCCTTTATTTCGTTTTTATCTGCTGGAGAAAATCAAGGAGAGATCTAGTGACTTGATCTAAAAAGTTGTAAGTTCAATACTTGGGTACAACAAAAGAGTTGCGTTAAAGGGAGATAACTAAGGCATTTGGACGTGACATGACTAGTGAAAAGAGAACAATCTATCCCAGTGATCGAAATAAAGGGTTCAGTTCGAGATATCAATCATCTGAAGAAGGTCGGAGTGTAAAACGGCCGAAAAGTCGTTAATATGGAAATAAAAATGAGAACAATAGTCCTAGCAATGTAAATAATTATAATACCTCATCTAAGAAAATAATAATAATAATAATAATAAATAATAATAATAATAATAATAAATGCATAATAATATGGATCCAAAATGCAGGTTTTGTGATAAACACCAAGAAACAATAGACCACCTAATCTCAGGCTGTTCTGTGCTTGCCCCAAATGAATATAAAAATCGCCACGATAGAGTTGGGCAATATTTACATTGGGCAATATGCAAACATTATGGAAAAGCTGTAGGCAAACACTGGTATGAACATCACCCAGCACCGGTTACAGAAATAGAAGATGTAACCATTCTATGGGATTACACCATCTACACAGACAGAAAAATTGAAGCAAACAGGCTAGACATTATTGTTAAAAACCAGAAGGAGAAAACTTGTCTATTAATTGATATGGCTTGTCCAGCGGATTGTAACATAGCAATCAAGGAATTTGAAAAACTGTCAAAATATAAAGACTTGGAAATTGAAATAGAAAAAATGTGGAAATTGAAAACAAGAGTTGTGCCAGTGATAGTAGGTGCACTTGGAATGATAAAAAATGGAACAAAACAACACATTGAAAGAATCCCTGGAAACCCCAGCTTAAGAGATATACAAAAAATTGTCTTATTAAGTACAGCCCACACACTAAGGAAAACGTTATCTATGTAATGCTGGGGATGATAGGGAAGATAGAAAAACATGAAATGGAGCCATAACAACACGCCACTACCTGCCTTAGGTCTCCCCGCAGACTTGGTTGGTAGTGAGACCAAAGCAGAAATCGAAATATGATGAAAAATGACATAATAATAATAATAATAATAATAACTGAGACAATTGACCATTTTGTAACAGGTTGCACCTTTAGCGGAGGAAAACTCCAAGAGATTGTTTTAAGCATCAAATAGATATCCCCCCCGACCCGGTTACAGAGAGAGGACTAATAACCATTTTATGAGACTTTGCAATACACACAACAGAACAATCACAGTTATTCGACCAAACATCGTGATCAAAGACCACAAGAATAGAATGTGCTTTCGTATTGACATTGCAGTCCCTGCGGGTTGCAATGTATCTTTGATGATCTTCAAAAATCTATCAAGACACAATCACCTGAGAAAGGCCGAAGCGTACAACGGTCGAAACGTCGTGAATACGGAACCAAAGATGAGAACAACAATCCGAACAATGTAAATAGTGTAAATAATTACATCATCATAAAAATATAGACAAATAATTGAGGATCCGAATGAGGTTATTTATAAACTTTTTACTCATTATTTATTATTGATTACTTAATCATTTATTGTTGATTATTATTATTATGTTTACTCGTGTATATTTGTGCATTCGTAGTTGTTATTTTATAAAATAATTACCTCATTTGTTTATTTATCTATCTTAAATTTTTGTTTATTTTGGCATTTTTCGGGGTTGGTTATCTTATTTGCTTCGTTTAAAGTTTGGCTTTATCTGCATTATATTTGCAGTTTTCATGATGATTTTTACAAAGTATTCTTTTTTAGTTTTTGATTTTTAAAGGACATAGTAAAACATTTGCTTTCGTGTCTGCATTTTGAGATGAGTTCTGATCGCTTATTTGGTAATTTGTGTTGGTCTGGGAAGGTAATTATTGCTGTTTTCTTCTCCAGACAGAGTTTACAGTTTATAATCACACACTCACACACACATTTATATATATATAATACGCTATGGGTGATCATGTCTCGAGGGAGACATTACTGACTGAACGGTTGCCATTACTTTCTGCGACAGAATGGTTGCTAGCCAGGGCTGTGGAGCCCAATTTGTCCTGTTATTGAACCCATACCTGGAGGGAAGAATTAATACCTTTTCCAGGGGTATTTGCTCGTAAGTGAAATGCAATGAGTTCGACTGGAGTTCGAGCTTGGCTCCCCGATTTTTCGTTCCGAGCTGATATCCACTGCACCACAACACACTTTCATACATATCACAAAAAACAATACTCAAGTCTTCGTTGGTAACCAGATGAGGAGAAGGAAAACTATAGGTTTAAATATATATGTACCCTTTGTGGGGTACATAATTGAACTGGAAGTAGGGTCCGCTCAGCGTTGTTGTATTATAAACCATAGTTTGGCTCTGAAGATATTAAAGAAATACAAATGCCCCTGTACATGATGAGCATGCGCGAAAAAGAGAAAACATGCTTAAGATGAGCAAACATACTGAATTGTAGATTGCTGTCATGTCGGTACAGCTCTGGCGTTTATTCAAAGATGGCTGCCAACAGTATGAACAGCAAAAATGTTTGATATAATACACAAAAACTAAACGGATAGCTTATTTTGTTTAGAAATTTGCCTAAAAATTTAGCACAGAAAACAAAAGCGTGGGATGTATTTTCGGAACATTTTAAAATGCAGTATTATTAAAAAGTAAAAATTACAATGTCGCCTTTTCAGAATATGTTCAAGCTGTTTTTATGCCTGGCGTCATATTAAAAAACACTTCAACTGTTGATTGCATCGGTAAAAATGAGTCTTTTACACAATTAGAGTAGATAGACTAAACTATTGCCCGGTTCACACTCCACCCACGTCTATTGAACAGGTGAAGAGGCTCATCCCTTGTTTCCTGTTTATGATGTGGTTTCCGGTTTTTCTCTTTTCCAATCTTTTCACTCTTACGTAGCCCCCTGCGCATCAGTGGCGTTTTCGCCTTGCTTGGGGTGATACGATTAAAAAAAAATATTTGTGAGTTGAATATATGGATAAAAATCACAGATGAATAGAATAAGTAAAGAACAGATAGGAAAAAAGTGTCTTTAATCTAACATGTTTAAATTTAACAAGCTTCTTCAGAGATTTTTTTAGACAATTCGTCTTTCCTACCTGTTCTTTATTTATTCTATTTAAAAATATTTGTGTAAGAAATGAAATGCAATTCTCCATACCCAAGAAAGCACAAGAACGTTCAAAAATTAACAAGAGCAGTGATTGTTTGAAAAACCAGATGTCAAAATTGCTACAAATGAAAGAGAAAAAGTACAAACTAGAGTGTATAAAGAGACAAAAAAAAAAACGACGAAACAAAGAAATAATCACAACATTCTACACGTACGCACATATGCACACGCACAAACATACACACTATGAAAGGAAACCATACACAAATGAAAAGTACGTATATAAAACGAAAAATAAAAGATATAAGCAGTTAGTTGCTGGTATCACCTGACGAGTGGACGGATGGATGCTGAAGAGTCCGTCTACAAAACTCTGGAGTTGGAATACTGAATGTAATATGAAAGAGCTAAGCGAAAAACTTTATATTTGTATTAATAAATAATAATAATAATAATACACACACACACACACACATATATATATATATATATATATATATATATATATGAGAAAAAAGGAAGAGAGCGACATTAGATACATTGTCACTGAATTGATAGAGCGATAACTCAAGAGAGAAAGAAAAAGAGAGGCTGACAGAAGTATTGTTTTATATATATATATATATAGAGAGAGAGAGAGAGAGAGACAGTGAGATAGTGAGTGAGTGTGGGAGAGAGAAATGCATAAAGGTATAATTTGCAACCAAAATAGAGGACGGGAGGGGCAAAGATTGCAATGAATCAGACAAGGGAAATAATGACAGACAAAAGACAAATGTAGAAAAATTTGTATTTACCATTTGATATGAAAGGAGAGAAAGAGAAGGATGGAGAACAGGGAAATATTAAGAGAGAGAGAGGGAGAGAGAAAAGAAAGACATAAATTAATGGAAAGACAATTAACGAGAAAGATAAAGGGAATAGCGACAAAAAGTGGTGGAAAGAGAGACGTTTGAAACGCCTGAAAGGGAAAAGGGGGAAGTCCAGGAGATGAATTGATCCAAAGAGATAATAACGGCTCAAATATGAACGCAGAATTCCCGGCCGACCATAGCCGACGGCAACCGAACTGAGGTTTCTCTCCTTCGTGCAACGATCAATACACTTCTCTGGCTGGCGTCCTTGATTCGTTACCGAAGCTGTGAGTAAAACGCACACGAAGAGTAAGGTAGGCATTTATACGCGAGCAATTCTGGCTAGCTTGTGCTTGGAAAATGAAGCTATATTTTCGTTTATACTAATACGCAGTTTGCGTTGAGTTCATGTCTGTCTCTCTTTTTTTATTTTTAAATTGTAAGGATTTTTAGCGATTGGTTTACTGATACAAATACTACTAATTCACCCATAGATGGAGAAGCAGAAGAACTGGACTCATGCGTTTCTGAAGATTATTTAAGCGTAAGTGAACCGAACTGAAATTGGATCGCGGCCCTCAGATTTTCAGTTCCGACCCGTTATCCATTACACCACCCACACATGCAAGCTTATAGCACCCGTTATTCCCAAAAGGTCACCAGTCTCGACTCTCATTAGCGTCAATGATCGTACTAGAACGGGTGTTTCAACGTGATATGGTCGTATGCAATAGAAACCATACTTTGTCAAGAATACATGGCAATTTACATGTTTAAGTCGGTATCACCCCATGCAAGGCACTAAAGCCACTAAGACACAAGGTGTTACAGGGCGTGAAAAAATTACGAACATAAACATTAATAATGAGCTGGTAAAGAAAAAGAGTAACCAAGAAAACAGTAGATAGTGATTGACGTTGCATTTAATTTTTTGCAGATTAAAGTTGGCTTGAAACCTGGAGCCGGAAGCGAGTTCCACAAGCGAGCATTGCAAGAAGGGAAACTGTTAGCATAAAGATTGCAGCTAAATGTAGCCAGCTCAACTGTAAATTGATGAGATCTTGACGCCAGTCTAGTTTTGCGCTTAAATTCAAAATGTCTAGGTACCATAATAAAGAGCTCATGCGAACAATTACTACAAAAGTATTTAAATTTAATACAGAAAAAGAATGTGCGGCGAATCATGATCGATGACGTTCGATGGGGATAGGACAAGGCACATATAAGAAGAAGAGCCCAACTGAAACTAGATCACGACTCTCAGATTTCCAATTCCGACCCGTTATCCATTACACCACCCACACATGAAAGCTTATAGCACCCGTTATTCCCAAAAGGTCACTAGTATCGACGTTCATTAACGTCGATGATCGTACTAGTACCGGTGTTTCAACCTGATATGGCTGTATGCAATAGAAACCATACTTTACTAAGTTGGAGTAGATAGACTAAACTATCGCCCGGTTCACACTCCACCCACGTCTAATGAACAGGTGAAGAGGCTCATCCCTTGTTCCTTGTTTAGGATGTGGTTTTCGGTTTTCTCTTTTCCAATCTTTTCACTCCTTTTTCTTTTTTCTTTTTTTAAATTGGAGTAGATAGACAAAACTATCGCCCGGTTCACACTCCACCCACGTCTATTGAATAGGTGAAGATGCTCATCCTTTGTTCCTTGTTTAGGATGTGGTTTCCGGTTTTCTCTTTTTCAATCTTTTCACTCTTACGTAGCCCCCTTGCACATCAGTGGCGTTACCGCCTTGCTCGGGGTAATATGATTAAAAAAAATACATGGCAATTTACATGGCAATTTACATTTTTAAATCAGTATCACTCCAATCGTTAACGCCACTAAGGTGCAAAGGGGTTAAAGAGTGTGGAAGAACTAGGAGCAGAAACATTAATAATGAGCAGAAAGAGAAAGGAATAATCTGGAGGACAGGAGGTAGCGATAAACATTGCATTTTCAGATATATAAGAAATAAAAAGAAGTAAAATCTTTTCTGCCAACACGTTTCTTTGAGGAATGTTGTCTTGATAAAGTTCCTGAAAGATCGAAACGCGTTGGCCATAAAGTTCAAAGTTATATCTCTTGATTCCTGTTTAGGATGCGGTTTCCGGTTTTCTCTTTTCTAATCTTCTCACTCTTATGTAGCCCCTACACATCAGTGGCGTTACCGCCTTGCTTGGGGTGATATGATTAAAATATATCTATATATATATATATATATATATATAGGCATGGATACCAACAAAATATACATATACACGCAAGTGCACACAAACATATATGAATATTTTTATAGTGTTAATTAAACAGAGGTCGATGTAATATAACTGAGCTATGAAGTATATATTAAAAAAATGTGCATATTATCTTACGTCTATAGCACGACTCTGAGTTTCATGCACTATGCAATCAACAGGTGCATATTATGAACTGATATTTTCCAGATTTTAAATTTTATATTTGGTTTCTTGCGTTGTTCATTGTCCTTATAAACTATTAATTAGGGATGAAACTCGGAGTCGTATATATGTAGTATTTCACACGCACACACATACACGCACACACACACACACACACACACATATATATATATATATATATATATATATATATATTATATGTATATTACTGAATCGTTGAAGCAAGTAAAAAAAGTAAAAGCAAAAACAAAAATGGCGGACAAAGAAATATTGTGAGTCGATTGTCAAATTAATAAAAAAGGAGAGTTGATTGAGAACAACCATGGCAGTTTCTTTCAGTCAGTGGCTTCCTTATGTCAAGGAGCTTGGCGGTAGACTAGCGGACGGTATTTGATTGGCTCCAAAACGAATCAATTTTCCCAAATTGGCAGCACTAGATTTGCTAGTATTAGGAGTTAACAAGAAGCTGTCATTAAGTGATAGTAGCACAAAGACGCGTAGACGCACGCAAAGAAACATAGACAGTAAACATACACCCATAAGAAGTTCAATATATAATAGAAGTTTCGAAATGAATACCTCAGATGGAGCAAAATAACACCGTTGGGTAGAACAAGTTTTTAGCTATACATCACCGTTTTGCCACAAACTTCAGTGAAATGCCATACGATATACACGCTTAGGCAAACATGTCTCAAAGGACTAACTGGGCAGAAGATTTTTGAGCAGTATATTACCATTACTTTTTGTAGTAGACTGGTTGCCAACCAAGACTACTGAACGCAACCTATCCTGCTATTTAGCCCATAGCTGGAGGGAGAAGAGATAGATTAATACTTTTTCCAAGGATATTTGCACGTATGAATGCAACGAATTCAACTGAAATTCGAACTCAGCTACTACTCAGTTACTAAGGGAAATAAAAGAAATTGAAAGTGAGACATCCGGAAGAGGCGGGCACGTGGAACTAGAAAATAAAATGTTCTGTTCGAAAGTCTAGTTTGTAGAAGAAGTTTGGGGCGTACAACGGCCGAAACGTTTTGAATATGACAACAAAGACAACAAAAATTGTACCATTTTAAACGTTATATTTAGTGGATACTCATATTTGAGTAGATGCCCCGTTTATTTATTAAAAAGTATATTTCTTTTCGTCTACGCCTTGAATATTCGAGAAATCTCAAAGAAAAATCATACAGCTCCCCGGTAGCACTCGAACTTGCGAAAATCAAACGAGATACCACTTTATCCTCAGAGTATTGAGCATCGTATTAGAAAAAAAAAAAAAAAAAACATCAACGAGGATTTTAATTTAACCGAAACTTAATTTCGATTGAGGAATAACTTTTACTGTGTCTGTAGGAAAAATTTACGAAAACTGCGTGGATATGTACGTTGAAAGAAATATGGAAAGAACGAACATACATCGATTAAATATGTTGATAGTGTTGTGGATTAGTTTTCGCACTGAAGGTTATATTCGTGCTATGTCGGTTGCTAATCGACTTTACGTACCCAAAATATTAGGAACTTGGTAAACTTCCACTGAAAGCTGACTCCTTAGTATTCGGCTAACTGCCGACTCATGTCAACTGCCGAGTTGTTCTACTGAACTCAAATAGAAGTCTAAAGAACTCCTATGAACTTTCCAAGTACTTCCCAAGAACTTCCTGTTAACTCTTATTAGTATAGGAGGGAGAGAACATTATCTAAGGAATAGGTGTGTTTCACCATAACAGATAGATAGATAGATAGATAGATAGATAGATAGATAGATAGATAGATAGATAATCATAACAATATCGAGGGACATATAACAAACAATAAATGTCTATTATGTTTCATCATTACCTGTTCTAAACATCGTATTTTGGCTTTAATTTCAGGTGAAAATAAAGACAAAAATTGTCCAACATTTCGATATTTTCGGCTCACATGAAATTAAAGCCAAAATACGATGTTTAGAACAGCTCAGGATTAAACATAACAAACATTCATTTTCTGTTATATTTAACAATATGTTTAGAAAACTATATACTGCCTCGATACACTATATATATATATATTATAAATTATGTTTTAGAACATGTACATAATTTCTTCTATATATGTCCTCTTCTCTACAATCATATGGCTGTTTCAGTGTTTGGACTTCAAACACATCATCGGGAGAAATAAAGGTTTGGAATCATCCTCTCTATATTTGGTTCGTTGTTCTCTGTTTATATTTGGTTCGTTAAACAGCCATATGATTGTAGAGAAGAGGACATATATAGAAGAAATTATGTACATGTTCTAAAACATAATTTATAATAAATATTCACAGCTCTATACATCATATATCGAGTACTGTTTTAAATTAATGTTTTGGACGGAAAAAAAATTTTCTTTTTTCTCTCTTCATTCTATATTCATTCGGATATATATATATATATATATATATATATATATATATATATATATATATATATATATTAATCATACCACCCCGAGCAAGGCGGTAACGCCACTGATGTACAGGGGGCTACATAAGAGTGAAAAGATTGGAAAAAAGAAAGCCGGAAACCACATTCTAAACAGGGAACAAGGAATGAGCCTCTACACCTGTTCAATAAACATGGGTGGAGTGCGAACCGGGTGATAGTTTAGTCTATTAAGAGAAAGAGAGAGACCAGTGACATGACTCAAAGAGTTGTGAGTTCAACAACTGGCTACAGCTGTGTTGAACAAATAAAAGATGAGTTAAAGAGATATAATTAAGATATCCGGAAGAAGAATGTCTCTTAGAATGAGAACAACACACCCCAGTAATCGAGATAAAGGGTTCGGCTCGAAATTTCAATCACTTGAAGAAGGTCGGAGCGGACATCGGCCGAAATGTTGTGAATATGGTAATAAACATGAGAGCAAATGTCCAAGCAATGTAAATAATATAAAAAGACTTATTTTCATAAGTGTGGGCTAAAATATGGTGTATATTAAGATTTTTTTAACAGCAAAAAAATCCTTATAGTCAATTTAAATTAATTTTGATATCGAGCAAATTATTTCTCTTATTGGAAATATTAAACTTAATCTATTGACTTGAAATTAAAACTAAAATGTAAGCATCAAGAAAGAATATTCATTTATTTCAATTCATTTTTAAACATTAAGTATAGGGAATCTGTGGAGGTACTTATAAATTTATAGTTTTTTTTTAACAGCAAAAAATCCTTATAGTCAATTTAAATTAATTTTGATATCGAGCAAATTATTTCTCTTATTGGAAATATTAAACTTAATCTATTGACTTGAAATTAAAACTAAAATGTAAGCATCAAGAAAGAATATTCATTTATTTCAATTCATTTTTAAACATTATGTATAGGGAATCTGTGGAGGTACTTATAAATTTATAGTGTTGATTATATGTGGCTTACGTGCACGTTGCCATGGTAGTTCGCGACCCTTACCTCGAGACAGAGAAACAACAAAAACTCCAACGGCAGAGAAATGCGAAAATAAAACCACAGAGGCAGAAACGAAAGTAGGTTAGTTCAGATGGGTATCGAGATCAAGTGAAAAACGAAGAATTTGCCAAGTACAGCTGCCAGGGTGGGTGGGGTCACCGAGCGAGGAAGAATAACAAAATTCTATAGATTAGATGCAAAAGCTATGCACAAATTGTTTACATCGTCATAAATGATAAACATAATATATGTACGGCTGGCTACTCGTATCCGAAAATGCCTGTCTACAAGGGCTGCTAGCTAATCCCAATTGCAGGCGCTTGCTCAGACTCACTTGTGTTTCTTCAACACCCACAGAGCCCATCTGTGGTTTATACTGCAATTATGCTGATTAAACCTTCGTTACAGTTTCTAGATGAGAGCGTGTTATCAAGGCCTGGACACAAACTTTCGGTCACGATGACATGACCATAACAACAATATATAACAATATAACATAACTATATAACACATAAAATGATCTACAATCTAGAGTAGTAGTTTTCAACAGAGGTTCATTGTAACATTGCTGGGGGTCTACACACAAAAAATAATGAATTGGGAGTCCACGGTGATGTTTTAATTGTCCATAGAACAATTCTACTTTTGAAGGGTGTTAATGAGAATGGAATTTCTACAATAATTTACGCCATATTGCAATAATAAAAACAGAATTTTTTATCACATTCAAGTAGAAAACATGTTGATAATTCCCAATGTCGTAGATTTAAGGTTACCAACAATGCCTTCCCGACAATAAATCCTCAAATCATGATTAGAAATCCTCAAAACAAATAAACTTTTTGTAATTAAGATTTCTTTTTTTCTTGTTTCTTTTGGTTATCATTTACCCTCTATTTCGCACTAAGGCTTTATTTCCTTAATATTTTCTTTTGATCTGACTACTCATCATGTGGACTCCGGCTGAGAACCATTGTTCTGTGGAGGTCCACCAAAAAAAAAAAAAAAAAAAAAAAAAAAAAAAAAAAAAAAAAAAAAAAAATATATATATATATATATATATATATATATATATTATGAGGAAAAGATGTCCATGGTTAAAAATGGTTGAGATCTACCGATCTAGAGCAAGAAGTGGCTTGTTCATTTTAACACATGTGACAGTAACTAGCTGCACCTTCATGGTCTCACGTTTTGATGGACATAAAATTGAACAATTATATTGAATCAACTGCAAAGTCTGTTGCTAAGAAAGTTGATGAACTATGTCCGGCGAGGAAATTTCAACTCACCAGAATCAACCTTGTTTATTTCCGTACTTGAAATTAAAAAGATTCTATCTACGCTTTTAGTAGTTTTGCGATATTAGACTTCAAAGTATGGCTAACCATATTATTTTCGCACATAGACAGAAACACGTCTTCACATACTCTTTAGATTAGATGAAAATGTTTGTATAAAGCCTAATAGATAGATAGATAGATAGATAGATAGATAGATAGATAGATATTTAAAAATGTAAAGGATGGCGGCAAAACTGTAATTATTTTACTTAGCATATATATATATATATACATATATATATATATATATATATATATATATATATATAAGATGTGAGAAGGTAAGCTGTTATTGTTTCTACTAAATTTCTCCCACTACAAGACTCGAGAGCTATCCAAGATTGTGGGTAGCAGTCGAAATTCTAATCATGAATGAAGCGTTGGATCTTTTCTGTATATAATGTAAAATTACTTATCGCCCATATCAATTCGCCACAAGAATTAATAAATTTTAAATCAAAGTTTGCTTAGCTTGCCTCCCAACAACTCCAAGCCTCAGAATGTAAAATTGCCAAAAGTCAAGGAGTTATTCACATTTGGTAAATGGGGATGATATTCGAAATACTTTGTTTATAGGTTAATTTTTAAATATATTTTATATGTTGCTTGTTTATCGGGTTGAGTGTGAACGGTTAGAAATGTCACCCCCGAGTGGACCACATCTGGAGCGATCGCAAAGGTCAACCAATGGAAGTCCCTCGCTCTGGGAGAATTTGGTGTGAACTTTATTTTAATTTTAGGGTGAATTAATGTTTGGGGTGAATTAACAAAAGTTATCCGAGGCGTTAAAGATAAATGGAAGAGTTGATAGAAGGAAAAAAGAAGATGAGTGACCATTGTCTTAAAGCGGATAAGATTGAAGTGTTCAGGGAAGCGTCTACCCGGGAGCTTGTTTTACAAAGTAGCAATTTTTTTAAACAAAAACTATCTCAGTAGGGCTTTCTTTTTTGGAACCCAACGAAATGATGGTATTTCGACTTTTTGGAAGTGACATGGCACGTACTAAATCGTTATATTCGTATATTATTTTCGCATGAATAAAAGTATGATGGAGTGTGTGTGTGTGTGTGTGTGTGTGTGTGTTGATAGGCATGTGTGTATATTTTTGCGCATTTAATTGTAGAGAATCTTTCCTTTTGAAGAGAAATATGACGCTCGTGTCTTGAAGTATTTCTTCGGCTGCTTCAGCCCATACCTTTTTCTAAAATCAATGCAAGAATTCGCGGGGAGAATGATTCCGAGGTATGGTTAGGTATGCCCAATAATGGCTATAGAAGATTCTTCGGGGACTGTATGTGTATGGGGGGTGTAAAGAGAAAATACGAAGAGGGGTGTGTGCCAAAGTTAACACTGCACCTGTGACTTGTGTAAGCATTAATGTGATGGGAAAAATTGGGAAAGAAAACGAATATGACTCAACAAGATAGGATGAAATAAGAAGAGGGAAGAAAGAGAGAGTCGATTAAAATAAAGGAGAGGGGGAAGAGAGAGCGGATTAAAATAGAGGAGAGAAGAGAGAGAAGGAGTAAATGAAAATGGAAGAGAGAAGAGAGAGAGAGAGTCAATTAGTATGAAGGAAGGGAGGAAGAGAGAGTGGATTAAAATGGAGGATAGGAGAGAGAGAAGGAGTTAATGAAAATGGAAGGGAGAAAAGAGAGAGAGTCGATTAAAATAAAGGAGAGGAGGAAGAGAGAGCGGATTAAAATAGAGGAGAGAAGAGAGAAAGAATCGATTAATATGAAGGAAAGAGAAAGAGAAATTGGATGATTGGATGAAAATGGGTGAGAAAAGAAAAGGAGAACGGGTTAAAAATGGAATAGATAAAAAAGAGAGAAGAGATTTAGATGGAAAAGAAAAGAGGGGGGGATTCAAATGAAAAAGAGAATAAAAAGAGGGGGATGAAAATAGAGAAGTGAAGAGAGAGGGGGATTCATATAAAAAAGAGAAGAAAAAGAGAGTGGGTGAAAATGGAGAAAAGGAGAAAAAGAGAGTGAATGAAATTTGAGGAGTGAAGAAAGAGAGAAGGGATGAAAATTAAGAAAAAAAAAGGAACAAGATGGAGGAGAGAAGCAAGAGAGAGAGGGGATGAAAATGGAGAAGAAAGAGAGAAAATAGATGAAAACCGAAGAGAGAAAAAGTAGAGCGGGATGAAAATAAAGAAGAGAAGAAAGAGAGAGGAGAATCAGATGGGGGAGAAAAGAGAGGGATTCAGATAGTGAAGAAAGAGAAGTGGGATTCAGATTGAGGAGAGAGAGACAGAGAGAGTTGATGAAAATTGAAGAGAGAAAAGAGAGTTGTCAGAGAAGAAAACAAGAATGGATTAAAATAGGGAGAGATGTTGAGACGTATGAAAAGAGACAGGAAAAAGAGTGAAATAAGATGGCGGGAAGAAGAAAAGGAAAGAGTTTTGATTTTAAGTTTTGTTTAACGGCATATCAACCTCTGTAAGTTATTTAATGCCAAAAAGATTGGATTTTAAGGTATTTTCTTTAATTTTTGGTTATAGTGAGGAGGTTGATATAGTCAGATTTTGGTGAATTTTTTATTTTTATTTTTATTTTTATTTTAGAAAACTAAAGATGTCTTCTAGTTTTCTATTCAAAAATGCATTGCTGACAATAATTTTTTTATTTCAAAAATATATTATGGCAATATTTTTTTCCTTAAAAATAAAACGATACACCCGAGAAAAGAAAAAAGAGAGTGGGGATTAAAATAGAGAGAAGATGAAAGAAAAATGCAAATAAAGGTGCGAAAAGTATTGGAAATAGAGGTAAAAAAGAGAGAAAAAAGAGAGAGATGGGCGTAATGAAAATAAAGGAATAAAAAGAACAGAGGAGAAGGAAAAGGTTATAATAGATGTGAAGAAGAGAGAAAAGGAAATATTCGCGGATAGAAAGAGGATAGAGAAGGAAGCTGATCGCGATATGCAAAACGCGAGTGAGAGAAAACAGTTGAAGGAAGAGAGAGGGCGAGAGGTGAAGATAGGTAATGAGAAAAACGAAATAAGCGAAAGAGAAATTATCGGAGACATTAAAAATAGAAAGAAAAAACAAAGAATGAAGAAAGAAAACTGATGTGAAAAAAATTAATAAGCGTTATTTTGTTTTGAGTTTTCAATAACGAGCAGGTTCCGATGAATAACTGCATTTACATATGGATATGATCACGTGATTGATATTACAACTGCTCGCAGAGGGTTTCCCGGAGCGTTCACAGCACCCCGCCCGACAGAGAACTGAAAATACAGAAGCGTCTGGAAGAAAGATATATCGACCCTAAGCATAAAGCGAGGATTATTTGGGTACCTCGACGTGGTGCAATGGTTAGCAAACTTCTCTCGCTAGAATCATTATAACAAGGTAGTGAATTATGCTGCGAATATCATGGATCGAGCATGTGAGCAACGATGAGGTCTTGGAAATGATGGAAACAAAAAGGAAATTAATACTGAGCATCAGGAAGAGACAGCTGAAGTTCCTGGGACACGCAATGAGGAAGGAGGGCTTGGAGAATCTGATACTAACAGGCCAGATAGAGGGAAAGAGAGACAGAGGAAAGCAACGGATTGTATATTTGAGGGACCTAATGAGGTCCATGACGGAACAAGGATTGAATGATGTAACAGGAGAAGGCGTGCTAAGAGCCACCAGGGATAGGGAAACGTGGAAAGCCATGATTACCTACGTCCTGAAGTGACAGGGCACGTAGAAGAAGAAGTGAATTCGATCCTCACTGGGTGTCTCCGACCTTGTGCCACATGTAAGTTGCGCTTAGAAAATCGCCATAGCAGTAACTTTTTGTAAAGTTCATATAGGAAATGATAACAAAGAGTAGTAACTTTGTAGGTTAAAAAATAAGGGACAAAAAATGCTAGTAAAAAACAAGATTAGGCATAGATCACAGACATAAAATAAAATTAAAAAAAACACTATAAAAAGAAAAATATAAAAAAGAACGACAAATGAAATAAAAAAAAAGTTGAAGAATTAGATTATAATGAAAAAAGAAAACTAAATAAAAATTTAGAAAAAAAACTTTCTCAAATAAAGATAGCTTTAGTATTTTTTAATCATTTCACCCAAGCAAGGCAATAAAGCCAATAAGATGCAAGAATAAGAAAGAGAAAACCATTATTAAGGAACTAAAACAATAAAAGAAGACAGTAGATAACGAATGACATTGATTTAAAAAAATTTAACATCAATGTTGGCTGCAATGCAAGAAATCACAACAAAATTCCACTGACGAAAAGTGCGGGTGAAGAAACTGTTAGCAAAGAATCTACGGTTGCATCTAGCTATTTGAACATTAAAATGATAAAACATGGCGCCAATTTATATATATAACTATGGTACTGGGACAGTTGCGTACCAAACAATTATACTAAACAATTGCGTACCAAGACATTTGCGTTCCTAGACAAATGCCTACCTCAAGTAATTTTTTGAGGCTTTAAAGATAATTAACATATGTTTTTTAAAAAGCTTACATAGTAATAGCAAATTTTTAAAAATGAATAAACAGAACAAAAAAATTACACGTTTATTTTTTAAATGAAATGACAGCTTAACAGTTGTTTAAAAATATTTCAAAACTTGAAAATCATCGTAGTTTAACAAATTAATAAAAAAAGTTATGAGCTTTGGCTTTTAAGTAATTTATCTTGTTTTCAGATATGCGTTGTGGTGCAGTGGATATCGACTCGGGACAACACCTCGGGGAGCCGAGTTCGAATTCTAGTTGAATTCCTTGCATTCACTTACGCACAAATACCCTTGGGAAAGGTATTAATCCGTCTCTTCCCTCCAGTTATGGGTTAAATAGCAGGACAGATTGGGTTCTATAGCCTTGGTCGGCAACCAGTCTACCGCAGAAAGCAATGGCAACCTACTGCGGGATAATCTTCTGCCTAGTCAGTCATGTCTCGAAAGAGACATGATCGCCCAAGTGTGTATCACGTATGGCACTTAACTGACTGACTTATCTAGTAGCATTCTGAAGAATGTCGGAGGTTACAACGGCCGAAATTTCGTGAATGTGGCAATAAAGATGAGGACAAGAGATCAAACAATGAAAATACTACCGCATCTCAGAAATATAGACAAACTTTAACAAAATATTACAATAATGATATGAATGCTGGGAGCACCTCGACGTCGTGGAATATTTCACAATATGAATGTTGGTCGTTATTTTAAGAAGTGGGTACAAATGAAAAAGTTAGAAATTGACTTTTTCCATTTCACTGAAACAGACGATAAATACGAGTGTTATAACCTCGTCTATCTTTCCTTCTTTATTTCTTCCGTTTTCTCACTGAAACCAAGTAGCTGGTGTTTTTTTTTTTAATCTTTCCACGCGATCAAAACAAAATAGTCCATAAAGTACTGGCAGGATGTAACGGACATGATAACTTAGTATTGAGAAATTCAACTTTTATTCTATGTTGCTTTAGAACATAGACGAATACGGCTTTCCATAGCTTCTTTTTTTTTCTTAATATCTGTGACAAGCATGTGTCGGGAATGGTTTTTAAGGTTAAAAAATAGAAAATCTTTAAAATACAAGTTGTAGAAATATTTGGATAGGGATAAAACTGATGAATATTAATTCTTAACTCTTAAGCTAATCATTGAATAAGCTCATAGCGAGTTCTACGACATTAAGATATCGGTAGAATTTCCCGTATCGCATCGTTAAATATTTGAGCTTAACAACTTTAACAAAATATTGCAGTAGCAATACGAATGCCGTGAGCTTGTCTCGCTAGAAAAATTACGACTGAGTAATGAAGTCGATCCTCACTGAGAACCCCGTACTTAGAAATTCACTATCTGTACGTTTATCAGAAATAATTCTAACTCTTTTAAAACAAGTAAAAAATTCAAGTATCTGGGAAGTGTTTTGACAGAGGATAGTAAGTGCGACATGGAAAACCAAAGACGCATTGCCAGGGCCAAAGACGCATTTCAGAAACTAGCCAGAATGCTGAAAGACAGGAAAATCTCGTTAGAAACAAAAAAAAGGAGTGCTGGATTGCTATGTGATATCTGTCCTTCTGTATGGAAGTGAATGCTAGACGATCTCATCAAGGATGAAGGAGAGGCTTGAGGCAGCAGAAATGTGGTTTTACAGAAGGATTCTGAGGATACCATACACGGAGCACGTGTGCAACGATGGGGTGTTTAAAAGGATGCAAACGAGAAGAAAACTCATACTAAATATCAGGAAGAGACAAATGAGGTTCCTGGGACATGTAATGAGGAAGGAGAGCCTGAAAAACGTAATACTCACAGGTCAGATAGATGGGAGGAGAGGCAGGGAAAAGCAGCGCGAGACGTACTTGTTTGGTTGACGGAGCGTGGCTTAGAAGAGATACCAAGAGAAAAAATATTAAGAGCGACAAGAGACAGAGCCATGTGGAAGTCCTTGATCGCCTCCGTCCTGAAGTGACACGGCACATGAAGAAGAAGAAATTAAATGCCTGCGTAGCTAATCAGTAATGAGAAGAAGTGAATTCATAGTTAATCAGAATTTGAGAATCAAATAAGAAATTATAATGGGATATAAATTGGGGGTTCAATTCTCTATTATAATCAGTATATAAACTGTTCCCTCACTTTTTGTTCATACTAGTTTTTATTCATTTATATTCTAGATTTATGGGCTTGAGCAAATGGATGGCAGAGCGGGGTTTGGGAGAGATACCAAGAAGAAAATTAATGAGAGCGACAAGAGAAAGAGTCAATTGGAAGTCCATGATCGCCTACGTCCTGAAGAGACACGGCACATAAAGAAGAAGAATACCATACAATGCAAAATCAATCGGGAATAGGAACATAGTCATAAGATTGTATGTACATGCATCACGGATAAACAGAAAATTCGAGGGACCCGTTTACTTGGGAAGAAAAGGGCTGATGGATAGCTATAAAATCAGCGTCAGATATCCAGATATTTAACCCGGGCTTGAACCTCGACCTTTGTCACTAGTAAGAGATACACAACAGACTTAGCCACAAGGCAGACCACAAAATATTGCTCAGTGCACAATTGACATGACAGCTGATTCCTAGTATAGCACAAAGAAAGAAAGAGTTTTATCTTTCTTAAATCGATAAAAAGAAAGAAACATTCGCAAGAATAATGAAGCAAATAAGAAAAAACAAGAAACAAAAACGCTGTAATATTAATTCTTTTCAGTGCCCCCTCAATAACAAGCCAACAAGGCCAGCGTGTTAATTTTACTGAGAGCACATTCATTAACTGGAAGTATGTCGTGTGTTGACGAATATTGGTATGATGTAATAAGAAAACAATAAAACAACTGTGGATAAAAACAAAACGTCTATCAACAATGTTTTTCTTAGATTTTTCTTTTTTGTTTGTTTTTGTTTTCTTTTTAATACATGGCTTTTTGCCCTATTGTCAGAACAAACGCTATTGGCCGTCGAGAGCGGAGTGTTGTTCGTTCTGCTGTTTTGTGCGAGACTGCAAACAAGTGTCGTCTAAGATGAAATACTGCCATTATTTATTCTATGTTTTATTCCAAGTATTATTTTTAGACCCGTCGTTTTTTTTTTGTTTTCTTCTCCCTTATGTATCGACTGGTGAATTCTCCAATCTTTCGCAGTTGGAGTTTTTTATATGTACATTAAGCTTAGTTATAAGAATATAAACTTATTTCAAATAAATAAAAAAAAAGCAGAAAAAATGACAACTGAAAAACAAAAACATATAGTCAGGATATTAATAGCGTGGTAGTTTATCGAATTCTACAAGGAGGTGCTGAAAATGACTACTCTCGAATGACGTTTTCTTTTTTCTTTCTTTTATAATGGTGTAACAGTCAAGTTGAAAACAGCAACTCGTACTTTGGGTACCGGTATAGTATGTGGCCTACCATTTGAATGTGTCCTTCGAAACTATGTCACTGGTATAGTATGTGGCCTACCTTTTAAATGTGGCCAACAAAATTCTATCAATGGTATAGTATGTGGCCCACCTTTTAAATGTAGCTTTCGAAATTCTATCAGTGGCATAGTATGTGGCCTGCCTTTTGAATGTGGCCTGCGAAAAGCTATCACTGGTATAGTATGTGGCCTACGTTTTGAATGTGGCCTACGAAATTCTGTCACTAGTATAGTATGTGGCCTACTGGTATAGTATGTGGCCTAAATTTTAAATGCGGCTTTCGAAATTTTATCACTGGTATAGTATGTGGCCTACCTTTTGAATGTGGCCAACAAAATTCTATCAATGGTATAGTATGTGGCCCACCTTTTAAATGTAGCGTTCGAAATTCTATCAGTGGCATAGTATGTGGCCCACATTTTGAATGTGGCCTGCGAGAAGCTATCACTGGTATAGTATGTGGCCTACCTTTTGAATGTGGCCTATGAAATTCTATCACTGGTATATATGTGGCTTACCTTAAAAAGCGTATTATAAGAAAGTATTATTATTGGCAACTTAGGGTTAGGAAATATAATTAGTTTCAATAAACAGCCAAATAATTATATCTATAAATATATTCTTACTGAGGTAGGACGCATTCAAACCGGGTAAGCCACATACTATACCAGAATCAAGGAGGTTGGCCACATACTATACTGGCACCATACTTTGTTTATTCCTCTCTTGCTCTCACATGTATCTTAGTGGATACCCGTATTTGAAATAGACATTTTTATTTTAAACAGTGTGTATAATATCTAACGGCTTGTGCACTCGATAAACGCTAATAAACTCAGGCAGAATTCGAACCTGTGTCGCCTCTGCCCACTTTGTAAGAGAAGACTTCATTTTGTCCGGCATGTCAGACACGTAGAGCCAATGGCACACAGCGAGGTTCTGTTTCACGTTTTTAAGGAGGGCATATTTCTTTGTTCAGATTATTCGACATTGTTTTTTCAATGTCGAAACAAAATGTACAATTTTGTAGTAGTCTGTAGTTTGTACATGTTCTAAAGTATAATTAATATATATATATATATATATATATATATATATATATACACAAAAGGTAGGCTTGTTGGTAAAATCCCACCCAAAGGAGATCCTATAAACATTAATTTTTGAAAAATTAGATATTAAAACTGATCCAGCCAGAGAACTTGATGTGGATAAGATTATTTATTTACAGAGCCAATATATATACTTTTACACATAAATACTATTTCTGATTAGATATATATATATATATTGTGCATTTAACCAGTAATTCCTCTTTTATGCAAGTTAAAAATGTTTGTTTTTTAAATAATTTTTCATGTGATTTCATACTTTTCAGAACATAAATAGTAAATTTGATGCTCACTGGGTGATCCATATATTCGTTCGTGTGGCACATCTTTGCTACGCATAGAAAAATCACCGCAATTCTTTTCATGGATATAACGATAAACTACATCCGGCAGCAAGGCAAGGGTGATTTGATGTTTTGGGAGCGTGGAACCATCTCTTAATTGCTGTTGCTCCCAGGTCCACCCTTCCGACAGCAAGATTTCTGATCGGGAGATTGAAGGTTTTGAGAAGCGTGGAACCTCCTCTAAATTGCTGCTGTTGCCAGGTCAACTCTTTCGACAGCAAGAACTGATTGGGAGATTAATACCTTTCCCAAGGGTATTTGTGCGTAAGTGAATGCAAGGAATTTAATTGGTATTCGAACTCGGCTCCCCGATTTCCAATATCCACTGCACTACAACGCACATCGTGAAAGATATATTTATAAAAATGAAAATTTTGCCATTGGCATACTTCGATGGTTCTAAACAGAAGATGTGGGATTAGTGATTGCTTGGATAAACCACTACTCTATAACTAACTTACCACTTACCTAACTTTAGAAAAACAGCTGTTACTCTCATTGTCAACCTTTACAGAAATCAATGAAGTCGAATAAAGCAGTTTACATAAGAATTCGATTTATATTGCGTACAGCAATTAAAACATTAAAATCTGCGTATAACATCGTATTTCTTTCCATTAAACTGGTGAAAAAAAGGAAGCCATATTGTTAGATAGATCGCCAGAAGCAGTGAATGTCGAATAGGCTTGAAAATAGCGACCTGTTTGATAGATTTGTAAGATTATCTAAGTCATTGCAAAAAAAACAAAACAAAAAAAACATTGATTTGCAAATTTCAATATGCTTCTTTTTTTTCTTCTTTTTTCTCCTCCCGGCATTCATTCTAATCAAATATGCCACAGCTGTCGCACGAACGTTTAGGAATAGGACGTTCAATTAAAACACTTATCATTGACAATTTACGACGAACACCCACACATGGCAACAAATCACCAACTGTTGCCTCTCGTCTCGTTTTGGTCGGAAAAAATAAAAAGAGAAAAAGAGAAAAACTCTTTTCATTCAACACCCTGCACCCCAACTTTTGTCGCTAACATTTTCAATATTAATAACAAAACTGTTAAAATAAGCGTTCGATCCTGGAGAACCAGCAGGGTGACTGCGATTGTTGCATAGACTCTACCTACGACCACCGCTTTGACCATTGTTAGAGCCTTTTTAGCCAATATTTGAAGGGGTGATTTTCAAGAGGAATCAAGCCTCCATATAATCCGCCTATTTACCCGAAAGAAAAATATTATTTGAAGTATTCACTCAACAGAGAATGGGTCATATATATATATATATATATATATATATATATAGAGAGAGAGAGAGAGAGAGAGAGAGAGAGAGCGATATGAATGAATTGCCCTCCAAATTACGGATGAATAAAAATAGCACTGATATCCCATATTAACATAACAGTCAGTCAGTTAAGTGCCATACATGATACACGCTTTAAGCTGTCATGTATCGAAGGATACATGACTGTCTGAGTAGAAGATTATCCTGCAGGAGGTTATCATTGCTTTCTGCAGTAGACTAGTTGCCAGCCAAGGCTATAGAATCCAGTCTGTCCTATTATTTAACCCACACCTGAAGGGAAGAGAAAGATTAATACCTTTCTCAAGGGTATTTGTGCGCAAGTGAATACAAGAAATTCAACTGGAATCCGAACACAGCTCTCCGATTTGTCGTTCCGAGTCGATAGCAACTGCACCACAAAAATTTACCAAAAATATATTAACATACTAAAGTGGAAATTCATTCAATACAATCTTCATTGACTTCAACAAGAGTATCCAGACGACTTCGGAATCACAAGTAACTCTTCTAGACAGACTCCTTAATGCTGCTTTAATCCTTGCCTTCAGTTCATTTTTGGTGTTACAAGGAGTTTTATTAATCTCTTACTCAATTACGCCCCACACATAATGATCAAAGAGGTTGCTGTATGGGGTGTTAGGTGGCCAGATGTAGAGTGATTGATGTAGTCACGGAAAGGGTTTGAGAGCCATCACTAGGTCCTGCTGCTTGTGTGACATGGTACAGAGACCTGTCTCTGGATATAGGGTCAGTAGGCATCCTCTTGATCCAGGGAAGCACTCTCTCCTCAAGGCACTTGATGTAGGTCTCACTGCTGAGTTTAATACCTTGTGGAAAAATGAGGCATAATGTATACATTACTAGTGATCACCACAAAAACCTTCGTAATCACCATTAGACTCATCGAGCTCTTCCCGAATCCTCTGCATTGTCCTCGGATTGACGCCCAAATATTCGTATTGCTGCTCTCGGTGCGAATGTCATACAGTAAAGAATAATGTTTCAACATTTCTGGTGAAGGGAACTGCGTCATGTTACTCTTTTTCTCGTAGCCGATGCCTAATTGATTTTACTAGACTGTGCGGTCGTCAAAATGAGGAACAAGCAACGCCTATGCTCGCAGTTAAAAATATAAAATCGTCACAATTTACCCAACGCAATATACATAATATAAATAATGGTTACTAATTATTATTATAATTGCATACTGCAACTTGATATTGAAGTTTGTTTTTTCCATGGTCGCAAAAAAAGTAAATGAGGTGAAAGCTCAACTATGAAAGGAACAAATAATAATAATAATAATAATAATAATAATAATAATAATATGGATCCAAAATGCAGGTTCTGTGATAAACACCAAGAAACATTAGACCATCTAATCTCAGGATGTTCTGTACTTGCTCTAAATGAATATAAAAATCTCCACGATAGAGTGAGGCAATATTTACATTGGACAATGTGCAAACACTATGGAAAATCTGTAAACAAACACTGGTATGAACATCACCCAGCACCGGTTAGAAAAATAGAAGATGTCACCATTCTATGGGATTACACCATCTACACAGACAGAAAAATTGAAGCAAATAGGCCAGATATTATTGTTAAAAACCAGAAAGAGAAAAGTTGTCTATTAATTGATATGGCTTGTCCAGCGGATTGTAACATAGCAACCAAGGAATTCGAAAAACTGTCAAAATATAAAGACCTGGAAATTGAAATAGAAAAAATGTGGAAATTGAAAACAAGAGTTGTGCCAGTGATAGTAGGTGCACTTGGAATGATAAAAAATGGAACAAAACAACACATTGAAAGAATCTCTGGAAACCCCAGATTAAGAGATATACAAAAAATTGTCTTATTAAGTACAGCCCACACACACTAAGGAGAACTTTGTCTATGCAACGCTAGGGATGATGGGGAAGATAGAAAAAACATGAAATGGAGCCATAACAACACGCTACGACCTGCCTTAGGTCTCCCCGCAGACTTGGTTGGTATTGCGACCATAGCAGAAATCGAAATATGATGAAAAATGATATAATAATAATAAATGAATAATGGTTACTAATGGAAGTACATTCCACAAGTAGATATTTACTTTAAAAAGTGCTCAATACAAAAATTAAACATAAATGTTAATTTATGCTTTACCTTTATTTTTAATAAATTCCGTTCATGCTAACGGATAATCTTTCGAGGATTATAATTGAAAGATGTCAGAAATGAGCTGTAACGTTGATAGATTTTTTTTTAATCATTTCACCCCGAGCAAAGCAGAAATGCCACTAATGAGAGGGAGGCTACATAGCTGTATAAAGATTAATTAGAAAAGAGTGAGGAGTACAAACTAGTTAGAAAGAAGCAATAGAAAGCTGAGAATGCAGGTGCGATGACAGATACATAGGTGGAGAGAAAGGGAAGGATATACGGAAGGGGTGGGGAGAGAGCTAGAGTCCAGTGGTTAATAGATCAGTATTGACATTGCATTTAAATTTATGGAGGCTGTAGCCGTCAGGAAAGCAAGGATATGAGAGCGAGTTCCACAGGCGGGAAGTGAGAAAGAAGCTGCAGGAGTAGAATTGTCGTCTAACCTGAATGTGAATGGGTGGGACCCAGTTGCCAGTCTGGTTGCACGAGTAGATACCTGTTGAGGAGGCACCAGTGACTTAAGTTCGTCCAAGCAGAAGCCTTGAAAGTATTTATAGAACAGACAAAGGGAGGCCAGATTTCGACGGTGGGGAAGTGGCTGCAGTCGAGCATTCATTTCTTATTATATCCAATCTCTTTCCGGGATCATCTTCAGGGGTGTGAGTTATGGTAACAAAAAATAACCGAAAAAAAAAAAAATAGCAACATAGCCTGTCTTGAAAAACCGACCGAGGAACAATAACCGTTCGCGTGTTGCAGAGTCAACACATAACTCGAAAAACGTAGCGAAAGCGAGAGATCGCGGAGGAGATCACCGAACCAAGAGAGGTGTGGCAGCGAGAGTCGTGAGGTAGGTAGTCCTCTTCCTTCCGCTTCCTAGCCGTGCCCGGTCCGGTCATCGCTAGCCGTCCTCGCTCAGTCATCCTCCGCTTTTTTATTCCGTGTGTCCCTGATTAGTCCCGAGATAACGACGCAGCGCATCGGGGGAAAATACCTTAGAGGCTGTTCGGCGGGTTGCAGTCTGAACTATCCTCCACGCGTCCATCGATCTCATCCCGCGGCTTTAACAAGTCACGATTTAGTCACTAAAATACCGTAGATAGGATAGGAAAGTGTACAGATGATGGCTCTAGAATATTTACAGTGAACAACTGAACTCGTTTGTCGCCATTGTTGTAGTTAGCCCAGCGTTTCTTTTGGTCCGCTGCTAACAATCTCAAATACGGGTAGACGTTCAATTGCCGATCAAAACTAAGAATGTTAATGACTCTTCTCCAAATTATAGACGACGGTGTAATTATATACCCATGTTCTAATTTGCACTGATCGTTCTATTTACTACTAAGATCTAGTGCTTTTCACTCTTACAACAAAGACTAAACTACTAAACCTACCTTTCTTAGCTGCCATCAGGAGAACTGTCCCCGAACAATTGCCACCTGAACAATTGCCACCACCTTGGAAAATTCACTCCGCCTACCACTTAGACGATTCCCTCCACACACCGGACAATTGCCACCTGGACAAGCCCCGGAGAATTGCCACCTGGACAACTGCCCCTCTCGATCAGAAAATTGTTTCCATTAAGAGAAAATTAAAAGAAAGCACAACTTGGGAGCGTAGATAAATACTAATAAAACTAATTAGGGTTTAATTTTTATATTTTATCTGTTATTCAATAAGAATAATTATCTAATAATAAATGGATAAAAAGAATTATCTAACAAGTTACTATAAATACGAACTAAATTGGCGACAAGGTCTTATCGATATACAGTTGGGGCACCCCGACGTGGTTTAATGGTTAGCAAGCTTGTCTCACTAGAATCATTACAATTGAGTAGTGAGTTCGATCCTCACTGGGTGTCCCATACTTTCGACTTTATGTCACATATAAGCTGCACTTAAAAAATCTCCATATTCTAAAAGTGAGATTTCAACGCATCTTATATATAAGAGCACCTCGAGGTGGTGCAATGGTTAGCAAACTTGTCTCGCTAGAACTATTGCAATTCAGTAGTGAGTTAGATCCTCACTGGGCGCTCCATACTTTCGGCCTTGTGCCATATCTAAGCTGCGCTTAGTAAATTACTATAAATACGAACTAAATTGGCGACAAGGTCTTATCGATATACAGTTGGGGCACCCCGACGTGGTGTAATGGTTAGCAAGCTTGTCTCGCGAGAACCTATTACAGTAGCGAGTTCAATCCGCACTGGGTACTCCATGCTTTCGGATTTGTGCCACATCTAAGCGGCGCTTAGTAAATCAACTATTGATATACAGTTGAGCTGGCTAAATTTAGCCGTAAGTTTTTAAGCTAACAATGTATTTGCTTGCACTACTCGCTTATAGAACTCTCTTTCGGCGCCATGCTTTCCGGCCAACTTTAATCTGCAAAAATTAAATACAATATCAATCGCTATCGGCTGTCCTCCTGCTTACTATTTCCGCTACTCGCTCATTATTAACGTTTCTGTTTCTAATTCTTCAACAGACTGTAATTTCTCCACTCTACGTAGCCCCCTGCACAGTAGTGGCAGTGACATGCCTTGCTCGGGGTGAAACGCTTATAAAACAAAAACAAAAAAATTCTTTATGTCTTAGTGGATTTTCTGCCTTCCGATTGCAAAAATAAGATATAACTATTTGCCTGTACTTTCTGATTTACATAGATTATAAATAAGTTTCCATTTTACCACGTTCACTTTGGACGAACTTCACGATAGGGTGACATAAAATGTATAGATTCACTGTCATCAGTTCAAACACTGAATTCAGACAGGTCGTTGGCTTGTTGCTACTCTCCAAATCTCTCAAATCAGGATAATCCCACAAAATTCAAGATGGCTTTTAGAAATTAGTTTTCGTTATTGAAGTAAATGCAGAACTTTTTAAAAGTTGTCTTTTTCATTGTCCTAGAGCAGTTTTCGTAGAGTGGCAACTGTCAGAGGGGAAGGAAGGGTTATTTTCTAAGGTGGAATCGTTCTAAAACCGTCTTATTTGTATATTTACACACGTAAAGACATGCTTACATGCGCGTCCGATAAAAGTCTATCCACACAATCTTTCAGTGATACGTCTTTCTTTTCATTAAATTAATGTACACCAACCCATTAAGCAATTTGTTTAGCAAGTTAGCAATCCATTGTAGTATTTAATAATATTTTAATAAAAAAATACTAATTTTTTGCGTAAAACTAATATGACGTCGGGTAAACGGAGAAAAATACGACCGAGGTGTTTCACCCCAAGCAAGGTGGGACCATCACTAGTGCGCAAGGGGTTAAAGTGAGAGAGAAAAAAACAGGGTACAGGTAGTTTCGGGGAAAGAATTAAAGATGGAAGGTATTCAAGGCGATACAAGATGGCAACTGACGTTGCATTTAAAATTTTAGAGATTATAGCGATCGGAAAAACAAGTTCGTGAAACTCTGTTCTGTTTGCTTGCTTCCTTGATAGCTACAACCCCCCCAAAAGATTAACTGCAATGTCAGTTGATATTTTCTATCTCCTTGATTGCCATTCATGTCTTATCCTTTCTTCGACATTCCCTATATCTTGTTTTTCCTTTCACGATATTACCCCTGTGCACCAGTAGCTGTTCTGTCTTGCTTAGGGTGAAATGATTTTTTTAAAAAGTAAATAGAAGGAAATCTCACAGGCGAGAAGTGTGTGAAAAGAAACTCTTTGAGTAGAAGAAGCGGTTACATTTAAATATTTTAACGGTAAAATGGCGGTACCTAGATGTCAATCTCGTAGCACGCGTAAATTCCTTTGGTCGGGGCACCAGGGAAAAAAGCTTGACAAGAGCAGTTGTCTTGAAAATATTTTTTTAGAAAAAACAGAACGGATTTTGTCGAAAAACCTAGAGATGAATAGCAGATATGGTAACAGTATTCAATGATCGGGCGAATGGTAGACTTACAAATGTTCAAGATAAACACTGACGAGAAAAACTTTCTGACCCGACACAGTTACCCAAACTTCCTAACAGTAGATGCAGCTATAGATTCGATGTAGTCGTTCCCCTTGAGGTCGGTTGAGAGAGTGAAGCCAATGAGGCGCAGTGTGTTACTCTCTGGGAAACTAGCGGTATCCATTCTGATGGCAGATAGGAAAATTCCTGTATGGTTAAAGTGGGGCTGCTTCGTTTTGGAAATATTAAAATTTACAAGTCTATATGCTTAAATGTAATCTAATAGTTTTCGAAACTAAAGTGGGGGAACAGATATGACGAACAGACAGGATTCTCGAGGCAATGCGTGTACGCGTCTCAGGTGGAGCTAATTCTTGAATTACAATCCCTCACCGGTTGCCGACAGCCATAGATTAACAGTCTGAATAAATGCGAGGAAAATTAAAATGAAACACTCGTCAAAGAACGAACCAAAACCGTGTAGATAGTTATATTACCACTAAATAACTTTAAATTATCTAACTCGGGATTCATTAATTAAAAATGGCATAACTATTTGCCAATTATCTGCTTCTCCACCCTCGCCGAAACGTGATTTTTAACAAGCTAGTTAAGCAAGCTAATACTGCCGACTAAAGTAGCTAAATAATTTCATATACACTTGCCAAATATCTAAAAACTGTGTAAATTTCTGGGATCAGGAATTATTGTTTATTTCACTTACATTGGACAATTACCTGGCACATTTTTGTGGCGGGTAGGGACCCAAATCATCTCTCAGTTGTGTCTCTGCCTTCGAAGACAGAGTGCGGCTCAGTTGTAGCTCCGTCCGCGAGGGCAGGGTTGCAACTGAGAAAAATTACACTGATAGATGCCCGGTCCCGGGGAACAGTGTCCCGCTGCGCGCCACCCTATTGCAGCAGAGGGGTGGACCAGGTGCTCGTCATTGGGGCCAGTTCAACCAGAGGTTGAGGAAACTGGGGAATTTTTGTCCCTGTGCCCGTCTGTACGCGGATGGGTCGTCACCTTAAAAAAGACCTTGTGTCACAGCTGGCTCCAGTGAAGGAGTAGGGTAAATATCCTTACATTCAAACAATTTTCTTATGTGTTTTTTATTGTTGCCACATTCATTGTACTTTTCGGCTTTTTTCAAGTCTATGTCGTGCCGGATGACCTTCAGAGAAATTCGATATAAATATTTAATCCCCGTAGGTAAATTGTTCTTGCTTTGCTATCCATGTCTAAGGTTATTTCTGGCAGGACCATGGTAATTACAGATGTTTCTTTATAAGGAAACATTCGACATTCATTGGCTGAGCAGCCAGTGTTACTCTAGTTTTTCTTCCTTCCCTGGCCATCGAATTGATATCAAAGTGTAGTCTATATTTTCCTCATTTCTAATGATCATATTAGACTTTTTCTTATAAGGAAACGTTCGACTTTCATTGACCTTGTAGTCAGTGCTACTCCAGTTATATTTTTTCACTCTCTGGCCATTAGTTTGAGATCGAAGTGTAATATCTGTTCTCAGATACTCACTGCCTGTTCGCCAGCCGGGAAGCAATGACCAGCTAAAACTAGCTTTTGACAAGCAATGACCAGCTAAGACCAGTTTTGTACCTAGTTACCGCATAAGCAGGGGCTGGGTAATCTTTGACCAGGTTCCCCACGTTAAAAACGGACCTTGTGTCACAACTCGCTCCAGTGGGGGAGTAGGGTAAATATCAAGTGTATTCTCTCTTTTCCACATTTCTAAAGTTAACGGTAATTAGCCATTTCCTTATGAATAATAATTCGACATTCACTGACTGAATATCCTAATTTCTAATGGCATTATTTGCAACGTCAGAAGATCCCTCTGTATTTACCATAAATATTTTCATGGCAGTTGTTCTAAGGCGCAGTCATCCTTGGCACCGCGATCGCATGTATCTGAACAAGCGAAAAGATTAACAACTAGGTTTATTTGTTTTACTGTTGAAATAGTTAGATCTAAACTTATTTATAGATGGAACTTTGTCTGTGTGTGTGTGTGTGTGTGTGTATCCGTTACCTATAGACTCCAAAACGGCTGACCCGATTTTCTTGAAAATTTACACTGTTGTACTATAAGCGTCTGCGAGTGTTTTTAGCTAGGTTTTGTGTCGAGGTACCCCCCGATAAATATCGAAAATCGATAATCGAAAAAATCGGGTTATAGAAGGAGCGGTTCGATTTTAATCAAATTTGATACACTCATAGAAAAAGACATAAGAAACGATATTCAAAAATTTCAAGGTTGCATTTCTTACAATAGTGCAGAAGATCGATAATATATATATATATGTATATATATATATATATATATATATATATATATATATATAAGAGGCAAGATGTTTGTGTGTGTGTCTGTTTATCTGTCTGTATGTCCTTTATACAAATCCACAATTTTTATCCGATTCTCACCAAACTTCACACAAATATTCTTTAGGCTGAGTCTGAGCTCCAGGACTATGGATTAATTTTAAATCTTTCATTACACCCGAGCAACGCCACGCTATACTGCTAGTATAAGACTAACTTCTATTCTAGTAGTTTCTTTTCTCGCAATTGTTGCCTCTGGAACAGTCTTCTGGTTTCTTATTCCCTTGCTACTTATCTTCAAAAATTTTAATGCAACGCTAATCGCAATCTTTTCAGCAAGCAAAGACTCGAAATAAACGCCGTCAGTAGGATACTAAACACAAAAATAAAGTATATTTTACACAGTCAAAACATAAAGGGAAATTCAGTCAGTTAAGTGCCATACGTGATACACGCTTTGAGCGATCATGTCTCTTTCAAGACATGACTGTCTGGACAGAAGATTATTCCACAGTAGGTTGTCATTAATTTCTACGGTAGACTAGTTGCCAGCCAAGGCTATAAAACCCAATCTGTCCTATTATTTAACCCATAACTGGAGGGAAGAGAAAGATTAATACCCTTCTCAAGGGTATTTGTGCGTAAGTGAATGCAAAGAATTCAACTGGAATTCGAACTCAGCTCTTCGATTTGTCGTTCTGAGTCGATATCCACTGCACCACAAAAATTTACCAAATTACACAAAAATATTTTATCATGCTAAAGTGGAAATTCATTTAATACAATCTTCATTGACTTCAACCAGCGTATCCAGACGACTTCGGAATCACCAGTAACTCTTCTAGACAGACTCCTTGATGCGGCTTTAATCCTTGCCTTCAGTTCATTTTTGGTGTTACAAGGAGTTTTATTAATATCTTACTCAATTACGCCCCACACATAATGATCAAAGAGGTTGCTGTATGGGGTGTTAGGTGGTCAGATGTAGAGTGATTGATGTAGTCACGGAAAGAGTTTGAGAGCCATCACTAGGTCCTGCTGCTTGTGTGACATGGTGCGGAGTGGAATTCGAACTCGGCTCTTCGATTTCTCGTTCCGAGTCAATATCGACTCGGAACGAGAAATCGGGGAGCCGAGTTTGAATTAAAGGAAAATTAAAAACACCTAAGATAATACCCTTTGAAAATGGCTAAAGATATGGCCAAAAGCGCTTGGGAGATGGATAATTTTTGCACTTCCTTATTTTTGCCAAACAGAAAAAAATGTAAGAACGCAGGCAAAACTAAATCAAAGAAAATTTAATTATTTTCTTTATTTGTCATATTTAACGAAAGTTATTTAAAAGAAAGGTTGCTGCCGATATATATCAGAAATAGTAGGAGGCTGTGAAATAATTAAGTAATTATTTCAAATCCTCCTACTATTTCTGTTATATCGTTGCTTGAACCAGCTTATAAACTTCAGGAGTGAGTGGCTTGGTGAGAGTAGTCGTGGCTCTGGGAGGCACCGTCCTATGGGTAAAGGAACTTGGATGAGTTCCACCACGGAATATGTAAACGAGCGGAGCGTCATCGAGTTTAATTCGTTACCTCTTCCTCACCGGGGCCCGTGGTGCAGTTGGTATGACGTTTGCTTTTTTATGACCTGTCTGTCTGGGTTTCAATTCCTGGTAGTGGATGCGAACTGCTGATGAGTCCCAAATATAGGACGAAACGGCCGTCCAGTGCTTTCTGCATTTTGTTGAGGTCGAATAAAAAAACTCGATGAATGACGTAAATATATATGTATTTATATATGTAATTTGTGTGTGTTGCGTGATGCTATTTGACAAGCTGTTACAGTTGTGCCTGTATGAATTTAGCAGTAGGCCAACTTAAACGGAAGGTGTCACAAAGTTGAGTTGAAAGTGCGTTGGTAGCCCACGTCTATGTTGAGCAGGAACAAAAAATTGTTGAAGACACCTCGGCACTTCTCCTTTATAAGGATGCCTTTATAAGGACTCCACTCCCGCCCGACCCATGAAACACAGACAAGTAGAATATCATACTGCTATCAAAGAGCAGACTGGGATTCGTTCCGAGACTTCCTCTGTGACATCCCTTGGAACAACGTCTTTAGTCTTCCCATCGAAGAATGTGCATCCGAGGTCTCCTCCTGGGTTAAGGCTGGCATTGATGCCTTCATCCCTGCTAGGAAATTCCAGCTTAAATCTCATTCGTCTCCATGGTTCTCACCTGCTTGTTCGGCTGCCATTGCCCACCGGAATCATTTCTTCCGACTTTATCGTAACTATGCGTCGGAAGAAAACAGGCGCCTTTTCACTTCAGCTCGTAATAAGTGTAAAAGGGTACTTAACGAAGCTAAGATGTTGTTTGCTGCCAGAATGAAGCAACGCATAGCATGCTCTAAATTCGGCTCTAAAGACTACTGGCGACTCTGTAAAAGAGTACTTAACAAGAGCAAGTCCACAATACCCCCGCTAATCAATAAATTTGAGGTCCTCACCTCCCCAGCAGATAAGGCTGAATGTTTTGCCCGCAGATTCTCGAACAATTCGAGTCTGGACTCGTCTGGAGTCTTTACACCCGATTTCTCACCTAGAACCGAGGCACAACTGAATGATGTCCACATTACACCTTCGCTTGTCTCTAAGATAATCTTAAAACTTGACCCTCACAAAGCGAGCGGTGGTGACGGAATCCCAACCATAGTCTTAAAGAAATGTGCCCCTGAACTCTCCTCTATCCTTTCTAAGCTCTACAACCTCTGCCTATCTGCTTCCTGCTTTCCTGCCTGTTGGAAATCTTCCTCTATAGTTCCCATATTTAAAAACACTGGAGAACCCTCTGACCCTGCAAATTACCGCCCTATCAGCCTTCTTCCGATCTTTGGCAAAGTGTTCGAAGCCATTATCAACGCCGAGGTGGTTCAGCATCTCACAGCACACAGGCTCCTCTCGGACAAGCAATATGGTTTCCGCTTCACCAGGTCTACTGCTGATATGCTAACGACCATCACCGAGTACATATACCAGGCACTCGACAGGAATGGCGAAGCTCGAACCGTTGCATTGGATATATCTAAGGCGTTCGACAGAGTTTGGCATGCTGGCCTTCTATGTAAACTGCGGAGCTATGGTATAACTGGACATTTGTTTGAACTAATCCAGTCATTCCTCTCTAACCGCACAATGAAAGTGGTATTAAACGGACATGCCTCTCAGAACTACCATACAAACGCAGGTGTCCCCCAAGGCTCCATCTTAGGTCCTACACTCTTCCTGATATATATTAATGATCTCCCTGATTCCATAAGAACCCAAATAGGTTTGTACGCCGATGACACCACAGTTTACTCTCGCCTCCAACAAAAATCTGGTGTAGGCGTCAAAGCTAAACTTGCAGCCGAGATTGAAAAAGACCTCCAATCCATATTGGACTGGGGTAAGAAATGGCTAGTAAATTTTAATGCTTCTAAAACGAAGCTACTGTCAATTAACCATCATCGACAATCTCACCTACCTCCCATTAGCATGGACCAGGCTTGCCTCCCAGAGAGTAAAACACTACGCCTCCTTGGTCTCACACTTTCAGCGGACCTCAAATGGAATGACTATATCGAATCCATTGCTAAATCCGCTGCTATGAAAGTCGGTTCTCTGTGTAGGGCCCGGAAGTTTTTTCCGTCTAAATCTATCCTGCACATTTACAAATCTACCATCCGCCCGTGCATTGAATACTGCTGCCATATCTGGTCGGGTGCCCCTGCTGTTCTCCTCGGGCTTCTCGATAAGGTTCAGAGGAGGGTCTGTAATGTGATAGATACCGACTTGGCAGACCGCCTGCAGTCTCTCTCCCACCGGCGAGACGTGGCTTCGCTGTGTCTCTTCTATAAATACTTTCACGGCTTCTGCTCCGATGAACTTAGATCACTGGTGCCCCCTAAATACGAATTTGCACGAGATACTAGATTAGCAACTAGATCCCACCCTTTTACAGTGAAATCGATAAAATGCAGCCGTAACTTCTACTCCAACAGTTTCTTTCCTCGCACTTCCCAACTGTGGAATTCTCTTCCAAACGATTGCTTCCCCGACGGCTACAATCTCCAGGAGTTTAAATGTAAGGTCAATAGACACCTCCTAACACACTAACCTGCTCCCATTCTATCAAACACTCTTCCCATCTGCCCGACACTTATCCTTGCTATCCTTACTCATCTATCACCTTTCTCCTGACATTCCCTATGTCTATCCACTCCTTCTCTTTACCTTCCCCTATGTAGCCCCATGCGCAATAGTGGCAGTGGAATGCCTTGCTTGGGGTGAGATGATTAAAAAAAAAAAAAAAAAAAAAAAAAAAATGCCTCATCCACCAGGTAATCATTCTAGCTCTCCCAACGAAAGAGCTATTGTCTGGTGATCGACTACATAAGATTATTTTAACCCCCAACCACTGACTCGGAAGGAAGTATGACAGGGATGCGTGAACATTCTGCCAATGAAAAGGCTTCTAAGATTTAAAAAAATAAATAAATCCATTGACGTATTAATAATTTTCAGTATTTCTTTTCTGATTGATTTCTTTTTATAAATATATGGATCAGCAGGGTTTTCCATTTGTCATAGTATTAGAAAGATCTGATATTCGCTAAATACAGGAAAGAATTTTATTTTTAATTATTAAAAAAGAAACATTTTTTTAAAATTTAGCGTCTTGTCTTGCAGCTGAGATAATTACATATAATAATGTATATTGGGTTGGTGTATTGGTTAGAGGCTCGGAAGGAGAAGCCGTGTTCGAATTCCAGTTGATATCGTCATATTCACTCTCTTCCTTTGAGAAAAATATGAAGTTCTCTCCTCCGGTATGGATTAAATAATAAGGTAGGCTGGACTCTTTAACCGTGTTCACCAATCAGTATAGGAATTCAAATGATCTGAATTCAAAATTGTAGAGGCATAAACATGAACTGTAAATAAGTTCCTTTTAGCACAGTTGCTGTATAAACTACAGGTTGATTCTAGGAGCGTTAAAGAAGCTCAAAAAGATCTAAGCAGTTCAGAAGATGAGCAACCATGCTGAATGTGTAAAACCACACTGATGTACATTCAAAACAGCTCTGGTTATGATGAATGAAGGCCAGAGTTCAAATCGGGGTTTCTGAGTTCTAATTTCTGAAACAACTAGACCCCAACCCTCTGGCACTCGCGGTGTCAAACTACCTTTACATCAACATTTTCTGTCCGAGTGACGCACGAATCTGAACAGCAACAAAACAAATATGTTTTAAAATGTTTACATAAATAACTGCAATGAATGCGACTCAATGGCGAGACGCGCACACGTCAGCAATTTCGTTTCTGAAAAGACGACCTATTTTAAGTTATAAAATCTTTATAGAAAAGAATTTATTTAAATTGTTACAATCAATTCCTTGTGAAATTCTTAATACGCAAATGAAAAGAAAAATCAGTAAGAGAAAATGTTAGTGTTTATTCGAAAAAGAAATTTGGAAAAAAATGAGAATAAATAATATCTACCTCGATTATTGATCGACAGCCATACCCTGTTAAAACATCAGACAACATCGAACCTGTTCAGTACATAGATGACTGACTTCTTAAGAATATCAGGTGATGTAGGCTGAGATATGCGGGTGGTGTAAGGTATATTGACTTGGAATTGGTAATCACAGAGCCGAGTTCTAATTTCACTTATGTTCGCTATATTCACTTACGCGAAAATACACTTGGGAAATGTATGAACACACATCTTCTCCCCCAGCTATGGGTTAATTAGTAAACCTTATATAAAATATTTTCTGGCTTTTCTGGCTTTAATAACCTGAAAAATGTTAATAAAACCTAGAAAACGAACCAACAAATCAGTACACCATTCACCTGAATGTCAAAGTGATGTGCCACAATTTTTGTATTTTTATACAGAAATAAATATCGTGAAGAAATTCAACTAAGCGCAGTTAAAAGGCGGAAGTATCTATGACTCTCTTGCTCAATCGTTAGCAGCCTCCGAACGAATCGTCACGATAATATCCTTATACACGTAGCGCGGATGCTAGTCAAATGAACCGAGTAGAAATTCGATAACAAACACGCACCCGACTTTATCATTGAGACCGAACACGGGGTAGATGTACAAATCCGTTATGACTCAATGGGAGACAGCATCATCGAAGCCTGCAGCAGAGAAAAGATTGCAATGTACAGCCAGCCCTACTTCCTGGACTCGGTTCGCAAGAAGTACGGGGCTTACTAGAACGCCCTAGGGGAAAGAGCGAGTAGTGGAAAGTGCGATACAGGAATCCAATCGCACAAGGAGTACCTCTCGATCGACATGGGACTAACTCACATAACTTTTAATGATTGAAGGGAATTATCCCACCACAGCCCAAGGATGATGCACGAAGCGCCCCACCTCTTCGTGGTGGCATTTGGACAATGGCCGATCCGCGATCAGCAGCTCGTGGGGTGCGCCAGTCAAAGCGTATCCAACCGGCGAGTTAGTGGTAGTGAGTTAATCAAATCATCATCAGTGTCCCATTCACCCCTTGTGATACATCTCCCTAACTTTATTACAGCCTGTTTTTTTTTTTAGATAACTAGATTTAGGATTCGAACCATGACACAGCAATAAATAAATAATTGCATCGTTAAGCAATCGATTAACTACGATCTCGGTCTGTTTAAATATTTACTAAGATCATATTCTATCACAGAGGAGGGCACCTCGAGATAGTGTAATGGTCAGCAAGCTTGTCTTGCTAGAACCATTAGAATTGAGTAGTGAGTTCGATCCTCACTGGATGCCCCTTATTTTTGGCGTGGTGCCACATCTAAGCTACGTTTAGACAATCGGCATATTCTGTCAGAGAGGAACAAGACATTATCAACCTGTCAGGACAGAACTCACTACACAAGTAGTGGAACACAAATAGCATGCTAACTATACAAAATCATTCTGGCTTGTTTTGTTTATTGCCAGTTAAACCTTGTCGAGGTTGATTAATGCCGAAATATGTTGTTTTGATAAACAATAGATAGGTTAACATGGGTTTGGTTTGAATGAGAATCAATAAACGTAGACCTGGCCCGGTTGGCATGCGTGTATCAAAAAAAAAAAAAAAAAGCTACACATAGAACTAGAACCCAAAGAGGTCTATTTTGCACGAAATTCCATACGGTAAGTCAAACTTTTACGAGACCGAAATTTTAGTTTCGGTTTGCAAGAGAGTTAAGACGGTAGACATTGGTTCGGTTTTGCACTGAAATAAAAAAGACAGGCGTAGATCTGATTTTGCTGGAGATTAAGAGCCAAAATTGCAGATAAAGTATCGGTTTACACGAGATAAAATTGGTTTTATACGAGAATAATAATGGAAAAAACGGAAAAACACATGCCCAGTTGCGGACTAAATTAAAAAAACTAAACTGAACTAAACATCTATGCCCAAGTGTGATCACAAGTGTGGGTGTCTAAATTCAATGTAAATGTTATTCTATACAACGATATTTTTTTTATCAGTGATTGTGCAAAACTGTTGATTGTGTTGAAATGGTGTTGCTAAACGGACGCTATTCAATAACAATCGATCAATCAGTAAGGTGATCGTTAAATCAATTTGTCCCACTATATGAAAGGCGTCGTTCATCATTTGAACTTCTGTGTAAACACATACACTTAAACTGTACTATAACAGAATCAGGTAAAGATAACAACCGTTTCCTTACAAGGATTCACTCAGCATTGCTTGACCGAGAAATTAGCGTTGCCTTCAGTTGAAATTTATGAGTTTTTTCTATTAAAACTAACTATAACCTACAATCTTTAAAAATCTTCTGTCTCCTACAATCTTCAAAAATTTGAATACAATGTTAATCGTAATTTTCTGACCCCAGTCCTTTGAATATCATTTTCCTCATTAAATTTTTATTCTGTTCCACTCCTAGTAATTCCTTGCCACTTATTGGCAACGAGCAGTATAGACCGGCGTTACTCGGGTGTAATGAAAGCTTTAAAATTAATCCATGGTCCTGGAGCTCAGACTCAGCCTAAAGAATATTTGTGTGAAGTTTGGTGAGAATCGTATAAAAATTGTGGATTTGTATAAAGGACATACAGACAGATAAACAGACACACACAAACATCTTGCCTTATATATATATATATATATATATATATATATATATTATCGATTTTCTGCACTATTGTAAGAACTGCAACCTTGAAATTTCTGAATATCGTTTCCTATGTCTTTGTCTATGAGTGTATCAAATTTGATTAAAATCGAACCACTCCTTCTATAACCCGATTTTTTCGATTATCGATATTTATCGGGGGGTACCTCGACACACAAAACATAGCTAAGAACACTCGCAGACGCTTATAGTACAACTGTGCAAGTTTTTAAGAAAATCGGTTCAGCCGTTTCGGAGTCTATAGGTAACGGACAGACGCATACACACACAGACAAAGTCCCATTTATAAATAAGTTTAGATTTAGATAATAACTTGCTTGAGGTAAAATGACTGTTTAAAAAAGCACTGTTCTTCAGAAAAATAGGCTTCTGAAGTTCACTGACTGCTATCGTTCTTTCTCGTACTCATGGCAGGTTCGTTTCTAACCTTTTGTTTAAAATAGTGTTCAAAGTAAACGTTTTAATTTATTTCATTAACATTCAACAGTTTATATCATTGATTTCTCTTCGAGCTGTATGTGCTATCTATTTTAGTTGTTGCCGTTGTTGGAAGTCCTCAAGTAATGTAGTTTCTGTTATTTGGTAAAGTTCTTGTTCATCCGTAGCGCCAGTCTATGATATCTGATGAAGAATTGCCTTTAAGACCTAAAGGATACAACTGAGGGAATTTTCAATCATTGGTTTGAAAAAAAACATTGTTGCATATAGATGACGGTTTAGACATGTTTGAACGAATTAGAGGTGCGGTGTGACATCTGTATGAGAACTTCGATCTGACAAGACTACTTACAAACAGAATTCTAGTTGTTAGAATAATCTTTTAGTTTAGTAGCCACTTGCGGTATTGTGCGAAACTACTTAGTCCATGTTCACTATCTTTATCTCCTAATATGAAATGGGTTAAAACTGATCCACACACGGAGCTGCTTGAAATGCTTAGCATTTTTAATTCCACCTTCTGGAATTTGACCACTGTTTACTAGCTTTAAAATTATCACGTAAGTACTGTACATCGGTCAAGAGAAGTACTTTATCAATCTGAAGCTGATAAGTTATATCTTTCAGTGTGAATGGTTTGCATGTAAAAATATTTTCAACTCGTTGGTTCGGAGTTCAAACCATTTACATATTACCGATATCTAAATAGATTTATACACAAGTATCTAGTAGCAGGATGTGCGCGGTAGTGCAGTGTATATTGGCTCGGAACGAGAAATCGGGGGGCCGAGTTCGAATTCCGTGCCTTCAGTTACGCGCACATACCCTTGGGAAAGGTATTAATCCGTTTCTTCACTCCAGTTATGGGTTAAATAACAGGACAGATTGGATTCTATAACCTTGGATGGCAACCAGTCTACCGCAAAAAGCAATGGCAACCTACTGCGGGATAATCTTCTGCCCAGTCTTTTGAGACATGATCGCCCAAGCGTGTATCACGTATGGTACTTAAGTGACTGATCTAGTAGCAACATGACTTTATCCTTAATGTATAACTAGACAAGTAATGTGCTTCTTTATAAAAATACATTACTTCTTTTGGCAGTTATGGTAACTCGGGTGAATATATGGATGTCTATAGGTGTTTCAATGAGATATTTGTTTATGAATATGCAATATCTTTTTAAAAATAAAATCAAGAGTGTTAAAGACAAAAGTTGTTTATAATAAAAATTCGGTTGCGTTTGAGAGTGCTATATTGGTATGTGTTATTCATCCTCTTATATGGCAGTGAATGTTAAACAATCTCCGCACAGATGAAGAAAAAAGTAGAGGCAGTAGAAAGAAGGCTCTACAGAGGGATACTGAGAATTTTATGGACAGAGCGAGTAAGCTAAAAAGAATTCTGCAAGAAAAAGCAACAGAAATCAGGCAAATTTATAGAAACATAAAATGAAGAAGAAAGGCTTTGAAATCTTAACCCTCACAAGATTGCGTGAATGGAAGACAAGATGAAGATTGGGAGTGCTTAGAGGAAAAAAAAGTGCTAAGAGCCAAACGGGATATCGTATATATATATATATATATATATATATATGTGTGTGTGTGTGTGTGTGTGTTTCATTAAAAATGACAAAGTGTTATCATGAAGTTTTTTATATAATTTTTTATGTGTTCGTATATTTTTATTTTCATCTGAAAAATTATACAAAAAAATTAATACCCTGTCAGTCATTTTTAATGAAACCTCTATAAAAAAGAGATTGTTGCCTGAATACACAATATATATATATATATATATATATATATATATACTTAATTTTGGATCATAATAAAATTCGGCCAGTATACATTTGTATTAATACGTGTTCAATACAATTATATTGTAGAACTTTTGAATATTTTTCATTTGTAAACAAGTTATTACGCAAATCAGGTTTTTACCATCTGGTGTCTTCAGACAATTTACAATAATTGATTTTTACCGTTTTTTAAGAACGCTCACGTAACAGGGATTTTTTTTATGAACGCACTATTTCCTAAATTAGAAGATGCTAGAAATCTGGTTTGCGTAATAGCTCGTTTACAAATTATATATATATATCTGAGTGAATACAGAACGAAGAATTCTTACAACGTCCAAAACATTAATTTAAAACAGTGCTCGATATATAATATATGGAGCTGTGAATATTTATTATAAATTATATTTTAGAACATGTACATAATTATTCTCTATATATCCGTTACAAAGGTACGTTTGTTTCGACAGTGAAACTTCAATATTGAAGTTTCAATGTCGAAACAAACGTACCTTTGTAGCGGATATATATAGAATAATTACGTACATGTTCTTAAATGTAATATATATATATATATATATATATATATATACGCAGCAATCCCTCTTTATGCAAGTTTCGTAAAAAATAACAGACAAGGCGCTGTGGTTAATTATTTTATATAAATTTTTGTCTTAGAAAATAAAACATTAGCACAATTTTTATATAAATTTACATTCTGAAAAGGAATAACTGATAAATTCCATGAAAAATTATATAAAACTTAAGTAAAGATCAGGTAGAAAAAAGTGTCTTTAATCTAACATATTTCACTATAACAAGCTTCCTCAGAGACTTTTAAAAGTCTTCCTCAGAGACTTTTAAAAGACGAGTGATTTTTAAAAAAAACTTTAAAAATTTAATTAAATCTTTTTAAAAATCCAGAGACAGTATGTTTTTTTAGGTATGATTTCATTGGTCTGATACGTGTCACGTGTAATAAAGAAATGGATATTTTCAATGTTTTTTCCTACGCGTTCTTTACTTATTCTATTCATCTTGTCGGATTTCGATCCATATATTTAACTCATAAAAACTTAACTATAGCAATATTTCTGTTATTTTTAACGAAATTTGAAATATATATATATATATATATTTATATATATATATATATATCATATCACCCCAAGCAAGGCGGTAACGCCACTGATGTGCAATGGGCTACATAAGAGTGAGAAATTAGAAAAGAGAAAACCGGAAACCGCATCCTAAACAGGAAACAAGGGATGAGCCTCTTCACCTGTTCAATAGATGTGGGTGGAGTGTGAACCGGGCGATAGTTTATAACGGAAATTAACGAATTTTAACGAAACTTGTTATAAACAACCGACAATTTGAAATGAATTGTTTGAACATTATTTTTGATCGATACTCGTATTTAAGTAGATATTCTGTTTTGAATTTTTTAAATGTAGATAGTGGTCGCAGGTTCGAATCCTGCGAGTGACACACATTTTCGTAATAAAAATTTATCTTAAATAATCAGGCCAGTAGATATAAATATATAATACTGTTTACTTAAAAAGAGAATAACTACTTAAATACGAGTATCGATCAAAAATAATGTTCAAACAATTCATTTCATATATATATAAGTGTCTGTGTGTGTGTGTGTGTACGGTGCAATGGATAAATTGTCGTCTGAATTGCGCAAAAAATAATATCTTATTTTAGCGGATATATCTACCAAAATTATACAAAAATATAAATAAAATAAAATATACTGCGGCCTCCTGATTACTTCGGTACATTCTGTATCTCTTCTAGATGGTCCACTTGTTTAAGTTAGTGATTGCTCCCATAATCCTTGTTCATCACTGAGTGTTGTTAGTCTTTCGCTCTACACATAAAAATCAAGGAGGTTGCATTCTGGGAAGTTAGGTGGGGAGATGTAAAAGGTAATGTGGCCGCAAAAATTGACTAGCTGTCATGACTAGATTCTCCAGCTTGTGTGGCATGGTGTAGAGTCCTGTCACCAGAAATAGGATCTTCTAACAGCTACCCTCTTGACCAAGGATAGCACTACCTTTTCATGACAATTGATGTCGACGTTCGTGTTAAGTCTTAGGCCCTCACCAACAAAATCTAGAGTTCTTCGCATTCGTTCCCACCTGGTTTCTTAAGCAGTGCTATGAAAATAGATCTGCTTAGGTCTTCTGGTATGTCACCATTGTTATGGATTCAGTTTATTATTTCTGTGATCTTGTTTATGTTGAAATTGATTATGGCTGCCAGCATTGCTATTGCAATTGCTTTCTAGCTTGTCATTTTGTTTCTGTTCAACTCGGCTAGTGCGGCTTCCACTTTGGTTTTTAATATTTTCGTTCCGTCGATATTTCTGTGTATTGCCAGTTGTTTCATTTTCGTCGTGGAAGAAATTTTCGATATATTCATTCCATCTCTGAAGTATTTTTTTTTCTTTCTCTAATCTGTGTATAGCCAGCGTCGTTATACACGAAGCAGAAAAGCGCTTGACAAAGAATACTGGAGCAAGTGAGAAGTATATTGACACAGCTGTCTGCTCACTACGTCATCGTTTTAAGTACTAACATCAAACTCTTTCCAGCATTGTGTCTGTTTTTGTTGTTGTTTTTTATTTTTTGTTTAGTTTTGTTTTTGTTTTTTTAAACGGTCCCAAATATTCTTTATTTCTTAAGTTCCTACGGCAACACACTAGAGATCAAGTAGTATTGCATCTTTCAAAAACAATGCCTTTCTTGTCCTCTTTTTCGTGATAGGCACGAGGAAAAAACAACAGAAATATGATTCTACAGAAGGATACTGAGAATACAATGTACGGAGAGAGTAAACAACAAAGAAGTCTGAAAGAAAATGGCAACAGTATTAATACTTTTACTCATAATCAAGAAAAAGTCAGCTAAATTTTTTTTGACACATAAACAGGGCATGGAAAACTTAACCTTCACAAGGACTATTGCGTGCAAAAGAGATCTGGGAAGACAGTGAGTCACTTACATGATCAGTTTGTTTGAATGGATGGCAGAACTAAGAAGTGATAGCTGAAATCATTTGGACTTATAACAAGGAAAGAGGGCTTGAAAAACTTAACCTTCACGAGGCCTATTGAGTGCAAAAAGAAATTGGGGAAGACAGTGAGCTATTTAAATAATGAACTTGCTTGAATGGATGGCATGATGAGGAAGCGATAGCTGAAATCATATGGACTCATAACAAGGAAGCAAAGCTTGGAAAATCTCACTCTCTGGAGGTATAATGAGAGCAAGAAAAATAGTGAAAGGCTACGAGCCACATACTTGACGAGAGTGTGTGAATTAGATGGAGGAACGGGGTGAGGGGCTCCTTATCAAAAGAAGAAAACTGCTGAGGGCCATAAGAGGTAGGTAGTTGTTGAGAGACATGTTAGCCTATGTCCTAAAATGGTTATGACCTTATCTTTTCTAATACTATGTCCCCTCAGACAGATTTTTTTCTTGATTATTTGCGACGAGCTGTTCGAGAAAATAGCGGTTTGGAAATTAGAGTTCGCTTTCCCTTTCCTGAGAAAGAAGAGACAGATCTATGTATTTTTTCCGATCTTATTAATGCGAAAGTGGACGCGATAGACTAGTCAGGAACTGAACTCTGCTCGTCGATCCCATTCCTCGTGCCAATAACCGTTACATTACCTGCACAATCTATAAAACACGTTATAATTTATTTTATCTACTGCTGTTTTTTCACTCATTTACTTATCAATCGGATGTGCGTTGTGGAGCATTGGATATCGGCTCGGAACGAGAAATCAGGGGCTCGAGTTCGAATTCCAACCGAATTTATTGCATTCCCTTACGTGCAAATACCCTTGAGAAAGGTATTAATCCGTCTATTCCTTCCAGTTATGGGTTAAATAACAGGACAGATTGGGTTCTATAGCCTTGGTCGGCAACCAGTCTACCGCAGAAAGCAATGGCAACCTACTGCGGGATAATCTTCTGCCCAGTCAGTCATGTCTCTTTCGAGACATGATCGCCCAAGCGTGTATCACGTATGGCACTTAACTGACTGACTTATCAATCAGCTTCTACAGAGACACTAAAGCACACTAGTCATAGAACGCAAAAGATATTGACTTCGAAGATTGTATCCGATAGTGAAGTGCTAGAAGGTTGGTTAGTTCTTTTTGTTTTTATGGCATATCAACCTCGGCGGGTCATTTATTGCCAACTAAGTTTTATTTATTGCTGGTAATACATTTTTCTTTCAACAATGTATTGCTTTTTTATATAAGTTTGTGTGTCTAGTAATACTTTTTTCTTTTCGAGCATCAAGATTCATTGGGATTTGTTTTTAAGGGCAGGGTTCCCAAGTCCTACCCTATTATTTAACCCATAACTCGGGGGGAAGAGAAGGGATTAATACTCTGAGAGAGGTGGATAATTTTAATAGTGATTACGAATGTGTTTTGTGTGATCTCTAGTGATGGCGACGTAATGTCTCTATTCATCTTCCCACAGAGCCCCAGGTTCAACAGAGAGGCTTACATCAAGTGTCTTGAGAAGGTAGTGCTGACCTAACACACACACACACTTTTATATATATATATATAAGTGTGTGTGTGTTGGGATCTAATATAGATTAAATGCAGATCGATATCTGATAAAATGGTGCGATAAAAAACAAATAGGAAACGTCTATATATGTGGTACAGTGGATATCGGCTCGGAACAAGAAACCGGGGAGCCGAGTTCGAATTCCAGTTGAATCCATTGTATTCACTTAAGCGCAAATACCCTTGGGAAAGGTATTAATCCGTCTCTTCCTTCCAGTTATGGGTTAAATAACAGGACAGATTGGGTTCTATAGCCTTGGTCGGCAACCAGTCTACCGCAGAAAGCAATGGCAACCTACTGTGGGATAATCTTCTGCCCAGTCAGTCATGTCTCTTTCGAGACATGATCGCCCAAGCGTGTATCACGTATGGCACTTAACTGACTGACTATATATCTAAAATATTTCAGTTATACTCATGTTTCATTAAAGAATGAGATATCGAAAAAAGAAGAAAGAAATTCTATGATTTTTTTTTACATTTGTGTTGTTTGATTGTCATTGATTTAATCATGCTTCACGCGCTTTAGATTCGTTAAAGATGCGTTAGTATAATGTTTGGTGTTTCCAAGTAATTAACAGATTCCAACATTGCTTTATGCAGATAAGTTTATAATAATTCTGATTTGTCTACGTGGGAATTCTTATGATAATGTATATCTGTGTGTGTGAGAGTGTATGACAAGTAAACATTATGTTTGCTGGCATTTCAGACCTTTGGAAAGTCTTTGCTTGCGCGAGCATAAAGTCACAAGTCGTCCTGAACGAACGAGTGAATAAGCATAATAAATTATGCGTGCTCTCCTAGAAACTGTAAATAAAGTTTTAATGCATGCACATGTCCCTGTTGGCCTTGAACAAGCAAAAATATCAGTTTAGCAACTCCCTTCCCATTTGGAGTGTAACGATAGGTAGGTAGGTAGGTAGGTAGGTAGGTAGGTAGGTAGGTAGGTAAACATACTGTGATAGATAGATAGATAGATAGATAGATAGATAGATAGATAGATAGGTGGGTAGGTGGGTAGGGAGATAGGGATATAGATATGTAGGTAGGGAGATAAACATACTGATAGATAGATAGATAGATAGATAGATAGATAGATAGATAGATAGATAGATAAACATACTGTGATAAAAAGATAGATAGATAGATAGATAGATAGATAGGTAGGTAGGTAGGGAGATAGAGATAGGTAGGGAGATAGATAGGTAGGTAGGGAGATAAACATACTGTGATAAAAATATAGATAGATAGATAGATAGATAGATAGATAGATAGATAGAGATAGTAGAGATAGGTAGGGAGATAGATAGGGTAGGGAGATAGATAGGTAGGTAGGGAGATAAACATACTGTGATAAAAATATAGATAGATAGATAGATAGATAGATAGATAGATAGACAGATAGATAGATATACAGATAGATAGATAGATAGATAGATAGATAGATAGATAGATAGATAGATAGATAGATAGATACTTAATGTTATATTTGGTACCATTCCTTAAAAAAAAAAGAATTCCATGAAATCATAGTTCAGATCAACATTCGCGATGCTCCCACCTAAAAAAGTGTCAGTATTCGTAAATCAATAAATGTATTTACAATAGACAAGTGATGTGAATTCGTTTATTTATGAAATATTTGTGTACGTAGACTACATTGCTGCGATCAGTGACCCAGCTTTCATTGTTAATAGCTGAACAATAAGTTCAAAATGCACCACCTCCGCTCTTTGTTTGCGTTTATGTATACATATATATATAAATATATACATATAAATATATATACATATAAATATAAATATGTACATATAAATAAATAAATAAATATATATGTGTGTGTGTTTATGTGTGTGTTTGAGGAACAATAAATCAATACCTGCAGCATATTGAGGAAAAAAACACTTATTTTACACAAGGATTTTTTTTTTCAATGCACTTACTTCACTTGCAAATATAAATAAAATAATTCAGATATTTACACAGTGAAAATTTCAGATCAAAGTTCGCTATCAGATTACGAACTCATTGATCCAGATTCATTTAGATGTTACAGTAAGGGTTTCTACATTTCACCATTCTACCCTTTCGTTGCACCTAGTTATAGGATAATGGTTAGCAAGGTCTTGTCTAGTTATGCGTTTACATTCACAGTGTGAGATTCGTGATTTTTCTTTTTCAAAGAATTTCTGTGAATAATAACTTTACTGCTAATAATGTTTATTTTACTACCAGATACAATTCCAAGGAATGTGTTCTAGCTTCACAGCCGAAATGACTTATCCATATGTCGGGACAGGAAACACACGTCTTATCTTTTAGAGGATATTTCTTATTCGTAAATGGTAAAATGTTTTCGAGTTAGCCAGACCGATTTTTAACAATTAAAATAAGGAATTAATACCATTATTGAAGGAACGGCATCGTCATTATCGGAAAATGACAATTGAATGGAAAGAATGAAGACAGAAGAAACGAGCGAGGAAACGGACGAGGGAAAAGTATAAGACTGAAGGAGCGACGAACGAAAGGAAAGGAAAGTGAAAGGAAGGGGGTAAAATAAAAAGAAGGAAAAAAAAGGAAAGAAATAGAGATATACAAAGAAAGTGAGAAAACAGAAAAAGAAGCTAGAAAATTAGCAGTGGGAGGGATAGTGCAGGGAGCGCGGAGAAAGAAAGACAATGAAAGAGGGAGGAAAGAAAAAGAGAAAAGGAAAGGAAATTAATTAATTGGTGGGAGAAGACGGGGTGGATGAAGTCAAAAGAAATAAAGTGGAGAAAAGAAAGAACAGAGAGAGAGGGGAGAGTAAGGAAGGAGGAGGAGACGGAAGCAAAAAAGAGGGAAAGCGGAATGATGAAAGGGAGAAAATACAGGGAATAAAAGTGAAAGGAAGAGGAAGGGGAAAATGCAGAATGAGAAGGAAGAAAAAAGGAGGGAGGTGAGACAGCAAGAAAGAGAGGAAGTGTCTTGTAGTGTATGAAAGAAAGAAGGGAAGAAGAAAGAAACGTAAAAAAGTAAAAAGTAAAAGAATATGAAATAAAAATAAAAAAGACATTAAATGCTAACATTTTTCTACTATATACAAACACATACACACACATATATATATTACTTCAAATGTTTAATGGACATGTATTTGAATAGACGTTCCATTTTATTTTCACTTGAAACTATGAACGGCCGGAGAATGAGCTATACTCTGTAAAAGTCTGGTATCAATCATCGAATCAAACAAGGAGACTACTCAGAAAAAATGAAGGAAATTTCCAAGACTTGAATATAATTATATCAAGTTATTTTTGTGCAATTTTGGTAAATGCATTTATCAAAATGAGATGTCAACGTCATTTTCATTTTTGCGTAATTTTGACGATCATTTATTCATCATTTATTCATCGCCCACACTTTCTCTCTCTCATATATATATATATATATATATATATATATATTCCTTCCCGCCTAAATACACCTCTTCAAACAGCTCAAAATCTTAACCTTAAAAACTCCTTTAGTTTTCTATCTTTATAAAATATGAACTCCTTTACCAAATCCCTAACACTATAAAAATAAACAAATACTGTTTAAAAAAGTACGTTTTTAAATTCAAAACTTTTTATCAATATTCTTTCCTATATATATTTATATATATATATATATTTCTTTAATAACTTTAAATTCATGACTTCCTGTAATGGATAAACTTAATTAAAGTTGTACGTTGACTGCATGTGCGTTGTGGTGCAGTAGATATCGGCTTGGAACGAAAAATCGGGGAGCTGAGATCGAATACTAAGTGAATTCCTTGCATTCTCTTACGTGCAAATACCCTTGGGAAATGTATTAATTCGTCTCTTCCCTCCAGTTATGGGTTAAATAACTTGACAGATTGGGTTTTGTAGCCTTGACTGGCAACCAGTCTACCGCAGAAACCAATGGCAACCTACTGCGGGATAATCTTCTTCCCAGTCAGTCATGTCTCGAAAGAGACATGATCGCCCAAGCGTGTATCACGTATGTCACTTAACAGACTAATTGTACGCTGACAATTACAAAAAGTCCCTGAAATTTCATCTTTCATAGATTTCCTAGTATTTTTTTTTAATCATATAACCCGAGCAAGGCGGTAACGCCACTGATGTGCAGGGGGCTACGTAGAGTGAAAAGATTGGAAAAGAGAAAGCCGGAAACCACATCCTAAACAGGAAACAAGGGATGAGCCTCTTCACCCGTTCAATAGACGTGGGTGGAGTGTCAACCGGGCGATAGTTTAGTCTATCTACTCCAATTGAAAAAAAAATAAAAATAAAAGATTAGAAAAGAGAAAACCGGAAACCACATCCTAAACAGGAAACAAGGGATGAGCCTCTTTACCCGTTCAATAGATGTGGGTGGAGTGTAAACCGGCCGATAGTTTAGTCTATCTACTCCAATTTAAAAACAGAAAAAAGAAAAAGGAGTGAAAAGATTGGAAAAGAGAAAACCGGAAACGACATCCTAAACAAGGAACAAGGGATGAGCCGCTTCACCCGTTCAATAGACGTGGGTGGAGTGTGAACCGGGCGATAGTTTAGTCTATACGGTTATGCGTTTCTGTTGTCTTCAACCCATGGTCGGCTGGCACAGACCTGTCCAGTATTAATAACAAATCCTTTTCAATCTCTTCATTGTGTTCATCGAGCCAGTTTCAAATTCGCCAATAATAATGGGTACAGAAATTTTCCGTCTTTTCACTTTTTTTTTATAGCTCCTTAATATCTGCTTTTTTTCTTCTGACAAATTGTTGATAGATTGATTCATTTTCTATGACATATCACCATTTTACATATTATTTAATATCAGAAAATATTTTTAGATAGTAAGAATTTTTGTTTTTGCCTATACTGCTAAGATGAGGTAGTATTTACATTGTTCATATGATTGTCCTCATCTTTATTACCATTTTTTTTCGACGTTTCGACAGTTGTAAGTTCCGGTCCTCTTCAGCTGCTAGGAATTTCGAACTGAACGCTATATTTCTATCACTGGGTCATATCATTCTCATTCCATGTAGCTCTTCTGGTAGCTATGTAATCTCCCTTTAACTTAAATTATTTGTTCACCACTGCTATAGCCTGTTATTGAACTCACAACTCTTTGGGTCAAGTCACTGGAACTAACTAACGATTATATCCACTGGGCTATATGTTCCAAGCACCTGAAGGCAGGAGCATACAATGGCCGAAACGTCGTAAACATGGCAATGAAGATGGGGGCAATAGTCCAAACAATGTAAATAAAGAGAATTTTTGTTGTTGTGATAATAATGATTTAGTGATATAAGTCTTACTAATTAACCCATAGTTGAGGGAGAAGAGGTATAGTCTTAACTTTACCAAGAGTATTTGTGTGTTAGCGAATAATGAACCGAATTAAAACTGTAACACGACTCCTCGATTAACAATTCCGTGCCATTATCTATTGCACCACCCGCACATCTCAGCATACAGCACTTGTTATTCCCTAGCTGTCATCTATCTAGATACTGACCAGGCTAACGTTCCTGAAATTCGGTGATGATACCGGTGTTCCAGTGTGATGTGGTTGTAAGTCCTTGCAAATTGTGTTCTGTTTTACAAAAAAACTATATCGTTTTCGATTATCTGATCCAGTTGAATTTGAAATCCCCAGAATATTATTATAATTATTTCACGTATTTTGATGTTTACTTATCATATCGGCAGCATCTTTTTTGGTATTTTTGCCAATTTCATTCAATTCCAGTAGTCTTCTAAAAGTTACACTATCTTCATTTCATTCCGTTTACCTCTACCCTGATTCCCCTGAACTATTTACAAAAAAAAAAAAAAAAATGTTCCCGGTGCTTCACTCATTACTGGCACAGTCACTCCTGCATTAATACTTTTTGTACTTCTTCCAAAGCATTTGTCTATATTTCTGAGATGAGGTAGTATTCCACGTATTTTGTCCTAATCTTGGTTGCCATTTGTACGACGTTTCGGCCGTTGTACGCACCGGCTTTCTTCAGGTGCTAAGAATTTCAACCCGAACTCTTTATTATGATCACTTGGGTATATCATACCAAGAATGATATACCCCTGTGATCGTAATAAAGGGTTCTTCCAAAGCGTTTTAATTTTTTTTCAATATTAACTTTGCTTTAGGTTAATGTCCTTGGAAAAGTATAACTCAATTCCTTCTTTCCCTCAGCTATGGGTTAAATAGTAGAATAAAATAGGTTATATAAACTTGGCTGGCAGTAACTTTGAATTTAAAACTGTGTTAAAGACAACGGGAAATAATTGCTGTGATTAAAGAATAAGATATTAAAAAGGTAAATTCGTTAAATAAAATTGTTAGATTAAGTAACCAATATTTGTATTGCTTATAATAAAGTTACCATAGAAATAACAGCGTAATTTGTTTAGAGTTCTTATTGGAAAATATGATTGCGACCTTGATGTTGGATCAAAGTAACCATTAAGGTGCAGAAGCTTTAATAGGTAAATCAGTTTGATTTTTCAAACTTGACATGGTCTGAGTTCAGACCGGTGTAAGCCAAGTTGGTTTCTATGTCTTGAAATAGTTGATTTTTTTTTGGCACCAATGGACTATAAAAATTAGTAGGATTAACTAATTAATAAAGTCGACAGAGAATATGCGGATAATTCAGAGTTATTTTATTAGATTATAAATCTTACTTTATATAATTAAGATTGCGCAAGATTGAAATTATTAGATTTATTTATTCTTATTAATAACAATTATTGAATTATTATCTGGTGTGATTAGTTTTATTTGTGCATTGGTTTCCGGTGCATTATTAGAGCGAAAAAGTTTAGGTTATTTTCAGATTCAGTGTGCAAATATTAACGAAAACGAATTCGTAGAGAAACATGATTGCCTAAAAGAATTGGAACTTAAGGAGGAGAGAGAATATATTAGTGCATATCAGTTGAACTTTTTGAAACATTTGTATAGAATATTTGCGTAGTTTGATTCATTAACAAAGAATACATTTCAAGGACATAAATTCTTTCGAAACAAACTCTTCCCTGTTACTGACTTCCACGCAGGGGCGCCGGCAGCGGCGGGCAGTTTTTCAGAAAGGACATTTTACAATATATCTTTGCTGTGAGGTTGAAAAATTATCATAAAAAAACAGTCTATAGAGAAGAGCTAAATAGAGGTGTAAAAGGCTCATTTTTACCGATGCAATCAACAGTTAAAGTGTTTTTTTAATATGACGCCAGGAATAAGAACAGCTTGAACATATTCTGAAAAGGCGACATTGTAATTTTTACTTTTTAACAATACTGCATTTTTAAATGTTCCGAAAATACATCCCACGCTTTTTTTTTCTGCGCTAAATTTTTAGGCAAATTTCTAAACAAAATAAGCTATCCGTTTTGTTCTTGTGTATAATATCAAACATTTTTGCTGTTCATACTGTTGGCAGCCATCTTTGGATAAACGTCAGAGCTGTACCGACATGACGGCAATCTACAATTCAGTATGTTTGCTCATCTTAAGCATGTTTTCTCTTTTTCGCGCATGCTCATCATGTACGGGGGCATTTGTATTTCTTCAATATCTTCAGAGCAAAACTATGGTTTATAAAACAACAACGCTGAGCGGACCCTACTTCCAGTTCAATTATGTACCCCACAAAAGGCACATATATATTTAAATTTATAGTTTTCCTTCTCCTCATCTGGTTACCAACGAGGACTTGAGTATTTTTTGTGATATGTATGAAAGTGTGTTGTGGTGCAGTGGATATCAGCTCGGAACGAAAAATCAGGGAGCCGAGTTCGAATTCCAGTTGAATTCATTGCATTCACTTACGCGCAAATACCCTTGGGAAAGGTACTAGTCCATCTCTTCCATCCAGTTATGGGTTAAATAACAAGACAAATTGGGTTCTATAGCCTTGGCTAGCAACCATTCTATCGCAGAAAGTAATGGCAACCTGCTGTGGGATATTCTTCCGTTCAGTCAGTAATGTCTCTTTCGAGACATGATCGCCCATAGCGTGTATCACGTATGGTGCTTGGCTGATGGAAATCAACAAGTAGATAGTTGATCTCTCTCTCTCTCTCTCTCTCCCTCTCTCTCTCTCTGTATTTGTGGTATACTGAAAATATTTCGGTTCGACCAATTACTAAAAATCTGACCTCATAATCAAACAACATTACCATATTAAACACACACACATAGTGTGTGCGATGGATAAACTGTCGTCTAAATTACGCAAAAAAGAAAATAACATTGACATCTCATTTTCAGAAATATATTTACTAAAATTACACAAAAATAACTTCTAATAATATTTATTTACTTTCTAATGAATTTATTTAATAAAATGACCATTGGCCCCAACAACGGCCTCCAGACGACATCAGAATGTCCTTCTGACCGGTCTCCTTGGTTGGTGAATGCTGCTTATGTGACCTGACGGAGAGTCCTGTTGGCAGAAATAAGGTCATTCAGCAGCCATTCTTTTGATCCAGGGCGGCACTACGTCCTTGCGGCATTTGACGTAGGCTTCCGTGTTGAGTTTTTGAGGCCCTGTGGTAAGAGTAATGGAGGCATAATTTCATCATCACTAGTGATCACTCTAACCCTCTTAACACCCACGTCTTTTGAACAGATGAAGAGGCTCATCCCTTGTTTCCTGTTTAGGATGTGATTCCCGGCTTTCTTTTTTATTCCCCAATCTTCTTTCACTTTTTTCTTTTCTCTTTTTTTTTTCTTTTTTTTTCTCAATTGGAATAGATAGACTTAACTATCGCCCGGTTCACACTCCACTCACATCTTTTGAACAGTTGTGGTTCTCGGCTTACTTTTTTTCCAATCATTTTACTCTTAAGTAGCCCCATGCGCATCAGTGGCGTCACCGCCTTGCTTGGGGTGATATGATTAAAAAAAAACAAAAAACATTAGACTCATCCAACTCTTTTCAAATCCTCTGCACTGTCCTCAGATTAACACCCAAACACTCTGAAATATTCGTATTGGAGCTTCTGGCGCGAATTCCAAGCAGTACAGCATGCTATCTCCAAATTTCTTAGTAGATTTCATTATGGTGCTCTTCTCTTTTTTAACAGACTTGTCAAACAGATCCTACTAGACAGTGCATTTGATAAAATAAAACACAAACAAAGCGCATGCGCGAAATTAAAAAAAATAAAAATTGTGACAATTTACGCATCGCAACATTATATATATATATATATATATATATATATATATATATATCCTCTATGCAGTGCCCGGAGGTTTTTTCCGTCTGAATCTATCCTGCACATTTATAAATCTACCATCCGCCGGTGCATTGAATACTGTTGCCATATCTGGTCGGGTGCCCCTGCTATTCTCCTTGGGCTTCTCGACAAGGTACAGCGGAGGGTCTGTAATGTGATCGATACTGACTTGGCAGACCGCCTACAGTCTCTCTCTCACCGGCGCGACGTGGCTTCCCTGTGTCTCTTCTATAAATACTTTCATGGCTTCTGCTCCGATAAACTTAGATCACTGGTGCCCCCTAGATACGAATTTGCACGAGATACTAGATTAGCAACTAGATCCCACCCAACCTCAACTTCTACTCTAACAGTTTCTTTTCTCGCACTTCCCGACTGTGGAATTCCCTTCCACATGACTGCTTCCCCGACGGCTACAATCTCCAGGAGTTTAAATGTAAGGTCAATAGACACCTCCTAACACACTAACTCGCTTCCATTCTTTCAAACCCTCTTCCCATCCTCCCAACTATCTATCACCCCCCTTCTGACATTTCCGATATCTAACCACTCTTTCTATTTACCTTCCCCTATGTAGCCCCAAGCGCAACAGTGGCAGTGGAATGCCTTGCTTGGGGTGAAATGATTAAAAAACAAAAAAACAAAAACAAAAACACAGTGAGCAATAAAACAGTAGCCGATAGATAATAACAGAGTTAAAATTTATGCTAATAATTAAGGAAATATATTGGGCGGGGAGCGCATATTATTCCCTAACGTGATGTCTTGAACATTCAGGCCGGTAGACGGAAATAAATAAATGCACTGCTTAATAAATAAACTGAACGTCTACTCAAATACAGGCATTCACTACAAATAACTTAAGTAATACATACATTTTTTTTCTAAACATATACTGTTAAATATAAGAGACAATAAATGTCTATTATGTTTAATTATGAGCCGCTGTAAACATCGTATTTCGGCTTTAATTTCAGATGAAAATAAAGACAAAAATTCTCCAACATTTGGATATTTTTTTATCAATCTGATTCTAAGCTTTCGACTCAGATGAGCTATCTTCAGAGAGGTTACAGGGACGTTAACATAAAAACATCCACCATCAAAGACGATTTTATCTTGTGTGGACATAAAACTTTGCTAAGCAACGATAATAGTTACCAAATAGCAAACGCAGTTCGTAAATTTGTAATGCGGTTCTATGACGTCACACCGCGTGAGAGCTCGAAATGTTAACAGAACCATATATTTAAATATATATATGCGCGCGCGTGTGCGTGCGTGTGTGTGTGTGTGTGTGTGTGTGTGTGTGTGTGTGTGTGTGTGTGTGTGTGTGTGTGTGTGTAAAACACATATGGTGTAATAATTAGTACCTTTGTTTCACAAGACCTGTTACGACTGAGATGTTAGTTCGATCATCACTGGGTGCTCCATACTTTCGGCCTTGTGTCACATCTGAACTGCACTTCATATCTTAGAAAATCACCATATATGTATATTTTACCCGAAGCGAGAATAGCTGGATGCATTCTTTTTCCAAATGGTATTTGTATGAAAGAGAATGTAAAGATCTTGACTGGAATTCGAACTGGTTTGTCGTTCAGAGATTTTCGCCATAACTGAATTGAAAATTTTTCGCAACTTACACGTCATGGACATAACATAAGCAAATTCTAACATTCTTGTGAAAAACAAGACTCATAGCATAGCATTTTCAAAATACCTATTTACATATTTTTTAAAGGGCATACGGCAGTTGACTTCGGTGCTTTCGACGCCTTTGCTCTCACGTGTACAGTCGCGGGGGTTTGTGTATTATTTAATCGGGACAATTTCAAACATTTTTCCTGTCCTTTTAGGGCCGAGATTTCCGTTATGGTTCACCGTCGGAAGAGGTCACCAGTGTCCGTTACTACGGGTCAAGCTAAAAAAAAAAAGTAAGCTTCCTAAAATATGTTCAGTATTTTGATCGCGACTCCAGCAAACTTCTGCTGCATTCTCTCTCTCTCTCTCTCTCTCTCTCTCTCTAAACTATTTACAAAAAAAAGCAGAGAACGTTCCTACTGCTCTACTGATTATCGGAACAACCACACCTCATTATTATTATTTCACCCTCTTTCAAAGTAATTTTGCTTTTTTTACATTTTTTTATTTCAATATTAATCTATAAGAGCTGCGTCCATTCGTCCGTCACAATTTCATATCAATATACTCTAACGAATGTACCCCTGCCGTCAAAAATAACGGCAAAATGTTTGAGGGGACCAATAGCTGTTTCATCACATCAAAATATATATATATATATATATATATATATATATATATATATACACACACACACACACACACACACACATATATATATATATATATATATATATATATATATATATATATTTCATTACTCGCTGACAATTATTGCAAGTAATAAAATAATAAGACATTGCTAAAGAGTAAACACGCGGCAAGAACTTTAACTGGTAGTAAAGTTTAACAATTGGTAGTAAAGAGAATGAACTAAACAGGATTATTAGCAGTTTCCTCACAGGTTATCTCCCTCTTGAGCGAGACAGGAGGGAACTATAGATAAATGTATATATACACATATATACACAACAGTCTTTATCATAACAGAGAGGATAAGATCTGTATCCGTCTGTCACACGATTTAACCAGTGATAAAATATGCAGCATTTCCTTTACTAATAAGATATAAAGTACTTCTTTCAGTAATCATTTAATTCCATTGGAACTAAAACTTAAATATAAAATTGAAAAGTAAGATTACAAGGTGAAACGTTAAAAGCCTTACTCGGCGTGTCCCTAAAAAGACTTTATTTAAGGGACCCTGGATATTAAATAATAAGGCACTGTTAAGAGTGAACTCGCATCAAGGGCTTTCATAACTGGTAGTAAAGAGAATGAACTGAGCTGTCGCTGCCTCACTTTTGTTTCTCTCTTGTCATTCATGAGAATGTGACAAGAGGGGAATACACACACACACACACACACACACACACACACACACACACACAATTTATTATAATAGTTGAATTAATAGGTAGAATATTTTTAAGGCAGAATGTATACGTTTTCTTTCCTATGGGTCAAGGGGGATTACTTGTAATCGTTATTTTTCGTTGCATGTCCATTAATCTGAACGGATTTCTTCTTTGCTGTTATGTATTATCAAAGTGTTCCGACCTTATTATTATTATTATTATTATTTCCTCTTTTAGTTTCAACGCCCGTAGTCACATGGGTTTTAAAGATTAAGTGATAGTAACCAGTGACGGGTCTACTATGGAAACTTAAGTTTCGCGACCCCTACTTCCAGAGGGGCCACTGAAGCAACATTTTAATGAGGAAATTTTTCAACAAAATTGATAGTTATTTTTTCTAAGTATTTGTTATTAAAAATATGTCAGTTTTAGTGATAAAATTATAAGTCAATGGGTTGATAGTAGCTAGTGTCAACCTTATAATAACCAGTTTGAAATTCCTCTGTAACTGGTCAAGTTTCGAAAATTTCTTGGGGCTTGCAGCACCCGATCCCTCAGTATGGTCTCGTCGAACTCGCCAGAATCTATTCATTTTACTATGGCGTTAGTCAAGAAAGAAATTTTGATAAAGTTTGGAATACGATAGATATGGAATATAGAGACATGCTTTATCAGTGGTGCATTTAGTATGAAACTAAGTAGTTAAAGAGTAAATTTCTGTTTGGTTTCGGTTCCACCGATCGCTTCACTCGTGGGTTTGAAGCTTCCAGACAAATATAAACAGAGTCTTAACTCAATGCTCTCTCTCTCTCTCAGTTGCACACGTCACCAGGGTCGCAAAAAAAAAAAAAAAAAAAAAAAAAAAAACCCAGCCATTATCTCAGACCCTTTTTATGGACAAAAAGCCATTACCAACGCACCAATCATCGCCGTCGGTCTCATTCTCACTCAGCATAAAATGACAGGTCGAAGAATATTCCTTTATTTGACCAAACTTGTGACGATGCAGCTGACGAGTCGACGAACTCTCTGGCGTGGGTTTACGCACGCATTCATCACAACACAACAGCCCGACAAGCAAAACACCTTGGACACTTTGGCTCTGGTAAGTGTGAATGTTTATCGTCACACCTCTGAAGTAACTTTTTTTAATGAGTGAATATTTCAATAAAAACAGTTGTTTTTTTAATTATTTTTAATTAAAATAAGTCACTTTTAGTGAAATAATCATAATCCAAGGTGTAAGTAGCTGATGTCAGCCTCAGAATAATGCCATTTCATATGGACTCAAATAATAACCCTGTAAATTGTCCAAATTTCAAAATTTTCTTGTAGGGCTTTCATCGTATGAAGCCTTATATCTATGGTGATTTTCTAAGCGTAGTAAAGGGCACCCAGTGAGGAGCAGTCGCAAGTGATCTAGCGAGATAAACTTGTTAACCATTACACTAAGTCGAAGCGTTCGAACTTCCCACTGTATGATTTGTTCGGGCAGTTAGTATTTATTCATAGTCTGCATTTTGGCAGTTAAGATTCTCAACAAATCTGTTGTTGGTTGCAAAGGGGTCCCCGTATCTGTTCAAGCTTTCGGACCCTAAAAATGTAGTCCTGACACTGATAGCAAATGTCCAATATTTCAACACTGTTTAGTATTCAATCACCTTTTTGTAACGATGCGATGGTATCGCTCGGATAATCCTGGCTCTTCTCTTTATTTTCATTTCTTTTAGCAGCTTTTTCTAGGTTCTTAGCGATTATCCCCGGTGCTACGATAATGACTGACAATGTTATTTTCATATCCCATGACTTCCTCAGCTATCTACTTAGACAATCAGTTAAATGCCATACGTGATACACGCTCAGGCGATCATGGGCAGAAGATTATCCCGCAGTAGATGGCCATTGCTGTATGCGGTAGAATGGTTGCCAGCAAAGGTTATAGAATCCCATATGTTCGATTATTTAACCCATAAATGGAGGGAAGAGAAGAATTAATACCTTTCCCAAGGTTATTTGTGCGTAAGTGAATGCAAGGAATTCAACTGGAATTCGAACTCGGCATCCCGATTTGTCATTCTGAGTCGATATCCACTGCACCACAACGCACATCCCATCCACTTAGTAGTTGGCCGTAACAACGAAATCACCTGTATGGCATTATCAGTTTTTCTTGTTTGCGACTACCGGATCCAGTCTCCTCAACTGTATTAGGAAATGTTTTAATTTCAAAGTGCCTGAGGATTTTTTTCTGTTCCATACTCCAAACAAAATATTGCTCTCTTTATATGCTACTGCTCAAAATGTTTGGTGAAAAGTAATCGTTTGCACAGTTCCCAGTAGATCACCCATCCCTCTCAGATATGACTATTTTTGTATTCATTCTGAACCAGTTTGCTATATTCGTTGTTTATGTGATTCACTGTCGTTCTCATTTTATCGCAGTCTACATTTACTGTTTTACTGGGGTATTATATTTTTTTGCCTTCATTATTATTTATATTAAAATATAAATAAAAAGCGCAATGGGCGCGTGGAGAAGTCGTTCATTTTCTTGACCATGAAGCCCCGGTTCGAATCTCACGAAAGTCAATTTTTTCAGGATTTGACTTCTTAATGTTATTGATCTGAAGGAGACAAACCCAGCGTGCGGCATCTTTGGAAAGTTCCTGAAAACCATACCACCAGTTTAACCAAGCCTTGTGAGTGAAATTGGGTAGACGGTTCGCAGTCGTTGATGGTTGAGCTAGCTCGAAGTCACAAGTCATCGATGGTTTGATCGTCCTGGCCTTGTTCAGACTGTTGTTCACGCTATATAAAGCGCTCTCTCTCAGAAACTCTAAGGTCCGCTCAGCATAGCTGCAGTATAAACTACAGGTTTATATTGTAACTCTGAGCACTGTGGGTGTTGAACAATTACAAGTGTGCTTGAGCAGGCGTCCGCAGAAAGGATTAGCTGACCGCCCTGGTTGACGGGTATTCTCGAATACGATTGGCTAGCCATTAATGTAGGTTAAAGGAGTAATAAGTCAACACAACTCATGATGGTTTCGTATAACTTCCCGTTTTTTAACTTGCCCTCTGAACTTCCTCGTTCAGAAATTTTTTCCCTCTTCTGACTCACTAATGCATACCACAAATATATGGAAATCAACAAATAGGTAGTTAATGGCTGAATCTCTCTCTCTCTCTGTCTCTCTCTCTATATATATATATATATATATATAATAGTAACATTGTAACAACCATTACAGTATATATATATATATATATATATATATTGTAACATTGTAACAACCATTACAGTATATATATATATATATATATATATATATATATATATATATATATATATAATCAATCTTGGAACGAAGTTATTAATCTTCTGGTTCAAAAATGGGCTTCTGGGCTCTCCTTCTGGTTGAGTTTGAGTTTTGTCGAACGACATACCAACCTCTGTGTGTTATTTAGTACCCCCCCAAAAGGTGGGGGTTAAGGTATTTTTTTAAATATTCAGTTATAGAGAGAAGGTTGATTTGTTCAGATTTTAATGAATTTAATGTATTACTGATAATAATTTTTGTTTTCTTTCAAAAATTTATTATTGCAATAATTTTTTCTTTTTTTCTTTCAAAAATTTCTATAAAGACTATTTTTATGTATATTTCTATAAAAAGTGTATTTTATACTTTCATAGTTTTTTGACCCCAGTTTGGGGGTTAACTATTTGCCCATAGCTTGGACCCTAACAGGTGCTACCACTCCGGATCAGGGTTGACCTGCGAACAACAGCAATTAAGAAGTGGTTCCATGCTCCAAACAACCTCCCAATTAAAGGCCTTGCTGCCTGATGTCCTCCTAGTTGAAAGCCTGCATGAATTCATTCACTCCAGCAAGGAAATTCCAATTTAAATCTCGTTCATCTCCCTTGTTTTGAACTGCATGCTTGGCCGCTATTACCGACAGGAACCACTTCTTCCGGCTGTACCGGAGTGACGCGTCTGATTACAACAAACGCCTCTTTGTCTCTGTTCGTAATGAGTGCAAGCGTGTCCTAAATTATGCCAATTTATTGTTTGTAAACGGAAGTTTGGTTCTAGAGATTATTGGCAGCTCTAAAAGAATGTGCTGAACAACAGCAAAGCCTTAGTCCCTCCTCCATTCAATCAATTCGAAGTCCTGACATCTACAGCAAACAAGGCTGGCTCCTTTGCACGCAAATTATCTTTTAATTCAATACTAGACTCGTCTGGAGTACCCACACCCGATTTCCCACCTTGAACAGAGGCTCTTCTGTGTGAAATGTGCATAACCCCGTCTCTGATCTCGGGAGTCATTTCTAAATAGGACTCCCATAAGGTAAGCGGAGGTGTTATGCAATCCCAGCCGTCGTGCTAAAGAAAAGTGCGTCTGTACTGGTTCTAGTTCTTTCAAAACTCTACAAATATTGTCTGTCTGCTTCCTGCGTTTTAGTTTGTTGGAAGACCTCTTATATAGTTCCTGCTTTCTGAAGAACACTCTGACCCCAAGAACTATCACCATATTAGCTTCTTAGCGCTTTTCGGCAAAGTATTCAAGGCTCTAATCAATACTGAAATTGTTAAGCATCTCATTTCTCTGACAAACAATATGGCTTCCGCTTCGCCAGGTCTACCGCTGATGTGATAATGGCCATCACTGAATATGTATACCAGGTTTTTGATAATAATGGCGAAGGTAGTAGAGCTGTAGATTTAATATCTCAAAGGCATTCGACAGGGTTTGTCATGCTGACCTACTCAAGCCCCAGTGCTACGGTATTACAGGACGATTGTTTCATTTAATCGAATCGTTCCTATCAAATCGCGAAATGAAGATAATTTGGAACGGGAACGCTTCTAGATCATTTCACACGAACTCATGTGTCCCCAAGGCTCTACCCTAGGTCTTACGCTGTTTCTGATCATCATCAACGATCTTCCTAATTTAATCAGTTGCCAAGTAGGCAGATGGCGCCACCATTTACTCCTGTTTCAAAAGGAAATCCGTCAAAGTTGACAAAGTAAACCTGGCTGCTGCTCCTGAAAATGACCCCCAATCAATGGTTAAATGGGACAGAAAATGGCTCGTAAATTCTAATGTCTCCTGAACAAAACTGCTTTCATTTAACCACCATAGAGAAACTTTTCCTGGTCGCTATTAATATATAATATCCGGTTTGATGCTTCTGCTATTTTCAAGGTTTGTGAAAAAAATACAAAGACGGATCGGCAATATAATGAATCCTGACTGTCTCACCGTCGTGACGTGGTTTTACTTTGTATTTTCTACAAATATTTTCATGCTAACTGCTCTTACAGGCTCCCCTTCCCAGTGTCTCGACCCCATTAATTTTAACTGTGTTGCCAGATTAGCGTGTTCGTCCTACCTTTTTACCGTTTAAATAGTTAAATATAACCTCCACCTCTATTCCAACAGTTATTTTTCTCGCACCTTCTGCCTGTGGAGCCCTCTTCCATTTACTTGCTTCTCTGATAACCAGAATCTCCGAAATTGAAACGCAACAACTATCGCCATCTTTTATCTTCTTGAATCCTATTCATCCTCTTCATTTCATTAATACCTTATTACAAAGTCTTTTTTTCTCTGACAATAATCTCGAGCATACTAATTGGAAGTCAAACCTTCGTTGAAGTCAAATTTATATATATATATATATATATACTATATATATATATATATATATATTTATATATATATATATATATATATACTATATATATATATATATATATATTGCTGAAAATGCTTTGTTTTGACGAATTAGGCATCTACGCAGATGACCCTACAATATACTCCCGCTCCAGTAAGAAACCTGTCGTGGCGGACAGACATAATCTCGCTGCTGACCTTGAGCGGGATCTACACTCTGTGGTGAACTGGGGCAAGAAGTGGCTTGTCAACTTCAATTCCTCTAAGACCAAGCTGTTGTCTGTCAACCATTACAGGCAACCTCTTCTGCCTCCCATAAGCATGGACCAGATGATTCTCCCGGAGAGTAATACACTACGCCTCCTCGGACTTACCCTGTCCTCAGACCTCAAATGGAAGCACTATATTGAATCCATAGCAAAATCTACTGCTAAGAAGATTGGGTCACTATGTCGATCCAGGATGTTTTTTCCACCTGAATCCATCCTGCATATATACAAGTCAACCATCCGTCCGTGCATGGAGTACTGCTGCCATTTATGGTCAGGTGCCCCTGCCGTTCTCCTCAGTGTTCTTGACAAGCTCCAAAGGAGAGTCTGTAATGTGATAGGTACTGATCTGGCGACTCGACTGCAGCCACTTTCCCATCGTCGAAATGTGGCCTCCTTCTGTCTCTTCTATAAATACTTTCATGGCTTCTGCTCGGATGAGCTTAAGTCACTGATGCCTCCTCAACAGGTGTTTACCCGTGCAACCAGACTGGCAACTGGGTCCCACCCATTCACAGTCAGGTTAACCAAATGCAGACGACAATTCTACTCCTGCAGCTTCCTCTCTCGCACTTCCCGCCTGTGGAACTCACTCCCGTATTCTTGCTTTCCTGACGGCTACGACCTCCAGAAATTTAAAAGCAAAGTTAATACTCACCTACTAACCACTGGCCTCTAGCTCTCTCCCCTCCCCTGTATAATCTTCACTTTCTCTCCGCCCATGTATCTGTCATTGCACCTGCTTTCTCAGCTTTCTATTGTTCCTTTCTAACTAGCTTGTACTCCTCACTCTTTTCTAATTAATCTTTCTACATTTATGTAACCCCCTGCACATCAGTGGCGTTTCTGCCTTGCTCGGGGTGAAATGATTAAAAAAAAAAAAATTAAAAAAAAATAATCTAACCGGATTTTCAAGTGACATAACCGTTCAAAGTATTATATATATATATATATATATATATATATATATATATCCAGGTGAAGAGAATCAACAGTTTTACAATTACGAGTTCTCTGGTATTTATTTTGTTTATAAAAGTGCTGAATACAAATAAATATTGTAGAGCATAATATAACTAAATTTTTTAAATTAAAATTACATTGCCACACGGAAATTTCTGTTTCGTCATCAGGCAATGTTAGACCAATGCCATATATATATATATATATATATATATATATATATATACACGTAAGATATTCAAATATATACAAACACATCTAAGCATATACATAACATACATACGCCCCTGCACACACACACACACACACACACACACACATGTACACTTACACGTATATATACATGTACATACTTGTGCACATATATATGTATGTTTAAATTAATTTTGAAAAAACTTTTGCTCTTGTATGTAAATAATTGTTACAAAATAAAATCGTTTCATTTCGCTTGAAAAAGTCCCTCAGAAAATGAAAAGCATTGTCTAAGATAACTTCTTCTATTGTCTTTTTTCATGGACGAATATATATATATATAAATGAACATATGTGTGCATATACGTGTGTATTACACACACACACATATATATATCGGGTGCTCTTGCCATTTATGTTTGAGGTTCTTGACAAAATCCAAGGAAGGATATGCTATATAATCGATCCTGACTTGGCACTTTCTCCACTTTTTCCCTCTGTCTTTTCTACAAGACGAGCTTTTTCTCTGGTTCCACTACGAAATGTATTGATACGTGTTACTAGATTCTCATCTCGATCCCACTCTTTTACTCTCAAAATAGCCAAATGTAACCTCCTCTTCCACTTTGATAATTTGAGAATTTTCTCGCACTTCCCGTTTGTGAAACTCCATTCCGCTTGCTTGCTTACCCGATAGCTACAATTTCTAAAAGTTTAACTGCAACATCAATTGTCATCTTCTATCTACCTGAATCACATCTATCGCTTATCCTTTCTTCGACATCTTCTGTCCCTTGTTTTTCTCTCACTGTAACGCCTTGCAAACCAGTGGCTGTTTTGCTTTGCTTGAGGTGAAATGATTGTAATTGTTAATTCATATATAAATAACTAGCAGTATAGCCCGGCGTTGCTCGGGTGTAATGAAAGCATTAAAAGTAATCCATGGTCCTAGACTCTTTGGACGTTGGCACGAAAGACTAAAAAGCAATAGTTGTTTCCAGTTAAAGCAAAACCGTAGACTGAAAGAAAAATGAATGGATGTAAGTCAAATTTTGATTTACTGCTATCGATAACAAATAAGTTTTTTTCGTCGTAAACTGAATTTTGAAGGCTAAATAAATCCTCTGAGTAAATGGTATCATGGCTGAGACTAAGAACTACAATTATACCTACTTAGAGCCAAACCCAAAGCAAAAACTAAAACAAAAGGGGTGAAAAAAATTCAAACATACACTCAGATAAACAGACACACAAAAAAACAACTTGCCTTTTATATATATATATATTATTGATTTTCTGCACTATTGTAAAAACTGCAACCTTGAAACTTCTGAATATCGCTTCTTATGTCTTTGTCTATGAGTGTATCAAATTTGATTAAAATCGGACCACTCCTTCTATAATCCGATTTTTTCGAGTATCGATTATCGATATTTATCGGGGGCACCTCGGCACAAAACCTAGCTAAGAACACTCGCAGACGCTTATAGTACAACTGTAAATTTTCAAGAAAATCGGTTCAGCTGTTTCGGAGTCTATAGGTAACGGACATACACACACACAAAGTTCCATTTATAAATAAGTTTAGATACCGTCAAGTTTTATGGGGAATAGGATTGCTGTTGTTGTTCCTTTTACAGTCAGTTATTTTTTATTTTTATTTAATTTCATTGCTATTTCCGAGGTTATGAAGTTCCTTATGGCGTCTTACTTCTTCAGAATAATTTAGTAAAGTAGCAAAGGAAAAGGAAAAGAAAAGGCAAAACATAAACTAAAAAAAAAAAAAAAAAAAAAAAAAAAACGAATGTGTAGCCATCAGCAAAAACTGTACTCCCAAAAGCTAACAACAGGTTGGGGGGGGGGGGGATACTAAAATCAAAGAGGTGC